>CM060388.1:18873735-19281235 GCA_030545235.1 Helianthus tuberosus | reverse complement strand
TCATGGACACAACCAACTACACGGTCGAGCGAGCTCCTATCTTCAACGTATCTCTTTAAGTTGGCGTGTTGGCTCTCAACTCTGTTTGTGGTACGATTACCAAAGTTGCGCCTCTTATCAGTCCACGCAAAGACGAACATCTCCTTATAGTCTTTTAGCCAGTTATCGTACACGTATTTGAAGACTCCTAAAACGTAAAAATAATTTAATAAAATTTGCATAGGTGAGCCGTATGTTATTATAAAAACTTACTAGAACGTTTGCACTCCACAAGTCGTTTTCGCATGTTGCGCAAATGGTACTCGTAGATGAGTATGGATGGAGACTCAATCAATGTCCCCCAGAATGACAAAAATTTCTTCTAGTCTTCGTCTGTGAAGGCACCCTTGCAGTTCATCATAACATTCTGTTGTATGTGCCACCTGCAAAGAAGCCTGGAGGGGTTTGGAAATACTTTAGCACACGCGCCCATAAGGGCTAGGTCTCTATCGGTTAAAATCACACGTGGCTCCATGCATTCATCCAACATTGACTTGACCTTCTGAAGCACCCACACAAAGTTATCACCCCGTTCTTTACTAACAACGGCATGCGCGATAATAAACGATTTGTTGGTAGGCGTCATACCAACAATCTGGATAAAGGGCATATTGTATATGTTTGTCTTGTACGTCGCATCGATCAGCATGACGTGAGGGAATGCACGCCACATGCATCTCGAGTCCCGATGAAGAAAGAAGATCTCTGTTACGATCTCTGTTCCGGGTTCCTCCCGTGTCTCGTAAATATAGTCGTTGTTTATCAGTATGTTTTCTAGTGACTGCATGGGAGTCAATCCTTGTCTTTGTTCGGCTCTAATCTTCGCCACAACGTTTTGAACGTCTTTCAGAACATGAAACCTGTCGGGGTCCTGCTTCCTTATCGTTTGAAATATTTTGCGCGACTCCATGTTTTGAGCTGTCAGCTGCTCGATCAGTTTCATTTCGCTTGGAGTAAACCTTCGCACAAACGCATTGGCCGACAGGTCCTCACAAAGTTCGTGGTTATGTTCAATTTTTCCGTCTTTAATCTCCCAGGTTTCATACGGGTGGTTTCGCACAGCCAGCAGGTAAAACGGGCAACCGGTTTTTTTGCTTCCGGCTTTTCTAAGTGTTGCTGTAGTCTGGTGCTCACCACCACGATCACATTCAAGCCATACCCTCCCGATTCTTCCCCCGGTTTTCTTTGATCGACGGGTGACAATAACAAAACCATCCGCGTTTGCTATTTCTTGTATCCGATTCTTTAGTTCATCTAAAGAGTTGAAAACCTGTAACATCAAAAATAATAATAAATAATTTTAATAAATAAATAAATAATAATAATAATAAAAATAATTAAATAATAAAAAAATAGTAATTAATACCTGCTTTTTTAAGTACGGACTGTCCTGGATGGGAGGTGTCTCACCACCATATCTACCATATCCACCATAACCACCGTCTCCTCCGTATCCACTGTATCCACCGTCTCCTCTGTAACCACCGTCTCCTCTGTATCCACCGTCTCCTCCGTATCCACCGTCTCCTCCGTATCCACCGTCTCCTCCGTATTCACACCCGTATCTATAATCCGGATACCCTTGTTGCGTCGGATAACTTGGTTGACAAGCATGGTATGAGTCATCTACAGGGGCTGTTTCATCAACAGGGGGATGCTTGTTCAAATCTAGAAACGGTTTGTTTTGTTCTCCTTGAATACTAGACACAACCTCCTTTTGCTCATTAGAATCGGGAACGCAAGACTCCTCCAAAATAAAGAACCGTATCATCATTAGTAAATAATAAACTAAAACAAAAACTAATTAAAACATTTAAGTACCTGTACTGTTACCGGATCGCTTTCGGGCACCCAGTTCTCGCTAGAATACTGCCCGAAGACATAGTTGCCGTCCCAGTATGATGACATTTCAACACTTCGGGATGATAAGAACACAAATGCAAAGCAGAATGAAAGAAGAAGAAGAAGCAGAAAGACGAAGCAGAATTAAATGTTGAATGCTCGGGGGTGGACAAAGAATACACTGTATGTTGCACTTTATGTGAGTCATAGACGCCTCGTATAGCTCTAGACACCTCGTATAGCTTTAAGTTACTTGTCAAATGTATAGTCAAATCAGTCACTGAAGACGCCTTGTATAGGCCTATACGAGGCGTCTTAGTGCTTCGTATCCTTCCCTCGTACAGACCTATGTAAGATTAAATATTTATTTATTTATATTTAATCTAGTAGCCATCATTATCATTTATATAATATAGATCAAAATATATTAATAACCTATTAATAATTAGTTGGTAATTGTTGATGGACCATATTACCCTTATTAACTAATTGGGTTTCCTCTTGGGTGTATATATAAGGAGATTATTAGAGAGGTAAAAGGTTAGACACATAACCTAACAACATAACATCATAATTTCGTCCCCCTCTCTCTCCCTAACCGAAACCTCCCTACTTTCGGTTTCATCACCATCATCACTTTACACCCTAAGGAGGAACCAGATCAAACTGACAACTATGTCGAACTCCGTTGCTGCGTCTCTGACTGGATTCTCTACTGATGCAATCAAAGGTATGTTATACATGTTTTCCATTTAGTTTAAACAGAACTGATCAACATGTGGTATCAGAGCATATGTTGATAAATCAGTTCTGGTTTTGTATCCATTATTCTGGGATCAAAAATCTGGAAAACGAAATTTTAAAGCTTTAAAAGTTCATGGCTGTTTCGGTTTTACTTGTGCCGAAATCAATGTTTTTAATAAACGGGTGCATAATCATGTTACCCGAAATCATAAAGAGCAAACTAGTATCCGAAATCTGTTAACAAAAGTCATAAAATTCAGGTTTCGGAACCCAGAATTATGTTTTTATTTTTTAGGGTTCATTGCTTGTTCTTAAGAAAACTCGAAAAAATTCCCTAAGATTTGGAATGTAATTTGGATTAGTGGGTGTTTTTCATTATTTTGATCTTAATTTATCTATACAATTTTCGAAAAAACTGTTAATGGATTTTAGTTATTATTTTCGAAATAATTGATAAGTTTAGATCATAAATAAATTAGGAAATACTATCCCAAAATCCCTTAAATTTCGAGTTTTAGTTATTATCACAATAAGCAGCCTTAAAGAGTGTATTCGAAATCATCATCATGTCGCATAAGTTTCCCCAGTCGCACAAGATCAGATCATATCTGATCTGATCGCACAAGACTGTACAAACAAGGGAAATCGTACAAGTATGCATAATCGCACAAGAACTTATGGATCGCACAAGACTAGTGCTGATTGCACAAGACTTGGGCTTTACATACATCGCACAAGTTTTGGGCCTTACTGATCGCACAAGTTATTGGGCCTTACTGATCGCACAAGTTATTGGGCCTCACTGATCGCACAAGACTTGGGCTTTATTTACATCGCACAAGTTTTGGGCCTTATTGATCGCACAAGGCATTACCTATCGCACAAAGCATTACTGATCGCACAAGACTCGAAACCTCATTATTTTAAGCTGTTTAATGTGACCTAAAAATTAGTTCGATCCGCGCTAACAGGTGGTTTGCTATTAAATACTTGGTTTTGTTTATACTTAATTAATTAATAAGGATCAAATAATGTTTTACAAAACCAAACTAGCTTAACTTGAATGAGCTTCTGATGTATTAATTCTGGCCAAAGCTGATTTAATACATCTATTTATTGTTCAAGTATTATAAAAAGCTATGTTGAGTATGCATTACACACGTGAAATGTTTTAATTCTGGCCAAAGCTGATTTAATTCATTTATGTTTAGCATGCTTGACAAGTGCATAACTAAAGTGATTGTCTCATTTCTGGCCAAAGCTGATTTGTCACGATTACTTTGCACACATACTTAAATGATTACACTTCTGGCCAAAGCTGATTTGTCTTCATTCAAGTAGAATTTTACTAAGTCTATTATTTTGATGTTAGTAATAGACATATCACAATTTCTTCACATAATGATCCTTATATTAATGATCCTTAATTAATTTTATGATCATTTCGTCTGTCTTATTCTTAGTACCCATAATTTTACTCACTATAATTTTCTTCTACATATATCTCATCCACTTTAATTCCTAAATCTAAAATGTTTGCTTTATTTAAAGTTTCTATTAGAATTAGCTCTTAAACTAAATCCTTGATTATTTCTTAAGACACGATAATCCCATTGCTCTCTTCTGATAAAGATTATAAAGAGAAGAAAATTAGAGCATGATGATTAGGACAAATCGAACATGATGTCTCTTATGATAATCAAGAACTCTCTAAACATAATGCTATCACTAAAGTTATTTCAGATTAAGTCTTTCCTAAGGCTAATCTCTTATATATGGGATAATCACTAGAACTCCTAAGATGCATGCCTTCTTTTATAATTCTAAACTATAAAGTTAAGTGGTATATGTGAATACATAATAATGTACAATACCATGACCCATAAAGTTAAGGGCTTACGCATGGAAATAAGTACATTTTCCAGTACATTACATATTAAGATTTTCACTTGTACAATTTGATGCCTTATAAATCAACTATAACACTAAAAAATACCAAAGTATAATGAGTGTGTTGATAAGCAACATATGTACAAAGAAATAAATGTTTGAAGCTGGAAAATAAGTTGTTACTCACCTTACAACCACTTAAAACCTTAAAAGAGGATTGTTCTAAGGTCCATAGACAAATTACAAGTGTTAATTCCACCTCTAAGGTTCTTCAAGGGAAAATCTCACTGCATCATTATGTCATTAGACTAGACATAAGCAACGAGACTATCTATTATTCTAAAGAACAGTTGGATGAATTAATTAGATAGTCACTTATTAAAGATATTTAAGTCTACTAATTTTAATATTCCAATTAACACATGATTAGTTGACTCTAGTTCCATAGGTTTCCTTACCAGCACTCGACAAATAACTAACATGAGAGTTAGTGACAAAGTTAAATGTTAAGGCTATAAAAACCATAATAAGCAGTCTTCTAACAACGTTTTTTTTATACCGTACATATATTCTGAGTATTAATCAGAATATAGTATCATAATTAAGCAATGTTATGAAGGTTGTGAGGTTTGCATAGTCGACATAAAGTCACACTTATCTTAAACTCTCATCTTATTTGTTCTAAATATCTGGATTGAAACATTACTAAGATAAAACTAGATGACACCTTAAACTTTCACAACTTTTGTCATCATGTAAATGAGAATTTGACAAAAGGAAAATGAGACCTAAAAAAAAAAAAAAAAAATCTCATCTATTATAACCGAAATTCATGAGAAATCAAGACATGGTTAATGGGGATGATTATTAAACTAATCTCATTCTAAGTGATTTTAAATCATGACGTTAAAGCCCTAAGTATGACTTTACTTAAGGAATAAGTATGGGTCCATCTTAAGTCATTCACTGACATTAGTGGAACTTATTCCAAATGGAATATTCAGACATAATTCATTTATCATTTAAAGACTATCTACTTGTATCTAAATTTTGTCGTATATGACCCACGTTCTTAGAAGAAATCTATTCATGTATGTACTTAATAAGATTTCTATTAAATATGTCCCTAAGTTTCTTATGATATTTGGACATTAAAGAAATCAAATAAAGTCTAACGTATATGTGATAGGTTCCCACATCACGTAGCTCATTGAAACTTATCTTGTAGCATTTATAGAGATATCATAGATCAGTGGGAGCATTAAGTGTCTTAATAATAACTTGCAATAGTTGCAAGAGGTGGGGAGTGAAAACTTTATATTACTTCAATTTACACCTCTTGTACAAGACACTGCTCCATCTTGACACTGTTCTATCATAACTTGTCTCCTTAAAATCTACAGCTACTCTTACAAAAGTTTCATTGTTGCTTAATTGTGGGCACACTTAGATTTCTTATCTAAACTAACATAATCCTCAACAAGAGAAACTACAATGACTAACGTCATTAATATGTTCATTAATTTGTTTGGTCGTTAAATATTGACCCTAAGCATGCTGAGTTCCTAAAGTTTTCTAAGGTCAGTGGGAGCAGTCAAAGTCCTTATCATGACTTGCAAGGAATACAAGAGGCGGGGGGAAGAGTGTCATTAAATTTTACTCTGAATTTAACCCCGATTACACCTCTTGTACACCATACTGCACCAACTCTTACAAACTTAGAATCCTGAAAATGATAGCAACCTAATCAAGAGCTAATCCATAAAACTGAAACTTCTAACAAACCCAATAATCAACTCAGGAGGTCATCTAGGTTTAAAAACCTACTAACTTTGATGATTACATAACCTCCCTAATTTGGAGTTGAAATGGATTTTGGAAGAGTTTATTGATCCTATCTCTCCTAATTAAGCCATTATCGTCAATTAATCTTCTAAATAGAATAAAACAGTTTTCTAGTAAAACTGATTTTATGTGTTCGCATAACGTTTGGGATTTGATTGAATAACCTAAGAGTGTTCATAACTAAACCAAATCCTGATATAAACGTTAAGACACAAAGAAGCATGATTGATTGTCAAAGGTTATACTCAGGAAAAGATATATTATTAAAGAATCTTTATTACATATATAACAAAAGATTTCTTTCAGGATCATCACTGTTCTAGTAGCTTATAATAGTTTTGAGCTACATTAGATGAACATTAAAACAATTTTCCCTAACAACTGGCTGACATATTTACATGTTCATAAAACAACCTGAAAGTTCTAAACTTAAGGTTAAAGAACAGTTTGTCTATAAGCCAATAAAATCCATGTATGGTTTAATGCAAACATCATAATGTGATGAAATCTTAACGCAATTATTTTCATCAACAACCAAGTGGAATAATGTACCTACCTCAAGATGAGTGGGAGCAACTAAGATAAACTTGTCTATATAGATGATATTCTTTTGACAAGTAGATGTTACATAAGTCAAAGCATTGTTAACACAAACTTTGATATAACAGATCTCAGAGATATCTCTTACATAATAGATATCATAACATGTTGAGATAGACCAAATGGAACATTACTACCGTTCCATAAGTTTAACATTAAATTGGTCCTTACATATGTAACAAACAATACTGCTCTCCTTTAGAGGATAATAGGATAAATGAGATTATTTCTTATGCTTCATTAATTAGAAGCCTTATGTAAGTTCAAGTCTATACTCGTTTAGATATTACTCACATTGCAACACACTAGATATGTCTAGATTAATGTGAAGCATTTAATAGAGTATTACAATATCTTTAAAAGAAACGAGAGGCTATAATTTAAAGAAGAAGTGAGAACTCAAACCGGTTTATTACTCTAACTTTGTAATGTTCAAAGATGACAAATGTAATTTCGGGTATATCTTTATGTCAACAGACAAAACCTATCTCATGGAGGAGTCATAATAGACTGATATAAACAACCTAAGTTATAACGACATAATATAGTCACTAAATGTTGTTGGAAATATATCAGTGGACTCATAAGTTTATTAACTCCATATAATTAATGTTTTGAAGACTTATTGTGATAAAGTCAGCTACCATGTCTCCTTGAACAGTAACAGTTCGAGAGGTGCTGCATTAAATTTCGATACACAATTAATTATTCGTTTATGAACGAATTGAGGAAACTAAATCTTTGTATCGAATACATTCGTGATATGCTTAAGGATCCTATAACTAAAGGTCTATTACCCATAAGTCTTATTAAGAGTGCACATAAAAGAGACGGGTTTTAATTGATGACCATGTACAACTGCATATCGTACTGTGAATGACTAACTATTAATTAATTTTCCTCATCAGTTTGATTTTGTATGTCTCTTACATATGTTCTGCCGGTGTAATGACATATAGACAACTATAAATACAAATCAAACGTTAAAGGGCTTACTTATTTTGATCATAACTGTTAGGTTTTAAATTAAGGCTATAGTATGACTAATGGGGGTCCTGAGTCGCATAATGATTCAACGGCTGTATTTCTCTGCTATAGTACTTGTTTAAGGCTAAAATGAGTATTAACTTCTGATCAGACTTATCTAATACTCATGATAAATGATTATTCGGCTAAGTGGGAGAATGTAAGATTAAATATTTATTTATTTATATTTAATCTAGTAGCCATCATTATCATTTATATAATATAGATCAAAATATATTAATAACCTATTAATAATTAGTTGGTAATTGTTGATGGACCATATTACCCTTATTAACTAATTGGGTTTCCTCTTGGGTGTATATATAAGGAGATTATTAGAGAGGTAAAAGGTTAGACACATAACCTAACAACATAACATCATAATTTCGTCCCCCTCTCTCTCCCTAACCGAAACCTCCCTACTTTCGGTTTCATCACCATCATCACTTTACACCCTAAGGAGGAACCAGATCAAACTGACAACTATGTCGAACTCCGTTGCTGCGTCTCTGACTGGATTCTCTACTGATGCAAGCAAAGGTATGTTATACATGTTTTCCATTTAGTTTAAACAGAACTGATCAACAACCTAGACTCCCCGTCTGATGTGACTGATTTGACATTGTGCTTTGGTGCAGAGCTGGTCGGAAAAGTAACCCTATACGCCTCGTATAGGTCTATACGAGGCGTCTTGAAGGGTTTCAAAATAGGCATTAAGGTGTGTAAATATGTAGACCCTTTTGTTTATTACTTTGATGGTGTTAATTTTGTGGGATACTCTTTGTTTGGTTTTGAGTTGTTTGTTGACATTATGATGACTGAAGTTTAGTTTTTTTCGGAATTCGGTGATGATGATTGCTCTCGTCTGAGAAACCCTAGGCATGCATTGATTTTTGTTCATATTTTGTTTGGTTTGTTGAAGTTTGTTACCATTTGGGTTTTTTTTTATTTATTTATTTATTTTTTTTTATTTTTTATTAGATGATGGTGCTGATGTGGTTTTTCGCTTTGGTTAATTATTTGTTCAAATTTGTGGTTGTGGTTTGTTTCTTTGCTTCTGATGATGATTTTGATATTGATTTTTGATTGTTGAGATTTTGTGGTATGATTTTTGTTTGGTCAATGGTTAAATTCGTTGATGATGGCTATCGATGACGATTAGTGCTCTCATCCGAGAAACCCAAGGCATAACATTGTTTTGCTTTTGGTTTTGTTTTGTTTGCTGATGTTGATGAAGATTTAGGTATTTTGTGATGGTGAAAGTGTTTGTTGCATTGATGATCCAAATTATGTTGTGGTTGGTTAATTTGTAAGTTGATTGTGCAATGGTGGTTTGTATATGTTGCTTAATGGCTTTTTCATGTTGGTTGATGTTTTATCTTGTGTCTCATAATGTGCATCTTTTGCGGGTATAAAACTCACTAGATCTTTTGGCGTAAAGCATTTGTCACAAGCCGAAGAATTTTTGCTTCTCATCTCCATCGGTTCCCCGTCGCTTCGCCACTACAACTAAGCCACTGCCGCCTCTTTATCTTATTTTTCGTTTGCCGATATAATTGTTTGGGTTTCCGGGTTTGCTTTCATGTTGTATTCTAGTTTTTTTGTGCTTATTGCTTTGATGGCGGTGACTGTTGTCTCACTAGAAACCACTTTTGTATGTGTTGATGTTAGAGATTTTGGTTTTGGGGTTTTGTTTTGGTGTTTATGTTTGTTCGATTGGTGGGTTAGTCGTTTTTTGGTATGTATGAAGATGGCTACGCCTTTATCAAAGAGACCCATGTGGCTTGCGAAGATGATGATATGCTCATCTGAATGTTTAAAGCATTTTGTGTGTACAGTAGCTATGATGTTGTTTCGTTATTTGGCGTGGCAACCTAGGTTGCATCCATGTCCAAAATCTGAGCCATGAAGCGTGTATATCGGCTATGATGATGTTTCGTCATTGAGCACGACAACAGTGCATGCAGTCATGGATGCCATCTGAGCCCCGAAGTTCTGCTTCATACATTATTTTCCTGTGAGTTTAGGGTTGTTATTTTGATGTTTACTTTTCCGATGGTCTTTGGGTATATAAATCGGTGTGTCTTCGTTTGTTGTACGCAATAACGTGTTGAATAGGTGATGAAGTGTTGCAACTCTTGCAATATGGATTTTCCCTGCTGTTTATTGTTGTACTTTGTGGTTTATACTTTGTACCTTTGGTGTGTAAAACACACTAGATTTTTTTATGGTTGACATTTGTTCTACGCCACTGCATACATGCCCTAGGTTGCAACAATGCCTGAAGTTTGACCCACTTTTAGTCTATATCGGCTATGATGTCATTTCGTCATTGGGCACGACAACGTTGGTTCCATCCATGGCTGAAATCTGAGCCGCTAGGGGTTGCTTCTTATGGGTTTTTTCCCTATACGTTTTGTGATGTATACCATTTGGGTATATGAGCGTGGATTGGCCTGTTGTAGACATTGCGTTCCAAAGCATTATGCATATGTTAATTCGTAAGTTGATTAATTTTACCATGCTTTTTTGTACGTGTTACATATTGGTTTTTTATGCATTATATCGGTATAAATGTACACCCCACCATTGCAAAATCACCTAAGTTTATTTATGTGTATATTTGAGATATATATGTTTGTTTGTAACTATTTTCCGGGTTGAGGTGTTATATATGTTATGGGGATGAATGTTGTACAAAGGCAACTATGAGGTGCTTCTTTTAATGCACACTAACTGAGTTGGCTTAAATTAGGCAATTGTTTGTTATTGTGTTCCTGAGCCCTATAACTTAAAATTTGTTTCCTCTCTTATAAATTCCTATTTGTATTCAAATTCCAAAGGTGATAGACGATGATGAATGCGTCATGGTTGTCGCTTTGGTGGTAATGACATCGTGGAATTGGGTTTTAGTTGCACCCATGTTCATTAGCTTCTTTACTAGATCGTTATCATTATTTTTATCATAATTTTTACAATGCTTATATGGTTATTTTGTTATAGAAATTTTTTTATTTTTAGCATATTGATTTTTAATGACAATTTTGAAGTTTTCCCGAGGATACAAAGGATACTTGAAGATCTTTTTGAATCTGATTTATCATATTAAGGGGAAACTAAACGAGTTGTCAGAAAGAATTAGTGCCAATCGTATGAAATAGGTCGAGTTTCAGGTGTCTATCGACGCAATACCTACACATTATAAAGTGCAAGT
Source organism: Helianthus tuberosus (assembly GCA_030545235.1). NCBI lineage: Eukaryota > Viridiplantae > Streptophyta > Magnoliopsida > Asterales > Asteraceae > Helianthus > Helianthus tuberosus. Next base: position 19,270,035 of record CM060388.1, on the reverse strand, counting down.
GGTGTGAAAAAATAGATTAGGAAGTATTGACTGTAAATTTGTTTCTATTTCTTATCGTTAGCATTTTGATTTTTGGTAACGCTTTACGCAACCCCTCACAACGCGGAGAGCCAGATTCTAGTTAAAATATAAAAAACTAGTTTAGAACCCCGTGTATTATATGGGTTGAATAAATATTAATTTTATATACTAAGTAATAAAAAAAGTTACATCTTTAAAAACCCGTGCAATGCACAGATTTAATAAACGCGTGTATTACACGGCTTGAATACATATGATGTAATCAGTTAACGCACATAGTCGTCAATATATGTTTTTGAAAAATGAACTTTGATGTACTATATAATTTTATTAGATTTTACTTTGTTTATTTATTTATTAGTAGGTTAGAAACTTGTGTATTACATAAGTTATAACCAATTTACTTTGTTTTTGATTTATTAATATGTTAGAAACTTGAGTGTTGCACGTAGTTGAATAAATGTGATATTAAATAGTTATTGATAAGTAGAAAAAGCAAAAAAAAAATTAGTTGAGAAAAGAAATATTAAATAAATAAGAGATAAGAGAAAAAAATAAAATAATTGTATATTAATAATCATTGAAATTGATATTAATAAATAATTTGTTATACTAAACAATATATATTGATTCTACTATATGACAAAACGATCCATTCGTATTTATTATGTGGATATATTATATACCATCTAATAATATGCATATTGTAGCTTATTGGTAATTTGGTATAATAACTATATAGTCCTTTATCCTGTATAGTCTAATCCAATTTAATACGCATAAGTAAATAAATACATGATCATTTAGATGTTTCTTAGCTAAAAGAACACACAAAAAAATGCAAGAATCATATATGTAAATATTAATTACGGTGAGAAACATACAGACTAATTTATAGAACGTTATATGTACATTAACCATTTTGATGTATTGGGATACAAACAAACTAATTTATAGAACGTTATAGATAAGTTAACCATTTTGATGTATCTCGAATATCGATAATAAGATGAATTTATTTAAATAATTTGAAGATAATTTTATGTAAAATTAATTTATTACTTCTGTAGAAAGTTAATAAATTATACATTGTTTTCACAATAAAAATTAAAGGGTATGATTATTAGACACTCCATATGGATAGTTAAAAAAAAAGTCATCGTGCATTGTTTATTTAATTTTCAAGGTATAATATTTGACTTAAGTATATCCAACATCTTAAAGCTAATCTTATTTTTCTGTTTCACATGATTATGATTTATTATTTAATAGCAGAAGGATAAAATGTTATTACGTTTTAAATTTGTTGTTATTCTTATCATTAATTCATATTTTATATTTATATAATGAATATTTTTAATATTTAATAATAATGATTAAGTAGGAAAGAGAGGCGGAAAAAATAGACTGCTCCAATGAATGACACGTGTCCTCTCATAGGTTTCTTTTATTATATAGTATAGATATAGATATAGATAATAAAAATCTCCCAAATAAGGCATCTAAGAAAATACATAGTACCATTTTATATAATAAACTATATAGTACTCTTTATATAATAAACGTGTAGGTTTTAAAATATTAGTTAAAATAATGTTGTTGAAGTAAACTAACTTATTTTGAACTTACTAAATTACAACCAAATCTTTCTTAGATTTGAAATCATAATTATTTAAGTATAATCTTAAATTATTACGGAAGAAGACAAAGCCTACCTTGATTAATTATGAATCATGTCATATTTAAATAAGCATAACTTAACTACAAAGCATTAATCTTTTTTTTTTTTTTTTTAATTTGGAAAAACAAATTATATTAGGGATTTTTTAGTAATATACTGTTAAATAAATAATATAGACAACTTATTTTACACTTAAACATTGTACATTTGTTATGCACTGAAACAATTATTTTACACTTAAAAGATTATAGATTTGTTATGCATTGAAACCATTGCAAGGTATGAAACTTGTCTTACATCAGTTGTATGGACAATTAATGTGGGGTTTATATATCAAATGAACTCTGTTACCCATCAAACTATTCTTTTGGATTGAATTCTCTTGTTTGATATGTATAAAAGCCAAACTTGGAGTGGTGGCCCACAGAGTGGTGGCGAGGAGAGAACAAACCGACCACCGTGGCTCGGAGTGGTGGCCCACGGAATGGTGTGCTAGAAAGAGATAGCTGTGAGCAACGTGGCCGTGACCAACGAGGATGTTGACCGTTAAGAATGGTCGATTGTTATGCACTGAAACCATTGCAATATATCGGACTTGTCCCACATCGATTGTATGGACAATCAATATGGGGTTTATATACAAAAATGAACTCTCACATTTATTCAACTAGTGTTTTGGATGAAGTTCTTTTGTTTGATATGTAGCAAAATTTTAAATTAGTAAAAATATTTGCTAATTATAAGTGTTTGGAAATATAAGCATAATGCTCTATGTTTGTTTTGTTGTGTATCATGTCAAATCAAAAGGTGGGGATGAAAGAGGACACTAGAACCACCCGAACCACGTTTATCTTGAGCCCTCAACTTCGAACCGGACCCTACCATTTTTTTCTTGCCTTCACCTTTGTTTGAGTCTTCCATTTTTTTGAAAATATTACAAAAAATGAGAGTGAATTGTAGTAAAAATGGATGAGAGTGATGTTTGGCGAAAATGGAATTGAAATTGTTTAATTTATAAAGGTAAAAAGGTAATTTTTTTTATTAAATTCCCAATGGCTATAATGCCGTTCGACACTCTTCCCCGCATTGGCATCGTCTCCCCGCACCATTCATGTCACCGCCTCGGCAAAGGGTTGGCGGCGGTGTTTGCCGCACCCTTTGCCGATACCACACCGAACACCCTTACTAGTTGTGTATGTTAATGTAAATTAAATTTGCACTATCTAACAAAATAATCATTTAAAGTCTTTTAAACTTGCAAAATTTACAACTAGATTTATAATTAAACAAAAAAGAATTTAATGTTTCTTATAAGACTTAGTTAAAGTTTCTATTTTATAGTACATCTTTTACTACTTACAAATTAGCCCAACTAAATACACAATTATTAGCAATTTAACACAACTCAACGCACAAAATGAAAATAATCATATTCCGGGTTGTTATATCTAATTATTTAATAAACTGGTAACCTATTTAATTAAACTGATCATCTTTGAATTAACTTGTTTAACCTGTTTAATTAAATAGGTCAACCCACTAACCAACTTTCACCCATTTTCTGCACCCACCAACCTGATTAACATATGTGGAACTTGATTATTATTCGTCAACCCACTAACCAACTATCACCCATTTTCTGCACCCACCAACCTGATTAACCAACCTGATTAACATATGTGGAACTTGATTATTATTCGTCAACTTGTTTGATATGTTCAGATAAATGAGTTAAACTAGTCTAAGTTCAGGTTGTTAGCCGATAATGTAGCAATACACTAATGCTTGTATCTTTGTATTTCTAGTAAATATTTGGTTTGTTTTAGGAGATAAAGTTTTCCATAGCTTTTTTTGAAGGGCAAATTTCATAAAACAACCAAACAGAGGACTATCTCCAAGAAGGAGAAAGCCACAAAACAACTCCAGTTACTTTACATCGAAAGAAAAACGTTGCCAATCCTTCCAACCCACCCTATACCTTTTACCCCTACAATTATACCAAAGAAAACTCCATGACTTAACGTCCGCAATAAGTTCCGTAACGTTGACATTTATCGCCTTAAAAGCCCTCTCATTTCTAGCCTTCCATAATCTCCAACACGTGATAACCAAAATACCGAGCAATAGATCTTTCTTAACTGCCGTAGACCCCATCTGATCAGCTATAATCTGCACATCGCTGACCGAAAAAAGGAAAATCGGGGGAACTCGACACCAACTAGCAATCCCGCTCCATACCCCAGCTGCAATTCTGCACTCTATAAATAAATGCTCGACTGTTTCGTCCACATCCTCACACATAACACACTTACAATCTCCAACATCTATGTTTCTCCTTCTCAAAGCCGTCTTCGTAGGGATCCGATCTAGACACGTTCTCCACATAAAAATGTTACACTTCGCCGGTATCCACCTACACCATCGAACACTACTCGATATCCCTTCATTAACTTCCCTGTTGACCCAAACTTTAGTATCCTTTACCGACAAGTTTTGCAGCTGAATATTATTCCAACTCCACCCATCTTCATACGTTGTAAGTGTGGTCCTAGACACAAGACGATGACAAGCAATCAATTCTTCCACCTCCTGTATAGAACCCGGATAAGTTTTCCATTCCCACGAAACAACACCCTCCAGATTAGACTGACAGACTCTATCCGCGACCGCGCACCACTTGTTTTTTTCAAGTCGAAATAGAGCAGGAAATAAATTTTTTAACGGAAGAGGATTTATCCACGGATCTATCCAAAATCTAATACTCATACCATTCCCCACATTTCCTTTAATCAAGTTATTGAAGGACGATCCATTCATCAATAGCCTATCACCACAGTTCACTATCTTACCCCAAACTCCCTTCACAGTCACCTTATAAGGAACCGATTGCCATCTCCTATTCGATCCATGAATGGCGTCTATAACTTTCCTCCACATAGCATCTTTTTCCTTTCTATATCTCCAAATCCACTTTAAAAGAAGGGCGTTATTAGAAACAACCAACTTAGTCAAACCAAGACCGCCGTTTAATCTAGATTTAGTGACAACCTCCCAACCCACCCAATGAATCTTGTTCACATCCAAGTTCCCCCCCCCCCCCCCAAAAAAAAAAAACTTTCTAATCATTATCTCAAGTTTATTCCTTACCGCCACCGGGACTTTAAACAATGAGAAATAATAAGTCGGTAAGCTCTCCAACACGGATTTAATCAAAACAACTCTTCCACCAATAGAAAGAACCCTAGATTTCCACTTCGATAGTCTCTTCTTGAACACGTCCACTACCGGGTCCCAACTATTAATCCTACCCATATTAGCGCCCACTTGAATCCCAAGATACTTAAAAGGGAGAATGCCCGGACCACAACCCATCTCCTCGGCCTTCAATCTAACATCTTCCACATTCTTCCCAATTCCAAATAAAGTGGACTTGGTGATATTAATCTTTAGACCCGAACACAAATAGAAGATACGCAAAATTCTTTTAAGAGTCTTGAAATTAGAATCCGACCACTCTCCCATTATCATGGCATCATCCGCAAACAACAAATGCGAAATACAAGGGCCGTTATTAGGAAGCTTAACTCCCACAATAACTCCATCATCACACGCCTTTCTCACAAGACCCGATAAAGCTTCCATTGCAATAATAAACAAAAACGGAGAAATAGGGTCTCCTTGACGCATACCTTTACCACAATCGAATTCAAAAGTGGGAGAGCCGTTAACAAGGATAGACGATCTAGCCGAAGATAACACCCCATGAATCCACGAACACCAACGCTCGGGGAACCTCATTTTCCGCATCACCATTAACAAAAAATCCCAGTTCAAGTTGTCATATGCTTTTTCAAAATCAATTTTGAACATAAAAAATTGCTTACCACTCTGTTTAGCCCACGCAAGAACCTCACTGACCACCAAAGGACCATCAAGAATATACCTCCCCGCTATAAACGCCGATTGTGTTTCATTAATCACCTTTCCCATAACCTTGTTTAATCTATTGGCTAGAGCTTTAGAGATAATTTTACTAACTATCCCAATCAAATTAATTGGCCGGTATTCCCCCAATGTAACCGGGTCATTAACCTTCGGGATCAACGTTATAAAAGAGGACCCCACTCCACGACTAATCCGAGCATTAACAAAAAACTCAAGAAAAATCGAGTTAAAATCCTGCACAAAATAGGCCCAAAATTTTTTGACGAACCTGAAATTAAATCCGTCTGGACCCGGAGCTTTATCGCTCCCACAACTGAAAACGGCTTCCTTAATTTCGACATCTGAAAATGGCAGCACCAATTCATTAGCATCATCCGCACTTAACTTCTTCAATCCATAGCACTCTAACAGAGGCCGATCCACCAAATCCTCCGCAAACTTGACTCGGAAAAAACGAAGAATTTCTTTCTTGATCAAGTTCGGCCTAGTCTCCCACACACCATTTATCATAAGACCCGGTATCGAATTATTCGCCTTTCTATTATTAATAAAACCGTGAAAAAACGATGAATTCTCATCTCCATCCTTCGCTCACTTAACACGAGAATTCTGTTGCAAATCTTTAATTTCCAGCATCTCTAACTCCTTCAATCTAGTCGAACCCTCCTCAAAAACCCAAAGTTCCTCCTCTGTAAGCTCCCTATCTTCCATCGCAACCTGTATTTCATCGACCTCTTTTCTCAGACCCTTCTCCTCCTCTTCTTCATTAGCTTTAACATTTTTAATCCAACTTTTAATTCCTTGCTTAACTCGATTTAACTTGGCCAAGAACCGCACATCAGCCTCTCCTTCAGAATGAGACGGACCCGACATGCCCCTGGACACCACCTCCTCTAAACCGTCCCTATGAATCCAAGAATTATAAAAGCGGAATGGTTTTGATCCGAAATTGCGAGACGTAACCTTCAGGATCAGGGGGCAATGATCCGAAAGGTTCCGAGGCAGCGCCCGATACTCCGCGTTGGGCCAATCACTAAGAAAATTTGGCAAAACAAAGATACGATCTATACGGCTTAATTTATCCTTTGCACAGAAAGTGAACTTCCGACCCCGAAGACTATACTCCCACACACCAAGCTCTTCGATAAGCTCATTAAACTCGGCCGAAGCAACCGCGTTAAACTTTGAGTTCCGACGCTCCTCTATACATCTAACACAATTAAAATCCCCCCCCAATCCAATAATTATCATTTGTAACCATCGCATTCTTTAAATCACCCCAAACCCTTCTCTTATCCACCATTTTATGTGGCACATATACATTAATACATGATACCACCTTACCACTATCCTTCATCACCCCAGAGATCATCAAAAAATTAGCATTTTTCATGATCACCGTATCAACTAACAACTTCGAATCCCACACCGTAAGAAGGCCCCCTGGTCTACCGGAAGAAGGAACCCAATCAAACAGGCAGTCATTATTTCCCCATAACCTTCCAATGTCCACACCCTCAATTGAATTAAGTTGCGTCTCCTGTAACATAACCAGTCCCACTTCATTTTCTCGGCGAAGATTCCGGACCCAATCACTTTTACTAACATCCCCCATGCCTCATATATTCAATATTAAGACATTCATTGGCAACCGGATTGAGAGCCTTCTTCCCTTACCAAATCGATCAGAGCACCTTCAAAGTTACCAATGTTGGAAGCACCCAATTGCACTCCCAGATTGATAGTCTCGAGCACTTCCTTTTCATTTTCGCCCTTATTTTGAACAGTCGCATCCACAATCCCTTCACACTGCTGGGCGCCTAAATTACCCTCGTTGGTCTGACCCACATCGTTCAGATCAGGAGTAATAAAAGACACTTGGGCTTCTTCATTATCCAAATTATTATTATCCTTAGCTGGGCCTGAAGCATCACCAAAAATGAATCTATCCAAGTCAAAAAGATCATCCTCCCCTCTGGGCCTCTTCTTGGGCCTATCCTGGCCCAATGGAGAACAAGATGACTTCCTCCTATTCTTCTTGCGATAACCCTTCTGTTTATTTTCCAATTTTTTTTAAATACCACCCCTCTCATTAGAACTTTCCAAAAAGTGGTTGGTAAAAGTTTCCTGAATAGAGCCTAAATTCTCTCCATTATCAACACCATTCATGGAAAAACTTGGAAGGTTGACCAATCTCCTCCACATTCGTACCTTCCACATTTTTGAAATTCCCATCATCACCAATATCCTTAGGGCTGACGTCATCCGTATCCGAAATGATGTCATGGTTGCCGTCTTCCTCCTCACACTCATCTTCGCCACTGTCATTCAAACAGTCAGGAATCCAATCACCAAGATCTTCTTCTACCACTACCGAGAACACCTTGGACTGCCAATTTAACTTTATATTATGATGGATTCTATGGACCGAGTTACACAAAACACCAATCAGCACATACGATACGTCTTCATCTACATTAGAACCAGCCGGACATTGTATGACCTCTCCGAACTTAGACCAGATCTCCTTAATCACCTGGTCCACCATTAAACACACCGGAATCCCGTACACCTTGATCCATGCAATACGTTCATACTCCAAAATCTGTCCTTCCCAATCTTCTAACGACTGAAAAACTGAATTCCACAACGTTTTATTATCCACAAACCAAGCCTTGTTATCTTCTGCCTCGAACACAAGAATAACATATAAACCTCCCAAATATTTGATACTCTCATTCCTGTTAATAGACCATGAAAGCCACAACCTTAAAGTAGATAAAGCCATAAAATCACAAAGCTTTCCAACCAACCCCATATTATACCAAGGTAATCTAGCAGTAACCTCATCCTGCACTGTAATCTCCAACATCTTCTGCTCCGGATCAATACCTAATAGAGTGTCCCTAAAAGACTTACCATCAACATTGGTCGACCCATGCTTCTCCACCACAGGTGGAACAACCCCATCATAGTCAATCTTGTCAGGAACATCTTCTTGCACCGGCCGCCACACCTTATCATCCTTCTTATTAACCTTAGAACCATCAACGAATCTAGCAAGAACGATATACAACTTGTAACTACCAATCCAGACATCTTTAAGGCTGTTCTCTAACCCCTCCGGATCCCTCACGTTACAAAACGACACAAAACCAAACCGCTTCCCAAGTTTATCGAACTTTCTCGCTATATACGTTCCTTGAATCTGTCCAAAACCCTTCAAAACCTGTACCAGATTAGCCGATGAACACCTTGGTGGAAGATTGGAGACAAACACCTTAGTGATCTTGACATTAGCATCGACCTCTTCATGATGACTTGATCTTCTACCATTCTTGATTGGAACATCATACCATTGATCAACCCTGTAGCGATCCCGTCCCGTCATAATCAGAGTCAACTGTACAACATTATATTCCAGTCCATGTTTTCCATAGCTAGTTCCTGATTTTCCCTTTGTATTGTGATTATATATACGTTTGCATCTTTCATTATTAATTAAGGAATTAGAGTGTTTACATGGTATCACTTCCTGTGGCTTGATTTCGATCACCTCCTACACCATCCTTCAATCCAATTTTTCTTTTTTATTCTTCCTATTCGACATCTCACTATGGGAGATAAACTCGACCAGCCACAAAACACAACTACCCATCCCAAACAACAACCGCTTCACCCCGTTTACACGGTCACCAGCATTCAACATAAGGTTCGCGTGCTAGACGGTGTCAAGGTCTCTTATTCATCAGGGGTGAAATTCTCTATGCTTCAAGAAAAATGGTTTGATGTGCTCAATCACATTGACGGTTCGCCAGCCCTGGATAAAACTAGTCCCGAATTTGCTGCATGGGACAAGATAGACTCAGTTGTTCTCTAGTTGATCTATAGTAATCTCTCTCCGACAAACTTTTCGTCCTTGTTTTAACTAATGAATCAACAGCTCATGAAACCTGGCTAAGGGTTAAATGCTTGTTTGTTATTAATAAGGGATCTCGGGCATAGGCACTGCAATACGAACACACCAATCTTACACTTACCTCTATGCCAAAACTTGAAGAATATTGTCAGAAGATCCACAACTTGTCGGGCCAACTTACTGCTGTTGACTATCATATGAATGATAATCAGAGTGTTCTCCATCTAGTTTGTGGCCTTACCAAAGAATACGATACCATTGCTTCGATTTTGAACCAATCTCTCCTGTCATGGGAAGATGTTGTTGACCAGTTGCAATCTGAAGCACGGCATATAGGCTTCCGTGAAGCTGTGAATCCCACTCCCTTGGTTGTTGTGGCCATAACCAACCCCGCCCCATCTCAACGTGATACTACATCCCAACCGCCATCTAATCCTCATGACTACTTCAACCAGCGCCGCAATAATGAGAAGCGTGATAACTCACGCTCGGGCCAACCCATCTATTGAATTTGACCCTTTTGGATTTTCCTGTAAAGATTTCAAGGATGGCACGATCTTGAGTTATCACAACAGTTTGAGTAACTCTACCTGCTCACACCAAATGTTTACGCCACCACTGACTTTGTTTCAACTAAAGATTCTCCTTTTGGCACAACAGACCTGACCACCAAGGTTAATGTAACAACTCTCATTCAAAATTACTATTCCTTATTTTATTTTTGTCCAATAAAGAAACCCTAATTGAGACCCCCAAGTGATATTGCATGACCGCTAAAATTTTCAGAACAATCGGAATCAGGATCAGGGCCCCTAAAACTCGGGGGGGGGGGGTAATTTCTAAACAGTTTTTGATAGAAATCGAATTTTAACAAACCGTCGACTCACCCAGGCTAGTTGGACACGAGGCTACCCTATGCTAAAAGTGACCCGTCGCGCCACGCGAGAGCCTCTCGTGACACGCGACGGGGACCATTTTTCAGCATATAAATCAGGGCTTTGGCACTTGAATTTTGGCGTTGGTTCGACGTTAAAATTCAATTCGTACACCGAGATATCATCTGTTTAGTGCAAAAACACACATAAGTACGAAATTCTGCCACGATAACAGGGTATTAACTCGATCACTGCTACAATTTAATGTCCGATCGACTGAAACTATCCGATGGATGTTTAAGTGCTGCCCAAATTATACTTTGTCATTCGTCGTGAATTCGATGGATGTTTAAGTGTTGCACTTTGTCATTCGTCGTGAGGGTTTTGATCTCGTGAGTTGTCGTAAAAGTTAGATTAAAGTTACTAACCTAGTTTTCGTGTGCATTGTTATTTGAATTAGGTTAACAGGCTTATCGTAGGCTAAACTCTGCCCGTTTAAATCTGCAATGTGAGTCATTCTCTTTTTATCAAATTGTTTTACAATACTCAAATTTCTTTTCAAAGGTTATAATTACAGGGATTAAGTCGTGGTTATCTTAAATCACTGGCTAGTGTGGTATTGTGCACATTACTAATTTCTCACGGTTAGGTTCATTAACCTAACAGTGATAATCATCACTACTTGGGTGAAAGGACCCAATAGTGGTATGACCATCGTCACAAGGCTGTGACACGGCGCCAGATAAAAATAAGATAGAAGCCATTGTAATCGCTCTTATGCTGTAATTTATAACTATGTGTCGTTTTATATAACTTGAGTGACTCGCCAGTATTTCCCCGCTGATAAAATATTTTTAAAACATGTTTCAGGCGACCTGCTGTGAATCAAGGAAAACGTGCTACGGAGCACCAACAAGCTTAAAGTGGTGGCTCAATTAAATAAATAAACACGTTTTGTAAAACAGGGAATTTCCGCGTGAAATTCCTCTATTGTAAATTACGGGGGTTTGTCCCAAATTATGAAATAAAATAATTGGGCATTTTCAAGTTTTAAAAAGATCCTGTTAAAATTTCCACTGCAAACATATTAATTACCACTGGTTTCTGTCCCGCGGCACCCGGACCGGGTAAAACCGGGACGGGGGCCGTGACAGAAAAAGGTGGTATCAGAGCCACTGAATTAAGCCTATTAAGTATTTAGAAATACTTAATTTTTCCTATTGCCATTCTGTGATTATGTGTTTTTGTGTTATTTGACTAATTGTTAGTTTACAGTATGGGCAAGCAAAGAATTTCGGACATCTGTCGTCAATTAGATAGTTCACCAAAAGATAAGGGAACCTCATTTCAATCAAATTCCTCAAGATATTCAGCAGATACTGAGAAAGGAATATTTATTCGTAAGGCGCAATTTGAGAAACCACTTACCCCTAAGAAAAGAAGTTGGATTATTAGAAAAAGCCAAGAGAAAATAAAGAAGTCACAACCAAAAGGAGGGATGATTAATAAGGAAACTTAGGAAATAGGCACTAACCCACCATGGGAAGATGAATTAGATGAACAATGGGCAAATCTCTATATGTTAGCCACTACAACAGTAAATGTTAACTTTTAATTAAGTTAAACTGCCAAACCTGGACCAACCAATAAAAACTTTTGTAAGATAACCAGTGTGTACGGACGCATGCTAATATATATATATATATATATATATCAACGTCGCAAGGTTGACAATTTTGGGCTAAATGTGTTAATGTGATTATGTGTGATTATTTTATTATGCTTGGTTATTAATTAAATTGGTGCTAATAACTTATAGATGGAAAACGCTGGTAATGAACCAGTTAATGAGGGTAATCAATCAGAGCAAAACAATGAAGATCATTTTCTCAATAGGCAAGATATAGAGAACATCGTTGCTCAAGGAATAGCCAATGCTATTCCAGCAATTCTTGCTGCTGCACGAAATCCAGTTGAACCTCAACAAATTATTCCTAACAAACGTACTCATGAAGACAATTTCAGTAATAGCGTAAATGGAGGCGGTAACATTAATAACAATAATAATGATGTATTGCAAGCCCCAATTCTCAAAAGAATGAAAGCTGCAACGCCTGGTTGCACTTACAAGGAATTTCTTGCCTGTAAACCCGTTGAATTCGCAGGTAATGAAGGGGCAACTGCGGCGCTACGTTGGTTGGAGAAAACGGAGGCAGTAATCAAAATAAGTAAGTGTGCCGAGGAGGATAAAGTTATGTATGCTTCTCACCTTTTCAAGGAAGAATCATTGGAATGGTGGAATACGGTGTTGCAAGCCAAAGGAAGTGACATGGCCTATGCCTTGAGTTGGGAAGAGTTTAAGCATCTGGTGGAAAGGAAATTCTGCCCTGAATATGAAAAAGAACAAATGGCAAACAAATTCCTGAGCCACCGGATGGTGGATGTTGATTGTCGAGGGTATACTTCGAAGTTTTTTGAATATGCTCGAATTGTGCCTACTCTGGCTTTGCCAGAGCCGGTATTTATTTCTCGCTACATCTGGGGTTTAATTAGCGAGATCCGTGATATTGTCAAAGCTGCGAGACCCCGCACGATTGATGATGCGGTAGAATTAGCCAACACTTTGACTGGCGGACTGGTGCGTACGCGAGAAGAAAATAGAAAGAAAGAAGTGGCCCAAAAGATTACCCAAGGATTCCGTGTGGGTAATAGTAGCAACTTCAAGAAAAAGGGAACCAGGCCATCTCCCACTGCTCCATTTTGCAATACCTGTAAAAGAAAGCATTTTGGAAGATGCAAAGGGTATTGCAATTTCTGCTAAATTCCAGGGCATCAAGAAGAAGACTGCAGAAGAAAGAAATCCACAATTTTCTTTAATTGTGGAGAAGCTGGACATTTCAAACCAGACTGCCCTAAATTGGTCAAACCAGCAGATAACAAGGTCAAACCTGTAGAAGGAACTACCAAGAAGAACGCAAGAGCCTTCCAACTGACTACCCAGGAAGCAGAGCTAATCCCTGATGTGATAGCTGGTACGTTCCTAGTTCACGACGTTTATGCAAAAGTATTATTTGACTCTGGTGCAAACCAAAGTTTTATAAATACTTCATTCTGCCAAGCTCTTAACCTACCCTTAACGAAACTTAGGCAAGTTTTTACAGTAGAAACGGCAGACGTGAACTCTGTTAACATAGATACGGTTTTGCAAAAAGAAAATATAGAACTTTCAGGTCATAAATTTTCTGCAAACCTGTTACCTATGAATTTAGCTGGATTCGATGTCGTATTAGGAATGGATTGGTTAGTAGCCAACCATGCTCGAATCCTATGTGATAAGAATTTCATAGAAATTCATGCACCCACAGGAGAAGTAATTATGATTACAGGGGATAAGCCACGTAAACCCATGAAATTCATTTCAGTAATGAAAGTAGCTAGTTATGAACGAAAGCAAGGAATAGTGTATATGATTTCAGTAATCATTAGCACTAAGGGTAAGGAACTTAAGCAAATTCCTGTAGTATCAGAATACTCGGACATATTCCCAGAAGAATTACCAGGATTACCACCAGATAGGGAGGTAGAATTTAGAATTCATTTGACTCCTGGAACTACACCCGTAGCAAAGGCACCCTACCGATTAGCACCCACTGAAATGTTGGAACTGAAAAAGCAATTAGATGAATTGCTCAGCAAAGGATTTATACAACCTAGTTCATCCCCTTGGGGAGCACCCGTATTTTTCGTAAAGAAAAAGGATGGTTCAATGCGAATGTGTATCGATTATAAGGAATTGAATAAGGTTACAATTAAGAATCGATACCCATTACCTAGGATTGATGATCTTTTCGATCAGCTTCAGGGGGCTAGGTATTTTTCTAAGATAGATTTACGCTCCGGATACCATCAGTTAAAAGTACAAGAAGAAGACATACCTAAAACTGCTTTCAGAACTAGGTATGGTCATTACGAGTTTACAGTCATGCCCTTTGGACTAACAAATGCTCCGGCAGCATTCATGGACATGATGAATAGGATCTGTAAACCGTACTTGGATAAATTTGTAATTGTTTTCATTGACGATAAACTTATTTATTCCAAAAGTCAGGACGAGCATTGTGAGCACCTGCATGTACTCTTAACTTTGTTAAGAAAAGAGAAGCTTTACGCCAAATTCTCGAAGTGTGAATTTTGGCTACAAGAGGTACAATTTTTAGGACACATGGTGAATCATGAAGGTATTCACGTAGATCCCTCCAAGATAGAAGCGACCACCAAATGGAAGGTCCCGCAATCAGCTATGGAAATTAGAAGTTTTCTAGGGTTAGCTGGATACTATAGACGATTTATTAAGGTTTTTTCAAAAATAGCTGTGCCATTAACTAAGCTAACCTGTAAAACAGTTAGGTTTGAATGGGGACCTAAGCAAGAAGAGGCTTTTAGAATTTTAAAGCAAAAATTAACAAACACCCCAATTCTAGCCTTACCAGAAGGGATAGAAGATTTTAAAGTTTACTGTGATTCTTCTAAACTAAGATTAGGATGTGTGCTGATGCAACGCAAGAAGGTAATTGCGTATGCCTCAAGGCAATTGAAAAAGCACGAGGCAAATTATACGACTCATGACTTGGAATTAGGAGCCATAATTTTTGCCCTTAAAATTTGGAGACATTATCTGTACGGAAGTAGGTTTACTATCTATACAGATCATAAGAGTTTAAGATACATATTTGGGCAAAAGGAATTAAACATGAGGCAAAGAAGATGGATGGAAATTCTAAGTGACTACGACTATGATATTCAATATCACGAAGGAAAGGCAAATGTAGTAGCAGATGCCCTAAGTCGTAAGTATCATGAGAAACAACAACGAGTTCGTGCTCTTAGATTAAGTTTAAAATTAGACTTAATGAAACAACTGAAGAATATTCAAGAAACAGCAATCAAAGATGATGCTGAAAGAATGAAAGGACGAATAAAGGAATTAGAACAAGGAAGTGATGGAATTTGGAGATTCCACAAGAAGAGGATTTAGGTACCTAAGCAAGGAGAATTAAGAAATAAGATCTTAGAGGAAGCCCATAAATCTAGGTATACCATGCACCCGGGAAATAATAAGATGTACCAATATTTAAGAAACAATTTCTGGTGGATTGGTATGAAAAAGGACATAGCTAGATATGTTTCTAAGTGTCTTACTTGTTCACAAGTTAAGGCAGAACACCAGAAACCTTCTGGGTTACTACAACAATTAGAAATGCCCGTATGGAAATGGGAACTAATAACCATGGATTTTGTTACTAAGTTGCCCAAAACCAGAAAAAGGTAACGATGCAATTTGGGTAATTGTGGATCGATTAACCAAATCAGCTCATTTTCTACCCATGAAAGAAACCTTTAGTATGGAAAGGTTAGCCAAGTTGTACGTAGACGAAGTAGTATCCTTACATGGAGTTCCACTCTCCATTGTATCGGATAGAAATAGTCGTTTCACTTCACATTTCTGGACTAGTTTCCAAGAAGCCATGGGGACACGATTAAATTTAAGTACAGCTTACCATCCCCAAACAGACGGACAAAGTGAAAGGACGATCCAAACCCTAGAAGACATGCTCAGGGCATGCGTGATAGATTTTGGTGGAAACTGGGATGACCACCTACCCTTAATTGAATTCTCCTATAATAATAGTTATCATGCAAGCATTGAAGCTGCCCCATTTGAAGCACTATATGGACGAAAGTGCAGAACTCCAGTTTGTTGGGCAGAAATAGGAGAAAGTCAATTATCAGGTCCTGAAATCGTGCAAGAGACTACCGACAAAATCACTCAAATCAAGGAAAGACTAAAGACAGCTCGAGATCGCCAGAAAAGTTATGCAGACAATAGATGCAAGCCACTAGAATTTCAAGTTGGAGATAAGGTACTCTTGAAATTTTCTCCTTGGAAAGGAGTAGTTCGGTTCGGGAAAAAAGGAAAGCTAAGTCCAAGGTACGTAGGACCATTCCCAGTAATCCAACGCATAAGACCGGTTGCCTATCGTTTACAATTACCAGAAGAATTAGCCAGGGTACATGACGTATTTCATGTATCCAACATCAAGAAATGTCTATCTGACGAATCTCTGGTAGTACCTCTTCAAGATGTAGAGGTAAATGAAAAGTTAAAATTTGTTGAGAAGCCACTGCAGATAGGAGACAGAAAGGTCAAGTTTCTCAAACACAAACGACTAGTGCTGGTCAAAGTCAAGTGGGATTCAAAGATAGGGCCGGAGTACACTTGGGAGCTGGAATCAGAGTTGAAGCGAAAGTATCCCTACTTATTCCGGTAAATCTCGAGGACGAGATTTTTCTAAGGTGGGGAGGATGTAACAACTCTCATTTAAAATTACTATTCCTTATTTTATTTTTGTCCAATAAAGAAACCCTAATTGAGAGCCCCAAGTGATATTGCATGACCCCTAAAATTTTCAGAACAATCGGAATCAGGATCAGGGCCCCTAAAACTCGGGGGGGGGGGGGGTATTTTCTAGTTGATATTATCTAAACAGTTTTTGATAGAAATCGAATTTTAACAAACCGTCGACTCACCCAGGCTAGTTGGACACGAGGCTACCCTATGCTAAAAGTGACCCGTCACGCCACGCGAGAGCCTCTTGTGACACGCGACGGGGACCATTTTTCAGCATATAAATCAGGGCATTGGCACTTGAATTTTTGCGTTGGTTCGACGTTAAAATTCAATTCGTACACCGAGATATCATCTGTTTAGTGCAAAAACACACACAAGTACGAAATTCTGCCGCGATAACAGGGTATTAACTCGATCACTGCTACGATTTAATGTCCGATCGACTGAAACTATCCGATGGATGTTTAAGTGCTGCCCAAATTAGGGCTATACTTTGTCATTCGTCGTGAATTCGATGGATGTTTAAGTGTTGCACTTTGTCATTCGTCGTGAGGGTTTTGATCTCGTGAGTTGTCGTAAAAGTTAGATTAAAGTTACTAACCTAGTTTTCATGTGCATTGTTATTTGAATTAGGTTAACAGGCTTATCAGTAGGCTAAACTCTGCCCGTTTAAATCTGCAATGTGAGTCATTCTCTTTTTATCAAATTGTTTTACAATACTCAAATTTGTTTTCAAAGGTTATAATTACAGGGATTAAGTCGTGGTTATCTTAAATCACTGGCTAGTGGGGTATTGTGCACATTACTAATTTCTCACGGTTAGGTTCATTAACCTAACAGTGATAATCATCACTACTAGGGTGAAAGGACCCAATAGTGGTATGACCATCGTCACAAGGCTGTGACACGGCGCCAGATAAAAATAAGATTGAAGCCATTGTAATCGCTCTTATGCTGTAATTTATAACTATGTGTCGTTTTATATAACTTGAGTGACTCGCCAGTATTTCCCCGCTGATAAAATATTTTTAAAACATGTTTCAGGCGACCTGCTGTGAATCAAGGAAAACGTGCTACGGAGCACTAACAAGCTTAAAGTGGTGGCTCAATTAAATAAATAAACACGTTTTGTAAAATAGGGAATTTCCGCGTGAAATTCCTCTATTGTAAATTACAGGGGTTTGTCCCAAATTATGAAATAAAATAATTGGGCATTTTCAAGTTTTAAAAAGATTCTGTTAAAATTTCCGCTGCCAACATATTAATTACCACGAGTTTCTGTCCCGCGGCACCCGGACCGGGTTAAACCGAGACGGGGGCCATGACAGTTAACTAATCATGGAGTTTCTTCATTAAAAACATTTTATTTGTTGCTATAAACTGAATTTACCTTTTATTTTTCATTCATGCCAGTTATCAAAACATAAGAAATTACCATTTTCAAATTCTATTTCACGTACTTTATAACCATTTGGTATGTTACATTGTGACTTGTAGACTTCGCATGTTTTAAGTCATGCAGGATACAAATATAATATGGTTATCACATATGATTTCACACAAATATACATGGGTATATCTACTAAGATTTTGTTGGACCTACAAAAGAACATATGATACTCAAATGCCAAAACATGATCATGTGCTCAAGAAATAAACAGAAGATTGAACTGGATTCCTCCCAAAGATAGTGAATCTTGAACACCTAGATCAGAGCATTTGTTGAAGACTTGCCATCCACTGTTTGAAGCCTTGGAACCATTGTTTATGAAGAAGCAAAGTTTGTTCATTTATAAAGCTCTATTGAAGACAAAGGTCTGCTCATAAAGACTAAACATCTATTGTGGCCAAACATATGTTTGGAACAAAGCAACAGAGGATTAAAGAACATATGTTTTAGCTTAGTTAGATCAGATGTTTGATTCCCACAGATGTTTGCAACATCTGTGGAATCTTTTTTTGTTAGTAATGGTAGATGTCACTATCAGGGTGATGTCAGCCAATCACAAACAGACCTTTTATACTTAGTATAAATAGATATCACCTATTAGAGATCTATCTATCACACATCACCTTTTCTTTTGCACGAACATGTTTTTTATGTGGTCATGCTGAGGGGGAATTTGTAGAGTCAATCATTGTGTAAAACTTGTAATCTTTTTTATTCAATGACAAACATATGTTGATAATAATTCCTTGCTTGTGATTACTTTATCTTTTACACAATACAAAATTGTTTGTTATTAATTGTTTTAATCATAAGCCTTGTAAACTCAGATCCTAACAATTGGTATCAGAGCCTGGTCACATTAAACTTGATTTCACAATTAGTTTAACATTCAAAGATCAGCTAAAAAATATCCAATCTGTTCGTTGCTAAGAGTTGTAAAGTATAAGAACTCAAAAAGTGTCTTATACATACTCTGTTCTTCTCCAAAAGAACAAAAGAAAATGACACAAAATGATACCTATAACACCGGCTTTAGCAATAAGCCTCCCATGCTTGTTAGGTCTGAATTTAATATCTGGCAACGTAGGATGGTGCATATACTTGCTCAATAAAACACCGAGTGTTGGAAGTCTGTTATATATGGACCTCACAGTCCAATGGTACCTAGTGCTGAAAACCCGAGTGTACAAGAGCCAAAAAAGCCGGAAAACTACTCAGAGCAAGATTTCCAAAAATTCGAGCTAGATGCCAAGGCTTTTAGCCTTATGGCCATGGCTTTGCCGAATGAAATCTATGCCTACCTGTTACTTTCCAACAATGCCAAGGAGTTATGGGATGAATTAAAAGAGTAGTTTAGTGGAACAGAGGAAGTGATCGAGAACACTCGAGAAATCCTAAACCAACAATATGAAACTTTCACTCATGTCAAGGGAGAAACCCTTAGACAACAATTTGAAAGTTTTTCATGTCTAATCAGTGAATTAAAGTTGGTAAACAAGGAATTTTCTAAATCAACTATAAGTAACCGATTTTTAAGATCGATCCCTGAGAAGTGGGACACTATTGCTATAGTGATGAGAACATCCCCTGAGTTCAAGGACATGACTCTGACTGAGCTTCATGGCTAGGGATGGCAATGAGTTGGGTTCGGGTCGGGTATTGGTAATCCCATACCCGTACCGGTTATAAAATCGCGTCCCATACCCGACCCAATACCCGTCGGGTATTTGTCGGGTAATTACCCGTCGGGTATCGGGTATACCCGCGGGTATCGGGTTTACCCATTAGTTTGTTAAAAGATATACGTTGGGATTTCTAAATACATTTTTTTACTATTGTAATTATTATATTATTTTATTTATACAACAACTATTATAAATTAAAAATATACATTACATACATATAAATTTTATCATAAATTAATAAAAACTTTATAATACTTATACACTCACATGCATATACTTCACAACATATAAAATATAAATACTATTATCAAATGCATATACTAAAAGAAAATTTATTTTTTCACATTATGAACATACTAAAATAAAATACTAATAGACAAGGGTTAATGGAAAATAAAAGTATAAATTAAAAAAATCGGGTATATAGTTCGGGTAAACGGGTATGTGGTTTCGGGTAATCGGGTCGGGTATCACCTATTCCCATACCCGACCCATACCCGCGAAATTTTTTAAAACCAATCCCATACCCGGCCCATTACCCGTCGGGTATCGGGTATACCCGTCCCATTTGTGTCGGGTTTCGGGTATACCCTTCGGGCTCGGGTATTTTTGCCACCCCTATTCATGGCAAGCTCTTAACATTTGAGAGAGAGCTTGTCCAGAAAAAAGAAGCTCCGGGAAACTAGAAAAGTGTCTCGACAGTTACGTTTTAAAAAACAAGGCACTTCTGAGTCAGGAAGGATCATCCTCAGGAATGACAAATGACCAGAGTTTTGATCACTATATTGATATATCAATAGGAATCAACTGTGATCAACATTCCTCAAACTGCGCATTCACAGCAAATGATGATGGTCATGGTCCTGATAGTTTTTTGTTTCGCTTAGATGATTTGAAGCACATAAACCCAACTGACCTCGAGGAAACGGATATATTGCACCAAGTGGCACTACTAAGTCTTAGAGCAAATATTTTTTTTACAAAAGGACTAGTATGACATATCCAGGGTTAACTGGGAGATCAAAGGTGGGGTTAGACAAATCAAATGTTTCATGTGTAATAGCTTAGGTCACTTTGCAAGAGAGTGCAAGAGTCACTAAAACAACTCAGCACCACTGATCACATATCCTAATCAAAGACCTCAATCTAACACACAACAATAGTTTTATCATAATACCAAACTACCCATGGACCAAGTGTACAAAACACCACTCATTTTGCATAAAGCATGAACCTTGTGCATGTGCATTATGTCCAAACAACTCATGTTCCTCAAGTTCAGTATGTTCAAATGCTAGTCACACAAGTTCAAGCACCACAAGTTGCTCCTGCACCAGCAGAGCCTAGTCAACAAAGCTTCTTTACTCAAGGCTATGTTGACTGGAGCAGCTTGCTAGAAAACTTAAGTGATGAAAATTTTGCTTTAATGGAAAATGATTGTGATGAACATGCAAATTTATGTTCTATGGCTGTTGAATGTATCTCAGAAGGAAAAGATCAAGATGTTCAAAGAACTATTGGTGAAAGTTTTGTTGAGGAAACTGCTGAGAGCTCAGGTCAAATATATGTCTGTGACAAAGAGCATGCAAAGAAAAGGGAAGAAAACTATCCTAAAAGTTCCACTGAATGTATCAATGCTGATCTGGTGAAGATTGCTGCCTCTAAGGTATCACCTCAAGCTCTCACAGGGTTATGTTCAGAAAAATGCATCATAGCATTTTTAAATGTTAAAGAAGTAAATGAAAAGCTAAGAGAGGAGGTCCAAATCAGTGAAATAGTTCTTGAAAAACTTAAAGAGAGATTTAAAACAAGAATAGCTAAAAACGACCAAGAAATAAGCATTCTTAAGCATGAAGCTACCATAACGAAGCGCCAACTCCAAACAATGATAGAAAAATATCAAAGTTGCAAAAAGGAGTTGAAATCCACTAAGATTACCTGTGAAAAAGGTTGAATCTTGCAATGGTTATGAGATGCTTTTAGAAAAACAAATTAAAAGCAATGTAGAATTTGGTGTTGGGTTTAGAAAATATGATAAAGAACAACTTTCCAACACTTCCCATTGACTTTGAAATGGTTGAGATCATTCCAAACAACTCAACTGGTGAAAAGATTACTCTGGAAAAGCCACAAAGTTCCATTTAGGTTGAAAAACAAAAATATGAATTTAAACCCACTTGGTCAGATAAATGTGGCGTTCTTGAAAACTTCAAACCTATTGATTTCACCAACTCAGATGATCTCAAGCCACCCAAGATAAAAATCATTTCTATCACCAACTCTCAAACAGATGTTAAAACATTTGTTGATGGAAAGAGAGACAAGGGTAATAGGAAAGATAAGACCACATAAACTGTTTTGTGAATTTTGTAGGAAAGATAAGACCACATAAACTGTTTTGTGAATTTTATTGATGGAAAGAGAGACAAGGGTAATAGGAAAGATAAGACCACATAAACATATGTTTGGCCAAATAGATGTTTGGAACAAAGTAACAGAGGATTGAAGAACAAATGTTTCCTAATGTAACAATATTAGCTTATTAATAGTGTTTAGCTTAGTTAGATCAGATGTTTGATTCCCATATATTTTTGCAACATCTGTAGAATCTTTTCTGTTAGAAATGTTAGATGTCATTATAAGGGTGATGTCAGCCAATCATCAACAGACTTTTTGTGCTTAGTATAAATAGATCTCACGTCTTAGAGATCTATCACACACATCACATTTTCTTTTGTACGAACATATTTTGTATGTGATTAGGCTGTGGAGGAGTTTATAGAGTCAATCGTTCTTTAAAACTTGTAATCTTTTTATTCAGTGATAAACAAATGTTGATGATAATTCCTTGCTTATGATTGCTTTATCTTTTACACAATACAAAATTGTCTTATGAACACGTGTTTTTGGTTGCTTATGATATCTGAATACATCCGCCACCCGCCCTCATGTGTTTTCCTAGGCTACCCGGCTAATTACCATGGTTACCGTTGTCTCAACGTGTCCACCGACAAAAGCGTCTTATCATGAATGCCACATTTGCAGAAGATGTTTTCCCATTCGTTGCGCCCTCTTAACCCATTCCCAACCATTCATTCTTGGAACCATCCCCGGTCCCCTTTCACCCGCACTCCTTTTCTACGCCATTTCCTGCCCCGTTCGAAAATGCAGAACCTCCTGGCCCACCTACACCGCCCATGGCCTACATAAATACTCCTTACTCTCCTCCACACCACTACAGCTAACTCCCACCTCCTGCTAGCCCTCACCCTAATAGTCCACCACCCACCAACCAGCCCAATACCTCTCATGGCCCACATCTAGGTCCATTGTCTCACACCCAGCCTGCCTACACGCTTAACCTGACACCTACAAACTCTAACCAGCCACTCGTAAACCCTCACCCCTCGAAATCCAGCTCATAATCGACCATTTTCAAACCCCGTACTCCCTTCACTCTTCATACCTAAACCACAAAATCTCCCCATTACCCAAGTCTCACATTACGACCTTTACTTACCCAACTGGAAATGAGCTATGACTGATGAATATGAAGCTCTATTGGCCAACAACACGTGGGAACTTGTCCCAAGGCTGGTGGATACACCTATCATTCGATGTATGTGGTTATTCAAGCATAAGTTTCATGTTGATGGTACACTTGAACGCCACAAGGCTCCATTAGTTGTAAACGGCAAAAGCCAAATAGTTAGCATTGATTGTGATGAGACCTTTAGTCTAGTGGTGAAACCCACTACTATACGAACGGTTCTCAGCTTGGCTATCTCAAGAGGTTGGTTGATAAAATCAGTTGGATGTTAAAAATTCCTTCTTGCATGGCCACTTGAAGGAAATGATCTATATGTTTTAGCCAGTGGGGTTCACTTCCCTTTCAACCCCCAAATACGTGTGCAAGTTGAATAATTCCTTATATGGTTTGAAACAAGCCCCAAGGGCATGGTATCAATGTTTTACAGGGTAGCTCTCCAGGTGTGGCTTTAAGAGCAGGTGTGACACTTCTTTGTTTATCTATCAATAGGGTAGTCGTATGACTTATTTACTTTTATATCTTGACAATATTATTCTCACTATTTCAAGTACAGATCTTCTCTAGTGTATCATATAAAATCCTTGACAGCTGAATTTAAAATGACCGGTCTTGGTGACTTGTGTCATTTTTTGGGCATTGCGATTCAGAAAGAGTTTAAATGGTTTATTTTTATTACAATCTACCTATGCTGCAGATATTTTTTCTCGTTCTAACATGTCTAATTGCAAGCCTGTTAGCACCCTAGTCGAGGTTAGATCCAAGCTTAGCACTGACACTAGTACTATATTTTCCGATGGGTCTTTATATCGAAGCTTAGTTGGCGCACTCCAATATCTCACTATCAGTCGACCAGATATCTCTTATGCGGTTTGGAAAATTTACCTTTTCACGCATGCCCCGAGGGACCCTCATTTTCAATTTCTGAAATGAATAATTCGTTACATTAAAGGTACACTCTCTCAGGGCTTTCTTCTCTCACCATTCCAGTCTACGAAGTTAACTGTGTATTCTGACGTGGACTGGGGTGAGTGTACTGATTCGCGTCAGTCAACATCTGGCTACTATGTATATTTGGGTTCAGACTTAATTTCTTGGTCTTCAAAGCGCCAACCTACCATCTCCAGATCAAGTGCTGAGGCAAAATACCGAGGAGTGGCTAACACTGTAGCCGTAATTAGCTGGATTCCTAACTTGTTACTTGAGCTTCGTATTCCCGTAACCCATGCTACTATCATATATTGTGACAACATCTCGGCTGTTTATCTTACTGAAAATCTGGTTCAACAGCAACGCACAATACATATTGAAATGGATATCCACTGTGTCCGAGAAAAGGTCAGTTTCGCATTGTGAAAGCCTTGCAGGTTCCTGCCGATTAGCATTATGGAGACATTTTTACCAAGGGGCTACCAAAACATTTATTTCAAGGATTTCAATCCATTTTATGCCTTTGTTTACCAACGTCTCAAACTGCGGGGGCATGTTAGCCGATAATGTAGCAATACATTAATCGGCTTGTATCTTTGTATTTCTCGTAAATGTTTGGTTTATTTTAGGAGATAGGGTTTATAGTTAGTTCCTGATTTTCCTCTTTTTATTGTAATTATATATACGTTTGTATCTTTCATTATTAATCAAGGAATTGGAGCATTTACACAGGTTACACGTTTTAAGTATTGCGTGCGAGTTAAGGTAGATAGATGTTTTTGACACTAAGAAAAATATGGGTTGTATTCGTGATGTACAATTTAACCTGCCAACCCAAACCCGAACTCCTTCGACTCGCCAACCCAACATGATCGGCACTACGAATTCAAACTGGGTAAACTTTGGCATGACCCATGTTGATGCAACAAATAATAGACCAAGGCCTGTAGCGATATCTCCGGGTAAAAGGGTTCAAGGGTTTCGATTAGCCTAACGCAGGTCGTGGGGTCCCCCCACGTTTGCAAGACGTGGAGAGAGGTTCATTAGTGTTATTGTTGTTCTTCTTGAATTCTAGACTGATATGAAACCAACCCAGAACGTAATCGTTGGAGAAGATGAATTATTTGGTGTGAAGAAGAGGAGCATAAAGCTAGCTCTCATGGGAGAAGAAGAAGAGAAGCAAGCATGAAGCTTGTTCTTGAGAGGGAGAAGGAGAATCAGAGAGTTAAGATAGTTTTCAGCCGATTCTGGAGTCTCCAGTATGCTTAACATGGGCTGCAATTTATAGGGGAAGAGGTTTCTCAAAGGAGAAACCTTTAACTAATGAACCTGGCTTGCAGTGAGGGACTTACCCTTTTAGGGGTTGAACGGTTTGGACCTGCGGACAAAAGGGTGTTCTCTGTGCACATGTTCTGTCTGTGCAGAAATGGTTCACACGTTAAGTGTTGATGTGACCGGACACTGTGCTTGTCCTTTTTACTGTTCACCTGAGTTTGCGCGTTTTGAACCTCTCAACCTTTTAACCTTTTAAGCTGTTATGTATATTAGTCATTTTATTGAGATTTGGGCTACCCCCATCATCAGCCCCCCAAGTCAGAGGTGTTTGGGATGTAAGCTCAAATGCTTCTGACTTTTACACATTATTTTTTATTGCTTAAAGGCTTCAAGGCTTTAAGGCGTTTGAGTTTTGAGATTTGAATTTCGGAATGATAGTAGGCTTCAAGGTTTCAAGGCTTGAAGGCTTAAAGGCTTCAACTGTCTCACTCAAGAGGTAGTTGAGGATCGACCTAAAGTTTAATCCGGTGGCTCTGGGTTTTGGCAAATCGATCGGTTAGTGTCCCGTTGGTTCGATTGCTCTTTATTGCTAAGTTTTCCAACTTGCGTCATCCGTTTTCGGTCTTTGTTCTGAATGTTTTAGGGTATTATCGTGTGTCGCTTGGTCAATTATACCCTTAAGGTCTTGTTAGGGTTTTAGACTTTGATGTTTTGTCTCCAGCGATAGGGTATGGCCCATTGTTGTTGTTGTTCCGCCGTTTCTTCCAGTTAGCCAAGAACGGCGATTGTTTTACCTTTGAAACATCTCAGGTTGATGTGTGTTTAATTTCGTCTATGGTTACTACCCTTGGTTCTTGGAAGGACAGATTTTCCTGGATTTCTGAGTCCATTGTTCCTTTCAGGCTTGTTTGGAGGCACCCTTATGCTGTTTTGAATGAGCTTGAACCTTTCAAACACGAGATAGATGGTTGTTGAAGTTTATTAGGAAATATCCTTCGAGGCTTCGTCATTTTCCTGAACACCTTTTAGTGTTGATGGGTGTGAGCACCTTGTGGGACAAGCCATATCGTGATCCTGTGCTCATGAGGGATGATCAGGGTATGATGTTTTGTTTTATCAAGAGTGATGGTACCTATGATGTTGTGTTTGGGGATGCTGAGGCCACGCCCGGTGAATATATTGTTGCCAGGAACACTGAACATAGGTTCGAGGGTTCAGGCCACGTGAACGTCCCAAACGCCAAGGGTTTTACCAAGGTTGCTGCTTACAAAGTCTCTACTCGCCGTTCAAACCGTCGTTTGATAAAGGTTGCCAACCATCCATCGGCTTCTGAGCCAGTGGAACTGAGCAATGACATAGAGGCTTTAGATGATTTAGAAGTTGGGTTGAGGAAAATTTACGAAAGACAAAGAGTTACCATTGGTGATTGGTAAGGGGAGCAAGGCGGCAGGTAAAAAGGTTGTAAGCTTGAAGGGTTCCGGGAAGGGTGGTGAAGGTTCCACCAATGTTAATCCAGGGGAGGTTTATGTGCCGGATTGGAAGGTCACAGTTGGTGACAGCTTCAAGCCTTCATCCATTTGTGAGGATGTTCTTACCCACTTTGATTCTCCTGTTGTTCGAGGTTCTTGCTCATCTATGGATGATGACCTGATGATTTCGAAAAATGGTAATGGGTGCTTGTAACCTTGTTGCCTTGCTTCCAGAGGGTGTATCCCGATTTCGCAAGAGGTTGCGAGAATATGATGTCTTCTCGAAGAAGAGGGATGAGATGAAGGCTTCACTAGCTACTCTAAAGAAGGAGGCAGAGGGTTATGCTGGGAGGGAGAAAAGCTGATGTTGAGGATTGATGAGCTTTCTTCCCAGCACAAGACTGAAATGGTTGAGTTGGTAAAACGCTTGGAAGCTGACAGGGTTCAAGTCAGGGTCTTTAAGGCTGCCTTGGAGGTTCAGAAAAAGCCTTCTTGGAGGAGAAAGAAAGGTTAAAGGCTTCGTTTTCCCAGGCAACTAGTGATAATAAATGGCTCATTGAGCATGGATTTCAGCAAGTGGTTACCCATCCTCTCCATTCGTCGGAGTTCAACAAACTCTTGGATGATGTGTATACCGAGCTTCTTGCTCATGGGAGACACCAAGGTTTGTTTGCTGGTTACAAAGCTTTGTGAACCTGGGGAGCCTTAGGAAAAATCTTCTCTTTTTCAACCCAAAGCCTTCAAAGTCTTCAAGAAATCTGTTTTGAAGATGGAGAATATGATTTACCCTTATGTGGGTGAAGTCTCCAAGTGTTTTGGTAAACCTTTGCCTGTCCTGCAGGAGCTAAAACCCTATGGCCTTAAGGGGCTGTTTGTAACAAAGTTTTGAAGTCCCCCTCGAAGAAACGTCCTTGCTCCGGAGATAGCGAGGAAACGTGTTCTGAAGGTGGTGAGGGCTCAAAGGGTTCAAGCCTTGAAGCCTCCGAGACAACGGGTGTCGTAGGGAGGAAAAAGAGGATGGCTAAGAACACCCAAGATGATGAAGGTTCGAAGAAGGATGATACAGCAAAGTCTACCATCCCTGACGTTGCAAAGTGAATAAGAAACCTCAATTTATAGCTTTTTTAGCACGTCGAACAATGTTATGGGTTGTTTTCTTAAACATCATTTTGTTTTAAGGGAACCGTTTAGGTCCTTTGGTGGTTAAAGCCTGGAAGGCTTGTGGACAATGTTTTATGTTTGATGGCCAGTATGGCCTTTGCTATGTCTAGCTTGCTATGCTTAACTTGTTATGTTTGCTTTGTTTATCTTGATGTGTTGTTCTATTTATTCCCATGTGTTTTCATTGGTTTTGTATGTTGTCTTTGTTTTGGGCGGTGCATCTTATGTTACTTATACCTTAAAGGGTTCAGTGCTGCAGTCACTTAGCCTTAGGATATTTTTAACAAGAAGATACAACCTTTATCCTATGTATGACATTCACTTAGAGTCTTTTGGTTCGTAAGCCAATGTTGGGGCTTAAGGAACATTTGGTGTAGGCTGTTCAAACCCGTCTATGAGACATGTTTTTTAAGATTTCTATGAATCTCATGGAGTTGTATTGATTTAGGAACTCACCCCTTATATAGGTCCATTCAACCCTTGAACCTATTGAGCGATGTGGCCTGGGAGCTCATCCCCTTACATGGCCCTTGCCATGGAGTTTCTTGCTAGGTTCTCAACCTGATTATAGGATAGAAAGACAAATTCATTGTTCATTCATTTCAAAGTACTTTGATTACTAGGGGAATAGAACAACTTTTTGGAACTATTTGTAACACGTTTTGGTTAAACATGGAACCTTTTAAGGTTTTTGCCATCTCAATCGCGGGGAAGCTTTTTGCCTTGCGGGCCTGCCAGCTTGTATGATCCCCCTTTGTAGGCTTTAAGGATAGTGTATGGACCTTCCTACTTAGGGCCAAGCTTTCCTTGGCTTTCTTTCTTGCAGGAATCATTATTTCGAAGCACAAGGTCCTCAGGCTTGAAGCGTTCATGCTTCACCCGTGTATTGTAATACAATTCTATGTTTTGCTTGTACCTTGCTTTTTGTATGGCTCCTTGATCACGAGCCTCTTCGAGGAGTTCCAAATTCAACATCGTCTCTTTCTTATTTGGCTTGAGGTCGATGTTAATTGTTCTTTGTGTTGTTGCTCCGATTTTAGATAGGATTACAGCCTCTGATCCAAACACTAGGCTGTAGGGTATTTTCTTGTGGCTTATTTTCTCGGTTGTTTGAATTTCCAATAGCACATTGGGAAGCTATTCGAGCCAGTTGTTGTTGTACCTTCTCAATTAAGATTTAATCCCTTCAACGATGTTGTGGTTTGTCCCATCAACCTGGCCATTGGATTGTGGGTAAGCTACCGAGCTGAATACTTGAGTTATTCTGAACTCCTTGCACCAGGAGCTAGAAGGTTTCTTGCCAAACTATTTCCCGTTATCCGTGACTAGTGTCCCTGGGAGCCCAAAACGACATATTATGTTTTCGTAAACGAAATCAATGACCTGTTTCCCTGAGATTTTTGCCAATAGTTTTATTTTTGGCCACTTGGTGAAGTAGCCCACGGCTACCAATAAGAATTTGACTCCTCCTTTGGCTGGTGGGAATGGTCCAACAATGTCCATTCTCCGCTTAAGAAATGGCCAAGTCGAGGGGGGTGGGAACGGGGTCATGTTTGGGGCTTTTGGGTACCGGAGCATGTAACTGACAAGCTTCATATTTTCGCAGTTGTTCGAAGGTATCTCGATGCATGGAAGGCCAAAAGTGTTCGAGGTTCATCAACTTTGACACTACCGATCTTGGGCCACAATGAGCCCCACATATCCTTTCGTGAACCTCTTTAATCAGATATTGGCTTTGTTCTGGGTCAACACATCGTAGTAGTGGTGCAAGGTATCCTTTTTGTAAAGGATATCTCCTTGTAACACATACTGCCTTGACTTGATACGAACCCTTTTAGCCTCAGTCTGGTCATTAGGTAATTCACCATTTTTGAGGAACTTTTCAATGGGAGTCATCCAATTTGGCCCTTCTTTAGTGATCACATTTTGAACCTCAAGTTTTTTGGATGGATGGGGTTTTTAATACCTCAATTAGTACCTTCTTGGTGAGGTGGGCAAACGTTAGAGATACAAGCTTGCTTAGTGTATCGGTTCTCTTGTTTTGAGATCTTGGAACTTTTTTGATGGAACATATTTGAAATGTGTTTATCAATTCCTTTGATTTTTCTCGGTACTAATACATGTTGGGTTCTTTTGCTATGTAGGTGTAATTGTCTTGGCTTGAGAGAGTTTGTGAGGACTTAAAGCTTTTGAACCCCATTTCTTTGGCTATGTAGTTGTCACTTACTTGGTTTGAAACAAGCAATGAGTCTGTGAAGACTTGAAGCCTTTTGACACCCATATTTTTTGCGAGCTTGAGCCCAGCAATCAATGCTTCATACTCAGCTTCATTGTTTGTATTCTGAAATTCAAGACGAAGGGCATACGTGAATTCCAATTCGTTAGGATCAATTAGAACTAGCCCTGCTCCTGACCCTTCAATGCTGGAAGCTTCGTCGGTAAAGAGCTTCCAGGTATGGGGGTCGGAGGGTTTAGTGGAGGCTGTATTGACTTCCGTTGTGACTTCTTTAGGGACTTCTATGATGTAGTCAGCTGGGACTTGGGCTTTAATGGCTTTTCTCGGGACATAGGTGATTTTTCAAGCACATTCTTAATAAGTTAGTCAGTGACCGCTTGTATCGGGTGTGAGTGAAAGTACCTTCGAAGCCTTCTAGCCGTTTGGATTAGGGCTAGAGCAAGTTTTTCTAAAGAAGGATATTTGATTTCTGCTAATTTTGAAGTTTTGAAAAAGTAAACGGGTATCTGAACTTTGTTTCGTTCAATGATCAGAGCCGTACTTATGGTCTTTTCAGTAATAGAAAGGTAGATAGAGGTCGTTCCTCCTGTTTCCGGAGCCAAAATGGCTGGGAGTGAAGCCAAGTGTCGCTTCATTTGGTGGAAGGCTTCCTTTTGAGGTAAAGCGCTTCAAAGCTGTAAGCTTTCCATCGAAAGTCTTTCTTGTTAGCACATCCCTTGAGGGTTGGCTTTTATGCTTTGTTTCCCCGCGATGTGTCCTACAAACTTACCTTCTTCAAAACCGAACAAGCACTTGATTGGGTTAAGCTTTATGTTGATCTTTCTCGGGTTTTGGAAAGTTTATTGTATGTCATCGAGCATTTGGTATTCCGTTTTGCTCTTGATCACCAAATCTTCAACATAAGCTTTAATGTTCTTGCCGATTTGTCCGGCAAACACTTTGTTAACTAGACGTTGATAAGTGGCACCTGCATTTCTTAAACCAAAAGGCATTTTTTGATTGCAAGATATACCTTTATTAGTGTGAAATGTGTTTTTTTTTTCATCTCTTTTTTTTGTTATTAGGATCTGATGGTAACCCTTTTAGGCGTCAAGAAGACACTTGAATGGGAAGCCTGTGAGCGAGTTATCCTTGAAGTCTATCTCGGGCAGCGGGTAGCAACCCTTTGGGCGTGTTTTGTTCAAGTCTTTAAAATCGATACACATTCTCCAAGACTTGTCGGGTTTTCGAACCATTACCGGATTGGCTACCCATAATTGATACTTGACCTCTCGAAGGATTCCGGCTAGAACAAACTTTTCCATCTCTTGGCGTTATACAAGGCTTCTTTTAGGGGCTTGACTCCGTTTCTTTTGTATAATGGGCTTAACATTAGGTGGGATCCATAACTCATGTTTCAACGATGCTACGAGGGATGCCGGTCATATCCTCTGGGCACCAAGCAAAGACATAGTGCAAGAGCAGCTTTTTAAGGTATGAGATGGTTTCTTTGGAAAGGTTAGTGTTTACCCTTATCCCCTGGTGAGGATATTTTGGGTTTATGTCCAACCCTTGTTCATCGTCTTCGTCCTTTCTTCAGCTTTCCCCTTCAACCACAAAAGCTTCTTGGGTAGGTTGAAGGGTTGCTATCCCTTTTTCAGTGGGAAACTTCACAGTGCCCTAACCAACTGAAACTGTCATTCCGAACACACTTTGCCTTGGCCTTCCTATGATGATATCATAGTTGGAAAGAATATTGATTACCTCAAAGGTGAGTTGTTCGGTTCATCCTTTTGTTCTCTCGTTAAACAAACATTATGGGTTATTTGGCCTAAAGGCTTGATAGGTATGTCTACGATACCTTCGATGGAGGATCCAAACTGTTGAAGCTTTGAACGTTCATCGTCTCTGAGAGGGTTAAAGCATTTCTTAAGCATGCCTTTGGTGGTTGCACCGGTGTCAATGTAAGCCTTTTGTGTTTTGATGGATCATATGTTGGCTTCCATCACCAGAGGGTTTGAAAGTAACTCTCCTTCTGGTGGTGGGAAGCAAACATATTGACGTTCCCATGCCTTGAAATGATGGCGTTTGTGGGAAGCTTTGTTTTTAAGGTCGACCATGTTCACTTCCTACTTTTTTCTTCAACCATTTTGTCCTTGACCCCTTTAACCAAGTGAGCCAGTTCGGACTTGACGGCTTTTTAGATCCTCTTTTTGGGTTGGAAGCAATTATTGGTATGGTGACCTTTCTATTCGTGAAACTCACAATACTGGTTTAATTTTTTCAATCTTTTGTTTTTTGGTAAAGGTGGAGGAGGGCGGAAGCTGTGTTTTACCTCTTCGGTTGCCAAGATCTCTTATGGAGCCTTGGTTAAGGCTGTAAAGTTTATGTTTTTTTTTTTCTCGGCTTGGAGGGTTCCGGCCTTCAGGCTTTCAGGAATCTGAACCTTTGAACCATTTGTTATAAGAGCCATACTGGAAGCTCCAGTTAAGAGTTCTCTCTCTCTCTTTTTTTCTTTGATGTCTACAGCTTATTCTCCTCGAATGTAGGCTTTAGCCCTTTCGAGTGTTTCTTCAAGGGTTTTGGGCAGGCATTTATTGAAGTCTCTTGTGAGATATTTGGAATTTATAGCATTCATGAACCCTGCAATCCTAATCTTTTCATCGGTGTAAGTTAATCCTTCCTTCTTGTAACTTTAGATGAAGCCTCTGAGACTTTCATCATCACGTTGTTTGACCTGGAAGATTATCGTGGCGTTCTTGACATACCTATGTTTTTATAGGGAACTTTTGCTAAGATCGTCAAAGGCCTGAACGCTTCGTCCAGGAAGGTCATTGAACCATATGCGCGAAGACCCTTCAAGGGTTTGCTTGAACAAGAGACAATATTCGGAGTTGGGTCATTTTTCAATTATTGCAGTTCCGACGAAGATTTGGAGGTAGTCTTCAGTACCGTGATGGCATCTTTATCTGGGTTTGAAACTCGTACTCAACAATATGTTGGGAGAAGCAAGATAAGTCATTGGGCTTGTAAGGTTTTGAGAGGTATTTTACTACCCTTGAAGCTGGGTTACCGCTTGAGGTACCCTGGTAAGTGGTTGGCACTTGATTGATGAAGTTAAGGTTAAAGCCTTGAAGGCTTTCTGTGTCATCATCCAGCTTTTACGTGCTGCAAAGGAAATTATGCCATCATCCGTGTCACCAGCTAGGTCATAAGGTTAGAGCCTTAAAGGCTTTCTGATGGTAATCATAAAAGATGTTATCATCTGTGTCATCAGCTGGGTCATAAGGTTAAAGCCTTGAAGGCTTTCTGATGGTACTGTATAAGGCATTCCCATGGATGTGCTCATGACCGTACCTCGAGCCAAAGACTGGGTGGCCACGAAGTAGCAATGGGAGGAGGAACACCTGAAGCTGGTGACTGCCATAATTGATCAAGAGTGGTTTCATGATCAATAGGTGCACCGGCTGTAACGGGTTGGGAGGTAAATAAGGGAAAAACGGTTGGACTAGGCCTCCCCAAAAGCTAAAGGGCTTGAGTGGTTGGTCTGTCACACTAGGGCCAGCTTTAATGTAAGATGTGGATGAACGTGAGCTGCTAAAAGGAAGAGATGGAGGGCCAGGTGTTAATGAGGGTTTAGATTTCTCATAATTTAGTCTTATTCTTACCCTTTTCTTCCTTTCTAGGCTCACATGCTAGTTGAGAAAAGATCTCAGTTGTGAGAAATTTTTAGCTACTCCCTCGGGTGTTAGTTATATGAATTTCGATGTACGCATTGCACCGATTTGAGAAGATGCAACCCCTGATTGGGATGGGGTTGGTGTATGAAAAGAGGTGAACTTCGGGAAAAAGTTCCCGTTGGAGTACTTCCTGGAGTAGAGAGAGGTGTAGATCTAACCAGTGAGATCCGACTAGAATTTGGTGTTAAACTGGTGTGGTTAGGCACCCGATTTACCGGGAGATTCGCTTTCAGACATGATGTAAATAGAAAAATGGAGCTACACAACTGGTCTTTAAGATAAAGTAAGCGGCGTAGCCCCACGGTGGGCGCCAACTTGTTGATGCAACAAATAATAGACCAAGGCCTGTAGCGATATCTCCGGGTAAAAGGGTTCAAGGGTTTCGATTAGCCTAACGCAGGTCGGGGGGTCCCCCACGTTTGCAAGACGTGGAGAGAGGTTCATTAGTGTTATTGTTGTTCTTCTTGAATTCTAGACTGATATGAAACCAGCCCAGAACGTAATCGTTGGAGAAGATGAATTATTTGGTGTGAAGAAGAGGAGCATAAAGCTAGCTCTCATGGGAGAAGAAGAAGAGAAGCAAGCATGAAGCTTGTTCTTGAGAGGGAGAAGGAGAATCAGAGAGTTAAGATAGTTTTCAGCCGATTCTAGAGTCTCCAGTATGCTTAACATGGGCTGCAATTTATAGGGGAAGAGGTTTCTCAAAGGAGAAACCTTTAACTAATGAACCTGGCTTGCAGTGAGGGACTTACCCTTTTAGGGGTTGAACGGTTTGGACCTGCGGACAAAAGGGTGTTCTCTGTGCACATGTTCTGTCTGTGCAGAAATGGTTCACACGTTAAGTGTTGATGTGACCGGACACTGTGATTGTCCTTTTTACTGTTCACCTGAGTTTGCGCGTTTTGAACATCTCAACCTTTTAACCTTTTAAGCTGTTATGTATATTAGTTATTTTATTGAGAATTGGGCTACCCCATCATCAACCCACATAAAGATTAACCAAAAAATCCGAGTGTGAAACTAATGGCTGACAAGAAGAATTCGATCAAGAAGAGTGATAACATCAAGCTGATAAAAACTCTGTGCCTACCCCTTTGGAGCCATTATTGATGAACTGATATGTTGGTTAGATATTTTATACTTTGTCCAAAATCTCATCCCACGTGCGATAGTTCCATCACATTGATCTAAACAATTTATAGACTTTTAAGTTTTAATAGTAGATGCATTTTAATATTATTATATCTTTTCGATCACAAACTCACGCAACTAACCTAGTCTAACCTTTGTTACTTATGAAATTTAAACCCTTAGACTTAGGGCTGTTCTTACGTTTTTGGAGACCCTAAGCGAATTATGAAGTGGGGGCCCTAATTTCGCCGATAAACTCTCGTCCAATCCTGACGCCATGGGTGATTACCCTTACTTTTTCGTCTAGTGATAACCGATAGCCTAGAAATTGAAAGCAGGTTGTGATGGGAAGTGGGAACGATGATTGCGGCTGTATTTAGGGGCTTTAGGCTGCTAAATGTTGATGATTAGGTCGATGGTTGTGTTGTAATAGTTGGAAATCAAGGCGAAATGGGTTTTGGAACTTGGCTTTTTTTTGATAAACAATATTTATTTGGGGTTCCTTCAATGAAAAACCAGTTTAATTTTAAAATAAACGTATTTATTTGGGCCTAATACATATACTATATAATAAAACTTTCTAAAAACTTGGAGGCCCTTGTTTTTTGGTGGCGCTAGGTCCATGCCTAGATTTCCAAGCCTATAGAGCCTAAGTTAGACTCGATGGTATTCGTTACCAGGACATTGGGTACGAAATTGGAGATGGTTCGAGGGTAAAGAAGAGGTATCATTTACAAATTACTAGTGATGTATATCGGTTTTAGATTATAGTAAAATTTCGGGTTATTGGATTTTAATAATTTTAAGTTTCAACAGCTGGCCGATAATAATCCCAACTTTAAAAATTCCCTCCAGTAATTACAACTTGTAAAAGTTTGGCCGCCATTGATCATTTTCTAACATAGGTGCACTTAAATCAATTAAGGAGTCTCTAGGTGTAATTGAATATATTGAAGATACCAAATTCTTATATGTTTGAAAAGGATCAATGGCGGCCAAACTTTTACAAGTTGGGATTATTGGACGGAATTTTTAAAGTTGAGATTATTATCGGCCAACTAGTGAAACTTAGGATTATTAAAATCCAATAACCCTAAAATTTCCCTCATGTAATATATTTCTTGTTAGAAAATAAAAAATATATCATTGTTACTTTAAATGGCATTTCGATTCCTGTTATTTTGGTTATTTATACTCTTATAGCCGAAACATAAAACAAAGTAGTACAAAAAGAATGTAACCAAACTATCAGTTTATCAATTCAGTTAATTTGGTTTAATGTTTTCAATTATTAGATACTTCATGTTCTCTCTATTTCTTATATAAAAGATTTAATCGGCACACATATACTAGATTTTGATGGTCAGATTGTCGTAACACCCTAATTTATAAAAAAATATATATTTATATATTCAAATCACGATTAATATATTTGTTAAAAAGTAGTATTGCCGAAGTAGTTAGGATTACTAGTGGAAGTCAAAATACAGGAAGCAAAATTAGACAAAAGTCAAAAAGTGACAGGGGCAGAATTTTGTGTTTAGCAGGGTAGGGCTTGCTATTCAGAAGGGGGTATCGGTGCAGCTTGTTGTCCGTCTACCTGCCATTAGTCTGTAATTGTCTCTGTTTTAATGTTTTTATTTGAATATGATACCCATCTGAAATAACTATTAATCTAATGAAATAATATGATTAAAAGTGGGTTAAATGATCAGTTATCTTCTCTTCATGCGCGTAGCTTTGAAGGGGCCGGTAGGGGCGCCTGACCCCCCGAATTTTTCGCTCAGTAGTGTTATGTATATACGTTTCGTATAGAATTTTTTAGATATATACGTTTTCGACCCCCAGTTTTATAATTTTTAAGGTATAATTTTAGGTCCGGTGACTTCCGACCCCCTGTTCGGAAATCTCAAGCTTCGCCACTTTTCTTAAAGGAGATTTTTTATACATGAATGTGCCCAAATATTTTTTGGGGAATAGCTTAGAACCTTCTCATTCTTTGGAAATAACTCAAGGTGTGTACTGTTATGGATCAAAGCAAGTGCGAAGCAACACATAATGGAATCGAGACATGATGAAAGTGTGTTCATTTCTATGAAGTCAAATGAAGTTGAGGGTTCTAGTTATATGGTAGACGAAAAAAATAAATATTTAAAAGTAGATTCAGTGGATGTAAGAGTTAGACGTCTTAATATATGTGTATAAGCGCTCATCATTCACCAGGGGATACCAATGAGAACCTAAAGATAAGGTGGAATAGTTGCAAATTAAAGGTGTGTGAACACGCGATACAACCATTAATTTGATACAACTATTGGAAAATTTTATGAAAAAGATAATGTAAATTAGAATTATTAATATTCTAGTTTACTAGTTGAAACACCAAAGTTGAATGAGTAAAAATTCATTAACATGTCTTTAGAGTTGGATGTTTTAATCAAAACTCTTAATTAAAGGCTTTGCTTTACGGAGAATGTAGTGTTTCAACTCATTTCAAGTATAAATACCAATGTGACTTTTGGTTTAAAAATGCAATAAATAACACAACTCTACAGAGTTCTCTCCTTTACCCCTAAAGAATTCCAGTAATTCTTGATCATCTTCATCTCTTTTATTTAAGGTACAATTTGGGTGCCCGTGCTCTCCCTGACAGCACATGTTGCTTAGATTGTTGTACATTCTGGGAAACAAACGAATTCTCTTGAAAGACTCGAAAATGTTTTAAGAGACCCATGTCAAACACGATCCACATCTCCAAATAATTTTGTTCTTCTACGTAGATGGTTTCTTTGAATTGTAAAGGTAATTGTAAGTTCTTGCTTTCTTTTTTATTTTTGTAATGTAATTCGTAATAAAGGTGTTTTTATCTATTTTATGTGTGAACGGTTCCTGCTATTTTAAAATAAATTTTAAAAACCGTCCGTGTATTTACAAAACCTTTAAGTTTGTGATTCAAACCAATTTTATTTTCACAGAGTTTGTGTTTTAAACAACAGTTTTATTTTTCTTTTTTGATTCAAATGAGCACTTTATCAAAATAGAATTCTATTAATTTAAGTTTCTCCACCAAAACCCTACTAGTGGGTCTTCAAAGTTGGACTTGGAAAAGTTATTGTTGGTTTTTTCCTCTTTATCTAAAAACGTTGAAGTATAATTTTCTTGGAAATAACCTAGAAATTTTGTTAACCTAAAAATTAACTTGGAAACTTTGTGTTGAATTTTCAAAAAATAATTATACATTTTAAACCTTTTTGTTAACCTAGAAATTAACTTGGAAACTTTGTGTTGAATTTTCAAAAAATAATTATACACTCTAAACCTTTTCGTGAACAAATTTTTGTCAAGATAGTCCATTCACTCTAAAACTTTTAGAAGGATTTTGCATTCACGTAACGGTTAAAAAGAAAATTATTTATTTGAGACTTTATATGTAATTTTCAAATAAAATTTTGGAAATAACATATATACTATAAATGAGTCTGATTGATTTTATGATTGGAGTAAAATCATTAATCTGAATATCGTGTTATAAAATGAAAGTTTGATTCAACTTTTGGAGTTTGTGGGTTTTAATTGGGTTTTATTAAACCAAAAATATAAATAAAATAATATGTATCTTAAGAAGACTTTCGAAATACTTAAAATTCTATAATGAACGTATTAGGAAACGTACTTTTTTTTTTGTAAACCCATATAAAAGTGTGTGAACGATCAATTTCTTTCAAATAAGCATGTTAGAAATTATAATTGGTAAAATAATTATTTTGAAATGTCTTTAAGCCTTTATATTTTTAATGAGAGTATTAGAAATTCGTTATTTTATTAAAAATAACAAATTTAAATAACATTTAATTTCTTACAAGTGTGTTAGAAATGATGATATTGCAAAAATAATAAGTCTAT
The DNA here is from genome assembly GCA_030545235.1 of Helianthus tuberosus. Classification (NCBI taxonomy): domain Eukaryota; kingdom Viridiplantae; phylum Streptophyta; class Magnoliopsida; order Asterales; family Asteraceae; genus Helianthus; species Helianthus tuberosus. Next base: position 19,230,679 of record CM060388.1, on the reverse strand, counting down.
AATTTCTTATGAATGTGTTACAAATGATTTTTTATTTGTTTGTGAAATAATAAGTTTTAAAATATTTATATTTTCTAACAAGCATGTTAGAAGTGATTATTATTTTTTTTGTAAAATAATAAGCTTAAAAACATCTATGTTTTCTAACGAGCGTGTTAGAAACGAGTCTTTGTAAAACTAATAAGTTTTAATGACGCTTGGATTTTCTAACGAGCGTTTTAAAAACATTAAATTGAGAATTAATTACTAACTAGCTTGTGAGAAACAATTATTTTGGAAAATTATAAACCTTGAAACGACTTAGTCTAAACTGCTAAATTTCTACCGAGCGAGTTGGAACATTTCGTTTAAAAAACCGGAAGTTTATACCGTTTTATCTAAATGTTCATTTAGAAACAATTTTTTTGTGATAAACTTTAAAACAAATTTGTAAATGTTTATTTCTAAGAAGCATGCTGGAAATGGTTTTGGCAATTATTCAATTCTAACAAATTTGTTAAAAATGGTTATTTTATATAAAATGAAAGGCTTATGTGACACCACACCCGAAACCCGAGCGATAATGCACAATTGATACACTTATAGTGGAAGCAAACTAAAGTTTCATTAAAACTTACAATTCTTTGAGTACAAAACATTATTTATTTACAAGCACTTAACAACTAAGAACTCCTGGATCTTCTAAGCTCCATAACTGTCAAGTATTTTCTACAACTTTCCTCACTGCTCACCTGAGATAAGTATACTCAAAACAACGCCAGGTATATATGCTGGTGTGATCATACTATACAATTTTATAAAGACAGACCATAGTTTACATTATATGCATACATAATATGAGCTTGTGACCACATTATAGTTAGGTTAGGCCTCATTGAACCTTATAGACCACATTTGACTTGTTACAAACCACCATAGAAAGGACACACTGGTCCTCCAGCTGTGCCCCCTGCGGCCGTCACATAGGTATGAGCGTGTGTCGCTATACATTATAAGCACGAAGTGCCTATGGGTACAACACATTATTACCCTTCCTAGAGTGACACACCCATATAGCTGTACTGACACATGCATATTGCAGCATTCTTATTATTAAATCTATGGAGAAAACGAGTATACAATCAAAGTTTTATAAATAAGTATGATGACTCGCAAGTTTAACAGTTGCTTAACAACCGCTAGTACGATCGGGTTTGTCTCAGGGTCCTGACACAATTACATAATCCTAGGTTAGGTAATAGAACACCTAATTATTCATTATCATGGTTCGATATTTGTTAGCACTACTTTGTTTAAGTATGGTTGATCAGTCCATGCCTAACTAAGGCTAAACTATCCAATATCCACCCCTGATAGTAACCCTAATTAATACTTAAAAATAATAATACTAATACTACGACTGATTATAAAACTAATATTAACTACTAAATATAAATAATAAATAACTAAACATAAACTTAAACGGGAACATACTTTAAAACTATCTACGACAAGTTAATGTAGAGACTCCCTAATCGAGCTCCTACTTGCTCAAAAAACGACTACTAGCAATTCTCAAATTAGGGGTACTACGTACTCATGATTCTCCATACTAGAGCGTTCCCATTAAAATTTAATATACTCAAAAGTTATAGAAGAGCTTCTATTTATAAGACGAAATGGACGATGGGTTTTCCAATTTCATCGACGTGGATGAATTGTCCTTTGTGTGTGCTAGCTAGCTTAGTTCACATACGTATCCAATTCTATGTTATAATATATTATATTATTATAATTTAGGAAATGGACGATGGGTTTCCCAATTTCATCGACATGGATGAATTGTCCTTTGTGTGTGCTAGCTAGCTTAGTTCATATACATATCCATTTCTATATTATAATATATTATATTATTATTACTAGTGGGAAACCCGCACGTTGCGGCGGCGTCAAAAATTGTGCTAATATTTCATATCCAACCCTAAGGTTTTTCAAATGATTTCATTATACAAACCTTTCCATTAAAATTTATAAACATTAAAATTTGGGCTTAAGTTAAGCAGTGGGCGAGTTTACCTTGGCTCAAGTTCACAAACAAAGCCAGCTCTGCTCGGCTTATTTATTAACGGGCCAATTTCGAGGGAGCTTTTTTCAAACAACGCGGAAGCCATGAGCCTTTTAAACAACCCTACAACACAATTATATTTTTTTTGAACGATGACTTTCATTTTGAGTGACCCAATGTCACACCGCCTAATTGGCAGCCCTAGCCAAGTCTACCCAGACTTACGTTGTCTTAACCGGGCCCGCGCTGATATTTGTTGGTAGATATGAAATAGAGTAAACTTCCGTTTTGCTCCCTGTGGTTTGTCATTTTAACGGTTTTGCTCCAATAGTTTAAAAATAGCCATTTTCCTCCCTGATCTTTCGAGTTTGTCGCCAGTTTGCTCCCTAATCTTTTGAGTTTGTCACCAGTTTCCTCCCTGATGGAGTTAGAGGCTGGGAGCAAAATGAAGATAAGTTAGAAAAATCAGGGAGGAAAATGGCTATTTTTAAACTATTGGAGCAAAACCGTTAAAATGACCAAACCACAGGGAGCAAAACGGAAGTTTACTCTATGAAATATTTTTAACAAATTGTTACTCGTATACTTCACGCAATCCTTTCCTGTCAAAATTACACCTTTAGACCTAAATAAATACCATTATCATTTCCAATTTCAGTATTACATTTTACTGCTTGCCTTTTTTTGTTATATTGATATCTTTTAAATGACTTACTAATCCAAGTAAACATAAAGAGACCAAACCCCAAAACAAACACCATAATCCCCTTCTCAGGGAGTATAAGACATTATTAAATAGACAACACCATATTCATGCGCACGACAATGCACCAACTTTTGTTCTTGAGATTCTCTGTCACACGGCGTTAAATTGCCACGCCCAAAAACCCCGTGCCAGAATGTCCCGCCAAATGTCATGCCAAGGAAGTTGTTCAAAAACGGTGAGCTGTCAATATTTGTTTGCCTAAGAATGACTCGCAACGTTTACGAGAAGTGAACATAAAACCGCGAAACACACTTCACATATAATTGCCAGTGGTGTCCCTTTGCTTGAAATATTTTTGGTGGTTAGAAACATTGGCAATAGAAGATAAAGCAGTGGTGCAATCCGGCTGGTAAAAACGAAATGTGTTGCCAGTTTCGATGCCGTCCGCACACCCAACCTCAAGATGCTCTTTGTTAAACCTGTATCAATTACAGTTAGGTGACACTTCTGGCCTGGTTAGTAATTAATGATGGTGCAGGCTTATTTCAGGGTGTTTGTGTGTGTTTTGAAATAGATTATAATTAATGTAGTGTGTTTTGAAAATACTCAGTTATCATCATTCAAGCAGAGGTGCATACTTTGTAAATAATAATTTAAAACCAGTTGAGTTATAAGTTATAAATGGATTAATGAAAAAGAAGATATTATAAAACGAGAAGAAAATTGTTAGGCTAGACGGTGTGGGGCTCGTCCCACCCCCGTCGAGGCCCTTCGCCGGTGGCAACACCATTCCCCCCCCCCCTCCCACGGGGTCGTCCAAAACGTCGACCCTGGGACGATGGGGACGGTAGCTAAAGACAAAAAGTGATGCATTCTCCCCTCACACACACATATAAATACAACTCATATATATATTTTAGGCTCATCCCCCATTTCCTTAGTTTCATCCCCTTTGCCTCATCCTCACACCCATCCTACGTGGCGCTTACGTGGCGGGTCATTCTCCAAGGATGATCCTCAACCATACCACATAGCCTTATATCACCTTAGAACTTTGTGGAATGCAAGAAAAGTCTCCCATCCTACTTTTTCCGAGTATTTTCTTCTTTTTATTACCCCAATGTGGGCATAACCGATCTCATCTCCTAACTGTCGTATGAACGGTTAAAATTCATAGTGGGTCATATTAATATTAAAAAAAATATAACATTCTCTCTACAAAAATAATGAATGAACTATTAAATCCTTTCATATATCTTGTAAGTTTACCAATTTTCATATGACAATGCAGCACCATGTCAGTGCCACATCATCAAAGAAAGTCAACATGGCCAAACAGTGTGTTAACTACATGTAAAGAATAACATACTTCCTCATAAGCTTGCCTAAACATTCTGCCAACATAAAGATTCTCACTTGTTTCAGTAAGCTCAGTCGAATAACGCCTACTCTTTTTAACAAATGCTGCATACACGGAGCCTACAGATACCAGTCCACTTGATAATACAGCATGAAATTGAGTTTCTCTGATACCTGTTAAAAAAAAGTTTAAAAAGTGATAACTAACTGGAAGTAACCTTATCTTGCAACTTTAAAAAAGTGGATTTGAGCGTTAAATTTTAAGTTACCTAGAGGTTTGTTCTTGTCCACGACAAATACCAAGGCAACAGCAGAAACATATTCTCGAATAACGGTTATGTTCCTTGAGCTTCCATTAGTAAAATGGAACCGCGAGAAACAATCACCAACAATGATTGTTTCCGGTGACATGAAATAATCTAAAATAAAGGAAAGAAATAGAAGGGTAGAATAAGTTATAGTAAGTCAGCATAACAAAGTGTTTAACAAAGATGAGATTTATTACCCCGAGTTGCTTTACGAGTGGGATTGTTCTGACTTTTATTCCTGGTAGAAATCCAACGTTTAACATGATTGTTGTATTTGCACTATCATAATCAACATCATCCTCCTCCTCGTCATAGTCGTCGTCGCCACGGTAGCTGTTGATATCACTACGTTTCCACCAAATCTGTAGGTTATTTGATTCATTACTTTCTTCAAGTAGACAAGCAACAAATTTTAGTAAAAAAAGAAAAATCGAAAACAAAGTAAACCTCTTTGAGTTCATTATAAAACTCATCTCTTCCAAGAACTCCAGCAGGACAATTAGTCACGACCGGAACCTTGGAGCCTAGTTTTGTAGTAATCTGCAATTCATCCGTGAAACCGATAAAAATAATTAATCAGTGGAGAGAAAACCATTTATGATTATCTTCTTTTTTCAATAGTTTTGAAGTCCAAATAGCATACGAGTTGGTGAGCCTCTTGCAAACCGAAAAAAAGGACCAACATAAGCAATGGCAAAGTGAGGGCGAATTGGCTCTGATAGTACTTTATTCACCACACCTTCTATAGCAACCTAATGAATATTAAGGCATAAATAATAGAGAATGGTCGAATACTCGAATAACACAATTCCTGATATAATTTATGATTGATGTAAACGTAAGGGCTCGGAATAACCTACTTGAAGGGAAGGGTTGACCAAGCAGGTGGAGGAGAGCTTGGGGCAACAAAGGATGTGATTGCAAACAAGGTTCCACGAGCGGCTAACACAAGCAACAGAGGCAAAAGACAAGGCCGAAAGTCTGCCAAATATGTTTTGAAGAAGGTCTTCATCGACATGATCAATAGTTGTTGCGATTCTGCTTGACGGGAGTTCCGGCCACAGCGATGTCATTTCGGTGTTTTGAGGGTGTTATTTTATGATGGCAGTGGCAGGGGCGGCTCAACCTTTTTGTACTTCAGGGTAGCTTGGTCTTATTCAGACGAGTATTATTGGTACTTCTGCACAAAGTACAACTTATTGTCTTTCGAAGATTGTTAAAGTCAATATTAGTTGGCTAAAAATGATAAAAATTAACGAGTTAAATGCCATTTTAGTCCCTGTGGTTTGGGTCATTTTGCCAGTTTAGTCCAAAGGTTTCATTTTTAACCTGTGGGTCCAAAAAGGTTTCACAGTTGCCATTTTAGTCCACTGGGTTAACTTCATCCATTTTTTCTATTAACGAGAAGGCCAATTCAGTCATTTTATATTGCTGAATTGCCATTTTAGTTAACATAATTACATACAAAATGACCAAATTGGCCTTCTCGTTAACAGAAAAAATGGATGAAGTTAACCAAGTGGACTAAAATGGCAACTGTGAAACCTTTTTGGACCCATAGGTTAAAAATGAAACCTTTGGACTAAACTGGCAAAATGGCCCAAACCACAGGGACTAAAATGGCATTTAACTCAAAATTAACTTAAAAAGAGTAAACTAAAGTTCATATTCCAGATTTGGTGCGTTCTTTTAAAAAACTGCATATGTAGTGTTCGCTATCCACTCTCAGAAAAAACGCATTTGATTCTTTTGATAACTGCTCAGTTTTTATCAGACGTGTGTGATTTGGTTTTTTAAGCTAACATAAAAAATTCTATTGAATTGATATAAAATAGCTATTTTATTCTTTAAGAGAAAAAAGATCACCCTGCACCTGTGCAGAGATGTTGTGAGTGGCTTGAACGAATTAGATTCGTTGTTCATCGTCGTATTTTATCCCAGCCTTTAATCGACCCATCCACATGCCAATTAGTTCACCGGAGACTTACATTAACCTGTTTGTCCACCATATACAAACCCTAATTCTAAAACAACAAATATAGTTAACTTATAAAGGCAACAGAAAAAAAAAAATTAACACAAACCTCAATGAAATGACCCGTACCAATATCAACAAAAAGATGAAGCGATTGCATAACACCAAAATAGAGTCATGGAGCGATTGTAATATCAACAAAAACTTCAAGCGACATTTATACGAGACATTTACAAATCGTTCAAATTAGGTTACACTCGCAAGTCTTAAACAAAACAAAAATTAACACGTATCTTAAATTCGAATCATTGAGAAGAACATAACAATGAAGTAAATCAGGTGGTGAATACTTTACCAGAGTATAAACCTCGATGAAAAGGAAAAATTGGGTTCTGATGAGGTTTTGTGAAAGAGATGATACTCGTAATATTGCCGCAATCCTCCTCATGGCACCACCATCTTCATTAGAACAGAGAGGGGAAACCTAACAGATGTAATCGCCTGGTTCGAGTTGTGATCTATTGATTTCAATTGATAATGAGATATTCAATCGGCCGTTTCAATTGTGGGACTGAAGAAAAAAAAAACAAATACAAACCGGAGAGTGATGGTTTCTTGAAGGGGTAGGTCATGCGATTGAAGGACTGCCATGATGAATCAACATTCCGGGAACACCAAGCATCCTCTTTTACACTCCGTCGGTTTTAACTATTGGGATTCTTGATCTTAAATGCAGAGGAGGATTTCTCAAGTTTACCCCTGCAGCGTCTTAAAAAGTTGTTCCATTTCCTGTTGTATCTGCTTGGACTTATTTGTACATAATGTATCAAAACTTGTATAAGTGGTAAAATTACTTCTTTGTCCATCACTTCTCCTTTTTATAATAGTATAGATAATTAATTCAACTGCTTTATTTGTTTTTCTTTTATAACATTTAAAATATAATGTTTTACAAAATTACAAGTATACAATAAAAACAAGCTTATTTTTTCTTTGTTTTGACCTATGTTTCGTTAAAAATGGAGTAGGGTCAAATATATTTTATTAGTATTAAACGGTCATATAATACTAAATACTCATTGATGTGCGATAAAGTGTCGTATAATTTAGGTGTATATTTTAAGCCTCTTTTAACACTTATTTTTAGCCAAGTTTTAAATTTATAAAACACGATATTTTACTAACACTAAACACACATATGGGCAAGTGCACCCATCGTGAGCGTAGTATAGCGTTGGTAAGATACCGAGGTCGTCCAAGGACACAAGAGCTTTTAGTACCGGTTTATCCTCAACGTCTAATCAAAATAAAAAATTTTAGAAAAAGGTTTTAAACTAAGAAAAATAAAAACTAACTAAAATGCTGAAACTAAAATAAAAATAAAAACAGATAGACAAGATGAATCGCTTGGTTCCGACTCGTATCTAGTATAACCTTTGATTATTTCCGCACTTTTGCACATAATTAAGAGATTATCTTAGTTATTGTAGTAGGCCCCTCTTTTGAAGGTGACGTTACCCTCACCCCAGTAGTTTGAGTCAGCAAGGATACAATCCTAAAATGGTGGATTATTGGAAGATAATGAATTAAGTTATTAATGCAATATTATGGTAGGCCCCGCTTTTGGCGGTGACGTTACCCTCGGCTAAGTAGTCTGAGTCAGCAGGGATACAGTCCTAAATAGCCGGGTTATAGTATTAATAGTAGTTAACTTATGAGGGGATCAAAGAGTTTGGACCCCCGCCATCCAATACCGTGAAGCATTGAAGGAGGTCCTACTAAATTTGACCCAGGTCCATTGCAGGACCTCTAAACGCTGAACAATAGCAAGACCTTTACCAAACCGTTCCCTTAACCCCCGACCAGGTAGCCAACATACCTCCATATAGACCGTGGAGATATGAATGGTGAAAATCCTTTATTTTATATAGACAGTAAAATAATGCCAAGACACCACGGACAAACGATAAGGTAAGATCACCTTCAACATAAGTAACTAGTTATTAAAGTCATTAATACAAAACCAAATAAAAAGTGCAAAAGATTAGAAATAAAAAGTATTATACTAGACACTTTGTCTTCACCAAGTGATGTAAGAGACTTAGGCAAACATGGCCTTGATTGTCAAGAACTCTTACGACCAATCTTGGATCCCGAGACGACTCACACACTCTACGATGGACAATGGATGATGGTGGTGGATGATGGTGTTATGGTGGTGGTGGGTGGTGGATGAAGTGTGAGAGAGGTGGTGTGCCAAGGGATGAGTTGAAATGAAACCAAGCACTCCTATTTATAGGCTGAACAGAGAGCTGGGCACGGCCCCGTGTCCGCTGGACACGGCCCCGTGCCTGTCTGACACTCTCTCTCCTCATTAATTGTAATTCGCAATTACAATTAATGCGCCTGCTGTACTTTCGCCACGCCCCTGTGTTCACTGGGCACGGCCCCGTGGTGGGCAATAGAAGCTTCTATAGGTTTGTCTTTTCTGCTGCTTCTTGGGCACGGCCCCGTGCTGGCTGAGCACGGGGCGTGTTCAGTCTTCTGCCTTCTCTATTTTGCTTTGGAGGATGCCGTTGAGGGGTCGGGCAGTCCACTTATGTTCCTTTCCTTGTATTTATGTTGGATTTAGTTGTCTTTTTGCCTCTTTTGTGTTTTTGAGCTCATTTAATCCTGAAAATACAAAAGGAAGACAAAAACACTCTTTTTCCAATATTAGTACTTAAAAAGGGTTAGTTTTATGCCTCATTTGATGTAATTTATATGTTGCATTTTACACACATCAAATACCCCCACACTTGAACTTTTGCTTGTCCTCAAGCAAAACTCTTTAATATGTGGCTTACACTCCCAAATGGAATGGGTAGAAGAGAAGGTTTTTGGCTTGTCGTAGAGTGTTGGGAATCCAAGATCTTTTTGGGTTTTATTTTTATTTATTTACAATCCTATTCGTAATGATTTATTTAGAACGTTTCATAGGAGAAATTACTTATTTGGGCATAACATGCCTTTTTAAAATTCTATTTATATACAAGTTCACATACCTCACGGGAGAAATCACTCACATTCGGCCGAAGGTGTATTTTTTTGTGAATCACTCGAGAGCGGCATGGAACTTATTCCTACCATAAGCTTGCCAAGCAATCAATCCTCCTCCTTTTTAACTTTTATACCTTTGTAAATATCAAGAGGACTTTGTGGGTTAAGGGTTAGGCTTGGGTTAAAGGTAGGTGGTTGGGGTAGTGGTTAGTGGTTAGTAGAAAAAGGGCGAAAAACGTAACAAGTGTCGGTTTTCGTAAGACGTTCTATTTTTTGTAACCTTTTATTTTGATGAAGCTTTTATTCAAACAAAGTTATTTTTGATGAACTTGTTTGTTTATTTTCTTTTTGCTTCATCATCAACACAATTTTTTTTTTTGAAAGATCATACGCAAAACCGAACTTGTTACTAAAACAAAGGGTTAAAAATAAAAAAGGTTTTGGTGGGTAAAAGGGTTTTTTGTTTGGGTGATGAAATGAAAAGGTTTAGGCTCAAAGGGGCTAACTAGGGGGATTTTTGGGTAGGTGGTAAAAGAAAAATAATGGTGTAGAAATAAAAAGGGTTAGTCCTAATGCCTCCATCATTTACTTACTCGGGTTTAATTAAGTTGATAAGGACCGGGAATGTATCGTCATGGCAAGTTCTAGAGTCGTAAGAACCAAGCGGCTATTCACACAAGAAACGAAAAATGAGCATTTAGTCTAAAGATGTAAATTTGTATGCTCAATAAAGGCTCAAAACTCACTTTTGTGGGAATGGGTTTTTATGTGATCAAGTATATATAATCAAATTTTAACTAAGTTTGTCATGCCTTTTCATAATTTTCTTATGTTGGTTCTTTTTATCACTACGCTATCAGTTGTAAATTCGTAAAAATATAACCTTTTTAAGAACTTGAATTTCCCAAGTTAAACCTAGACAAGTAAGAAAAATGAAATTTTTGAAAAAAAATTTGGGGTGATTAGCGGTTCCAATAGAGTTTTGTGTAAGGCTTGTATTTAGGACTTGCAAAATTCAAGGTTTTAGCATCCCCCCCACACTTAAATTACACATTGTCCTCAATGTGTCCAAAAAATAAATTTTTAGGTTGATTAGATGTGTAAAATGGTGTTAAAAAGCAAAAATTTTGTGTTACTGAGCGCTGAACACGGCCCCGTGTTATCCGGGCACGGCCCCGTGTTCAAGTGCCAGTAACAAAATTAAAACAAGAGAAACAGAAGTCTGGACACGGGGGCGTGTCGGGTGAACACGGCCCGTGTCCAGTTACCTGAACTGGGCGTTTTTCTGCAGGTGGTTCAGCACGGGGCCGTGTTGGTTGGGCACGGCCCGTGTTGAACCTTCTGAAATGGAGAGAATTGTCGGGTTGCCTTGTTCTTGTGCATGAGGTCATTTTTCTCGTTCCCTTTTCATCCCTTACCACCATGAGTGTGTTTTATTCCTGAAAATTAAAACTAACTAAAAAACATAAAAATTAATCTAAATTAAACTAAGGATAGTTCCGCGGAATGCCTCCGTGGTGCGCCACGTTTATAAGGGTCCTTGGCTAGACCCAAAGCCGGTCATATGTCACTCAAGGGGGATGTATTGCATCCCATGTTACATCGTCGGAGAGCATCATCCAAGCTTGAGTCTATGATCTTCATGTAGTTGACCGGGTCTTCGTCCTCAATTCTTTTTCCACATTCAAACTTCACCTCCTCATCCCCAAACTTCAATGTTAACGTTCCGTCATTCATGTCTACCACCGCTTGGGCGGTGGCTAGAAATGGCCTCCCGAGGATGAGAGGGACATCGGTGTCTTCTTCCATGTCTAGGATGACAAAGTCGGTTGGGAAAACGAAGTTGTCAACTTTTACCAACAAATTCTCAGCGACACCTTGTGGAAATTTGACGGATCTATCGGCAAGTTGTATGCTCATCTTTGTAGGGCTTGTTGTTCCTAGGCCGAGTCGTTTGAACATTGATGTGGGCATGAGGTTAATGCTAGCCCCAAGATCGGCTAATGCATTACGAACGGGAGATTCCCCAATCGAGCAAGGAATTGTGAAGCTTCCGGGATCGATTTTCTTTTGTGGAAGTTTGTTGAGCACTAAGGCGGAGCATTCTTCGCCTAAGTTAACTAATTGCAATGATTCAATTTTCCTTTTGTTTGTGAGGAAATCCCTCATAAATTTTGTGTATTTAGGCATTTGGGTTAGGACCTCGATAAAAGGAATATTAACATGCAATTGTTTTAGTAAATTTTCAAATTTAGCGAATTGCTCATCGGTCTTTTGACGACTTAACCTACCGGGGTACGGAATTGGAGGAGTCTTGGTGGGCTCTTGAGTTGGTAGAGAAGCCTTTTCTGGCGCAGGAGGAGTCACAGGCTGGCTAGAATGGCTTCTTTCATTTGGCGGCAATGGAGCATCCTCGGGACCCACGGTTCGATTTCTTAATGTGATGAGATGTACTTGTGCCTTCGGGTTGGTTTCGGTATTACTAGGTAACGCGCCTTGTGGTCTCTCGGAGAAATTTTGAGCTAGTTGATTTAATTGTTTTTCAACGTTTTGAATGCTAGCTTGTTGATTTCTAAAATTCGATTCCAATTGTTGAAATCGATCCGAGTTTTTCTTTTCAATGTCAGAGATGAGGCGAGATACAGTATCTTCAAGCCTTTCTCTTCCACCTTGTTGTTGAGAGAAATTTTGTGGTTGTTGAAAATTAGTTCGTTGGTTTTGTTGGTTACTACTATTGCCGGGATCTCTCCAACCAAGATTTGGGTGGTTACGCCATCCTTGGTTGTAGGTACCCGTTGGAGGACCCGACGGCCTAGGTCTATTATCAATGTAGTTTACCATTTCTGTTTGTTCATCTAATTCTTTCATACAACTCCAATTTTCATGTGACCCACCACACCCTTCGCAAGCTATAACCGAGGCCGTTTTTGTCATTTCTAGCTTTTTGATTTTTGAAGAGAGGGCCTCGATTTGGGCTTGTAAAGAGGTGCTTTCATCAACCTTATGGGCGCCCGGGGCAATAGATTTATTACCTCGGGGAGTGTGCCATTGAAAATTGGTTTGAGCAACTTCCTCAATTTGGTTATATATTTCATTTGGGCGACGATTACCTAAAAGTCCCCCGGAGCTTGAATCAAGTGTTTGTCTTGTGTGTGGCAACAACCCATTGTAGAAGGTGGATACTTGTTGCCACACCGCTAGACCGTGATGAGGACACTTTCTTAGAAGCTCCTTGAACCTTTCCCAAGTTTCATATAAGGATTCCCCATCCTCTTGTGAGTATGTATTAATTTCAGTCATTAATTTAGCCGTTTTAGCAGGAGGGAAATATTTATATAGAAACTTTTGGGCCAGTTCATCCCAGGTGTTTACCGAGCCAACTGGGAGGGTGTTAAGCCAAGCCTTAGCTCGGTCTTTTAGTGAAAATGGAAACATCCTAAGGCGAATGGCGTCGTTTGATGCCCCATTGATCCGAAAAGTATCACATATTTCCAAGAAATTGGTAATATGTAGATGGGGATCCTCGTCCGCAAGTCCATGAAAGGTTGCGGAGTTTTGGAGCATTTGTATCAAATGCGGCCGAAGTTCGAAGTTGTTGGCTTCGACATTCGGTGCATTGATAGCGGCGCCGAGATTGCCTACGGTGGGCCGTAGGTAATCCATGAGGGTACGCTGGTCCGCCATTGGAAGTGGGTCCCCTGAAACTTTCTCTTGATTTTTGGCTTTAAGTCTTTTTCTGAGAAAGCGTTCGGGTTCTTCTAGAGGTTCTTTTATGTCTCTACTAGAACTGGAGCTCATGCACTACGTAGGAGGTTCAGACGTGGCGCCTAGGTTCCAAGTCCTGCAATAAAAACAGAAAAGAACGTTGGTCAGAATATTCACCACGGCCCCGTGCTCAGCGAACACGGCCCGTGGTCAGAGGTACAGTGATTGTTTTCTGGATCCCTGTTACTGGGAGTTGGACACGACCCCGTGTTGCACCGACACGGCCCCGTGTTCAGCTCTCTGTAACTCAGAAAATAAAAACCGCCAGTGATGATGCTGGGCACGGCCCGTGTCTGACCAGGCACGGCCCGTGCTGAGCGCTGCAGAAGCTGAAAAACTAAAAAATCCTAAAAAAATAAAAAGAAAAAATAAAAATGATTAGGCCGTTGATTCCTAACTTTCTTAAAATCCTTGTGTCCCCGGCAACGGCGCCAAAAACTTGGTGTGCGATAAAGTGTCGTATAATTTAGGTGTATATTTTAAGCCCCTTTTAACACTTATTTTTAGCCAAGTTTTAAATTTATAAAACACGATATTTTACTAACACTAAACACACATATGGGCAAGTGCACCCATCGTGAGCGTAGTATAGCGTTGGTAAGATACCGAGGTCGTCCAAGGACACAAGAGCTTTTAGTACCGGTTTATCCTCAACGTCTAATCAAAATAAAAATTTTAGAAAAAGGTTTTAAACTAAGAAAAATAAAAACTAACTAAAATGCTGAAAATAAAATAAAAATAAAAACAGATAGACAAGATGAATCACTTGGTTCCGACTCGTATCTAGTATAACCTTTGATTATTTCCGCACTTTTGCACATAATTAAGAGATTATCTTAGTTATTGTAGTAGGCCCCTCTTTTGAAGGTGACGTTACCCTCACCCCAGTAGTTTGAGTCAGCAAGGATACAATCCTAAATGGGTGGATTATTGGAAGATAATGAATTAAGTTATTAATGCAATATTATGGTAGGCCCCGCTTTTGGCGGTGACGTTACCCTCGGCTAAGTAGTCTGAGTCAGCAGGGATACAGTCCTAAATAGTCGGGTTATAGTATTAATAGTAGTTAACTTATGAGGGGATCAAAGAGTTTGGACCCCCGCCATCCAATACCGTGAAGCATTGAAGGAGGTCCTACTAAATTTGACCCAGGTCCATTGCAGGACCTCTAAACGCTGAACAATGGCAAGACCTTTACCAAACCGTTCCCTTAACCCCCGACCAGGTAGCCAACATACCTCCATATAGACTGTGGAGATATGAATGGTGAAAATCCTTTATTTTATATAGACAGTAAAATAATGCCAAGACACCACGGACAAACGATAAGGAAAGATCACCTTCAACATAAGTAACTAGTTATTAAAGTCATTAATACAAAACCAAATAAAAAGTGCAAAAGATTAGAAATAAAAAGTATTATACTAGACACTTTGTCTTCACCAAGTGATGTAAGAGACTTAGGCAAACATGGCCTTGATTGTCAAGAACTCTTACGATCAATCTTGGATCCCGAGACGACTCACACACTCTACGATGGACAATGGATGATGGTGGTGGATGATGGTGTTATGGTGGTGGTGGGTGGTGGATGAAGTGTGAGAGAGGTGGTGTGCCAAGGGATGAGTTGAAATGAAACCAAGCACTCCTATTTATAGGCTGAACAGAGAGCTGGGCACGGCCCCGTGTCCGCTGGACACGGCCCCGTGCCTGTCTGACACTCTCTCTCCTCATTAATTGTAATTCGCAATTACAATTAATGCGCCTGCTGTACTTTCGCCACGCCCCCGTGTTCACTGGGCACGGCCCCGTGGTGGGCAATAAAAGCTTCTATAGGTTTGTCTTTTCTGCTGCTTCTTGGGCACGGCCCCGTGCTGGCTGAGCACGGGGCGTGTTCAGTCTTCTGCCTTCTCTATTTTGCTTTGGAGGATGCCGTTGAGGGGTCGGGCAGTCCACTTATGTTCCTTTCCTTGTATTTATGTTGGATTTAGTTGTCTTTTTGCCTCTTTTGTGTTTTTGAGCTCATTTAATCCTGAAAATACAAAAGGAAGACAAAAACACTCTTTTTCCAATATTAGTACTTAAAAAGGGTTAGTTTTATGCCTCATTTGAAGTAATTTATATGTTGCATTTTACACACATCACTCATCTAGATACCACTTATTTCAATTAACCATTCTAGTCGTTTGACAAAATATAGAATATAGTTTCATCTTTTACACATTTATAACTATTACATTAAGGTTTAGGGTATTACTTCCTCTCATCCTTACAAAATTCCGTCCTCGAAATTTATCATCACTTAGAGGGTACTTTTCCTTTATTAAGTTTTCTAATTCCCATGTAAAGGCAAGTCCATGACGTGTGTTCCACTTGACTTTAACTAACGGGATTCCTTTTTGCGTAACTTTTTAATCTTCCTATCTTTAATCTGTAGTGGTTCTTCAGTGATGTTGAGCTTTTTGTCAACATGTATATATTCTAGTGGGATTTGTTGAGCCTCATCTACTAGGCATCTTCTCAGGTTTGACACATGAAAGGTATCATGTATTCCTGCTAGTTGCTTGGAGTTTTAGTCGATAAGCTATTGGTCCTACTTTGGCTATTATTTCAAACGACCCAATGTATCGGGGTTTGATTTTTCCTTTCTTCCCAAACCGAATCAATCCCTTCAGATATGATACCTTAAACATTACTTTATCCCCTATTTGGAACTCTTGAGGCTTATGCCTCTGATCTGCATAACTCCTTTTTCAATAATAAGCGATTTTCATCCTCTCTTTGATTTGCTGAATCTTTTTTGTGGTCTCCACAATGATTTCTGGTCTTGACAGCTGAATTTCGCCTACTTCCGACCAGCAGATAGGAGTTCGACACTTTCTTCCGTATAAATCTTCATAAGGTGCAGTTTTAATGCTGGTGTGATTGCTATTATTGTAAGTGAATCCAATGAGTGGTAGATGATTATCCCAACTTCCACCAAAATCTATTACACATGCCCGAAGAATATCTTTTAATGTCTGGATAGTACACTCATTCTGCCCATTTGTTTGAGGATGATAGGCATGTTTATGTTAAGCTTGGTTCCTAGCTCTTGTTGGAAACTTTGCCAAAACCTAGATGTGAAACAGCTATCTCTGTCTGATATGCTTGAAATAGGTACCCCATGTCGTGAGACTATTTCTTTGATGTAAATTTGGGCGAGCTTGTTCATCTTATAGTCCTCACGAATTAGCAAGAAGTGCGTAGACTTGGCCAGTCTGTCCACTATTACCCAGATAGTATCATAACGATGACTCCACCTTAAGAGCTTCATGATATATCCATGGTGATTTTCTCCCACTTCCACTTTGGAAAATCTGACTATTGTAAGTATCCATGGGCTTTTGATGTTCTTCCTTCACCTTAAGGCATGTTAGACACTTTTCCACATATTGGGAAATAGATCGCTTCATTTGTGGCAACCAATAATCACTTCTTAGATCCTTGTACATATTGTCACTGCCAGGGTGAATGGATTACTTAGATTTATGGGCTTCCTGTAAGGTTGTATCTTTCAATCCTCCAAAACTAGGAACCCATATCCTATTGTTGAACCTTAGGATATTATGGTTTCCGACTCTCAATACCTTTAGTCTTCCAATCATTCTTTCTTTTATGATATGGTTCTCTTTTAAGGCTTCTTGTTGTATATTCTTAACTTGATCTAAGAGACTAGTTTTAACCTCTATTCTAGATGCACGAATTCTTAGTGGTTGAGATTTCTCTTTTTTGCTTAGAGCATCTACTAGTACGTTTGCCTTACCTGGATGGTATTGGATCGTGTAGTCGTAATCAGTTAATAACTTCATCCATCGTCTCTGACGCTCATTGAGCTCTTCTGCTTGAATATGTTTTTTAAACTTTTATGGTCGGTATTGATAGTACATTCTGTACCATAAAGATAGTGTCTCCAAATTTTCAATGCAAATGTTGCAACCCCCGCCCCCTATCTGTCACGGGAACGGCCGGCCGCGAGACCAGTTTTGGTGGTATCATTTGTTTGTCATTTTGGCAGCGGAAATTTCATCGGGACCGTAGTTAGGAAATGTTTATCAGAGTAAATACCACACTTTTATAATATTAAACATATTGGGATAAAACCCAAGTTTTCATTACAAAGATTTTCATAGGGAAAATACCTATTTTATTGAATAAAACATCTTCTTTTATTTAGGTAACTTTTATAGCCACTTTTCCAAGCCTTCAGTGTTGTCCAGCTGGCTTCAAGTTGGCTTTCACATTTTGTTATCTGAAATGCGTTTAAAAACATTTTGTCAGTGGGAAATACTGGTGAGTGAATCCCTGTTTAATCAAGAAGAGTTTTATCCTTTAACAGTATTGAGAGCTCTCACATTGTTTATTTCTACACAATTACTCATTCAGTATTGTCAATCCTGACTGGTGGGTCACATTACACATTGGCTAACTCATTGTCCAATGGTAACGTGTTCCACATTTTGTATACAAACCCCCAACATACCGGCAGTAATTAAAGAACTACAAAGTCTCAATCACTGCTTAATCACATTGTAAAACATTTAAGGTTTTGTAAAAACGATTTACAAAAAGGAGATTACTCACATTGTTGTCTTAGGTTTTCTGTAAGGATTTCCTGGTGATTATCTATAATTTACACAAATGCACATATGTTAGTAAAATAACCCATTATTTACATTAGTAGTACCCTCCCCGAGACGACATTCCAACGAATACGTCGGGCAGAACCTCGACAGCCGTTACGGAACCCTGGATCAATCGGGCAGCGTGTCACACCCCAACCGATGGCGGAAACATCGGGGTATGGCACTGAGCGAAACAGATTGTCCAGAAGTTTCCATAACAATTATCATTACCAATCAATTTAAAATAACATGTCCCATACCATGTCTCAAAAGGTAAACAAATTATTACAGACAAAATCTAGGCAAATAGTATATTCCGACAACTCAGATTTTTAAATTGAGCAATTGTTTATCTGCTTCTAGAGACCCTTAATTAAATTTGTACATACAACTATTTGTTGGCCTCTAGAGCCTTATACTAGCCTCGATTTCCTAGCAGATGTGCATCCTAAGCACCTGTCACATACGTTAAAATAAAGTCAATACATATAATGTAAAGGTGAGCATACAAGTTTGATAATAGCATATAGAGTTCGAATTTCGTTTACGCATAACCAGCACGTACACATAGTGAAATGAAGCACGTTAGTTATCGACATAGATCCATCGATACCAATGACTGCGGGTTGACTGCCTGAGGCAGTTCGCAATACATGATTACCACCGTAATCCATGCAAGTAATTGTCCTTAACAACCCCTGCGAACAGGTGCTGAGTCCAAACTATAGTACTATCGTTGCTAAGGCAGGTAGACAGCATTCCATGTGTAAACACAACAAACAAGCATTCATAAGCCACGTATAACATGCATTAACGGTTAGCATTCAAATAGTATTGAGTAGTGTGTTTATCGTGATTTGAATATTCGTAACGTATGTAACACCCAAAAGTGCATAAAGCAAAAAGGGATCGAGTATACTCACAGCGGTTGATGGATTGAAGGGAGCGCTTAGCGAGTAAGGTTAGCCTGAATAGTTTGATAGCGTAACGATAAGTGGCGCGTAAACAGTGCAAAGTATCAGTGGCTCGGACAGCAGTTCGGTCGGATGGTAATCCGATCGGACGACTTGTTCGTGCGGATGACAATCCGTTCGGATGGTCATCCGGTCAGACAGCTTATTCGGTCGGATGACTATTCGAGTGGATTGTTTCTTCCTATGAGAAGGAGGTGTTTGTGTATGATGGTTTGACTTTTGAAGTTTTCGTTGTAGCATTTTGAAAACATTGAAGTATCTCTATCCTTTAAGTCGGTCGATCGGACGGTCAGTCGTGCGGATGACAATCCGCTCGGATGGTCATCCGGTCGGACGGTAGTCCGGTCGGACAGTGACTCTAGTGATGAGGTTACTTAGTGGGAAAAAATTCACAGCAGAAGAGTCACTCGGTCGGATGTCCATCCGACCGGGTGGCAACCCTGTTAATGAACATGTTGAAAATTGTTTAAGTTCTTAAAGTCCTAGTATCTCATGATCCGAAGAGTAATCCTGTCAGATGGTAGTCCGATCGGATGGCAATTCGTTCAATACTCAAACTTCAGATAAAGTTGATTAAGTGTGGGACCCAAGGTGTGATCCGTTCGGATGGCAATCCATTCGGGTGGCTTATCCGCTCGGACAGTAGTCCGGTCGGATAGCACCCCGTCCTGGTTGCTCCGTCCGTCTTACACTTGGTCGTTTTGTTTGTTTGTAGTTTTATCGAGACGTTTTGACATTGTGTTAACCAACATAACCCCATCTTGACCCAAGTGACCTGATCAACCAGGAATCACCCTAGTTCGGCCAGTTAACCGGTTCAAGACGGTTGTTCTTGTTTAACCCGAAATCGGTGGTCTCGTGAGTAGGATCCTGATATCGAACTAGCATAACACTAAGAATGAGCAGGAGACTAGAACAAGGTCCGATTCTACCGGTTTTGAGTGCATTGAGTGTAAAAGAGTTGAAAGAAAGTTAGAAGCCATATTTCAATCCCTTTTCACTATGTTTATGTTTAGATCTATGCAAGATCTTTGTGTATTTGTGAGGAAATCTATTAGATCTAAGTTGTTCTTGGTGGATTGAGGCCAAAACATGAAGTTCTTCAAGAACTCATGATGACATCATCCTAGAACACCTCAAATCTAGTGATTTCATGGTTAAAAGTTAAGATTCAAAACATAGAAAGGCGTAGGAGTGCGTGTAGATCAAGAAAGTACAAGATTTAGGACGAGATCTTACCGGAATCGAGAGAAATCGAAGAAAAGGTGAGGAGCACGAGCTGGTCGGTCAGAGGGTTTCCAAAAGTAGAAAGTTTGAGAGTGACATGGGTATTTATAGGATTCCAAAAGGGGAAAGTGTGGATCGGTCGGATGGCATCCCGCCCGGTTGACTATCCGGTCGGATGTCATCTCGGCCGGATGGCATCTTGGCACCACGACCAAGTGGCAGCCCGGTCGGATGGCTATCCGGCCGGACGGCACTTGGTTCGTGTGTTCGACGCGACGATTTTTGCTGATTCGATTTCGATTGCGAGCGATGAGAGTACGATGGAGTTTCCTATTCAAATTACTTTTAATCCCAACTATTCATATCTAGCGCTGTCTCTTCTCAATTAATTATCATAATTCGATTTCGATTGAGTTCGATTGCGATTTCGATTGATTACCACACATAACATAAATGAACATGCACAAGTAACACATAAGGCACATACACACGTATAACAATAACTAAAATGCGTAGTTCGAGTTGCGATTCGATGTCGATTTGATTAACATAGTTTGATTATCGTTTAGTTAGCTTTATCGCATTGTTACTTCCTATAGTTCACAGTCGTAAGTCGAGTAGATTGCGAGTAACATACGTCGATTATTGTAATTATTGACACTTACTCCACATAATACAACTAAACTAAACACATAAAAGAAATCTACTACAAGTGAAGTCGCGCGAAATCGGTCGTTGACTTTGACCTTGACTTTGACTTTCACTTCTCGAAATCACGGGGTGTTACACAGCGTATCTAATACGTAACTGGGGTTATAATACTTACAATGGGGCAGAACTTCGTTAATTAGGGGGGTATTATGCCCAATAATTATGCCTATTATAGTGAAATCGAGAGAGAAAAGAAAAAATGAACGAGTTGGGACTGAAGGCCTTCGGTTTCTATTTATAAGGCCACATTTCGAGTTTCTCGCGGCCCGCGTAAGGTGAGACCAAGGTCTACGCGACCCGCGTAGTAGACTGGGTAGGCCCTAGCCTGGCCTAGTCATCGCACTAGATCCGCCACGATGATGACACGTGGCAGCACCGGGTGTCGCCTGATCTCGAAGCTGTCGCGGCCCGCGTAAGCAGTAGCCAAAGGCTACGCGGCCCGCGAGCGCCCATAAAAACTTGATTTTAATTAATTTTTATAAAAATAAAGGTATTAGGGTGTCCAAAATATTCAGGAGGGTTGTTATATCCTCCCCACCTTGTTTTAGAGCTCGTCCTCGAGATCTACTAGAATAGGTGTGGATATTTCCTTTGCATTTCTGATTCAAGCTCCCATGGGTTGTTATATCTTCCCCAATTTCTTCCCAACAAACTGGCGTTCAGGACTTTCGTCCATAAAGTGCTTCGAATGGTGCAACATTGATACTTGTGTGATAACTGTTATTATAAGAAAATTCTATTAATGGTAAATGATCGTCCCAATTACCTCCGAAATCAATTACACAAGCTCTAAGCATGTCTTCCATTGTCTGAATTGTCCTTTCGCTTTGTCCTTCCGTTTGTGGATGATAAGCGGTGCTTAGATTCAACTTGGTTCCCGTTGCTTTTTGGAAACTTGTCCAAAAATGAGAGGTAAAACGACTATCTCTGTTAGAAACAATTGATAGAGGAATTCCAAGTAATGAAACTATTTCATTTACATATAATTTAGCTAATTGTTCCATACTGAAAGTTTCTTTCATTGGTAGGAAATGAGCTGACTTGGTTAGCCTGTCTACAATCACCCAGATTGTATCATTACCTTTTCTTGTTTTGGGTAATTTGGTAAAAAAATCCATTGTTATAAATTCCCATTTCCATACAGGCATTTCTAACTGTTGCAATAAACCTGAGGGTTTCTGATGTTCAGCTTTAACTTGTGAACAAGTTAAACACTTTGCAACATATGCTGTTATATCCTTTTTCATTCCTATCCACCAAAATTTCTTCCTTAAGTCCCGATACATCTTATCACTTCCTGGATGCATCGTATACTTAGACTTATGGGCTTCTTCTAATATACGGTGGCGTAGGTTTCCTAATCTAGGTATCCACATTCTTTTCTTATGGAATCTCCAAATTCCATCTGTTCCTTGTTCTAATTCTTTAATCATTCCTTTTAACTTTTCAGTATCATCCTTGATTACTGATTCTTGTGCCTTTCTAATCTGTTCATTTAAATCTACTTGCAGATTTAACTTAAGAGAACGTACTCTTTTTGGCTTTTCATGATACTTTCGACTTAAAGCATCGGCTACTACATTTTCCTTTCCTGCATGATACTGGATATTACAATCATAATCGTTAAGTATCTCCATCCAGCGTCTTTGTCTCATATTTAACTCCTTTTGCCCAAAAACATACCTTAAACTCTTATGGTCGGTGAATATGGTAAACTTACTACCGTATAAGTAATGTCTCCAAATTTTAAGAGCAAAAATTATAGCTCCTAACTCTAGATCATGGGTTGAATAATTCTCTTCATGATTCTTAAGTTGTTTAGAGGCGTAAGCTATAACCTTTTGACGTTGCATTAATACACATCCATAACCTAACTTAGAAGCGACACAATAGATTACAAAATCTCCAGTTCCTTCTGGTAACGCTAGTATGGGTGCATGGGTTAATCTTTGCTTAAGAATTTTAAATGCTTCTTCTTGTTTTGGTTCCCATTCAAACTTAACGGATTTACAAGTTAACTTAGTTAAGGGAATGGCTATTCTAGAAAAATCTTGAATAAATCTTATATAATAACCGGCCAATCCTAAGAAACTTCTAACCCGGTTGGTGACTCAGGGGTTTTCCATTTGGTAATTGCCTCGATTTTGGTGGGATCTACATTAATTCCTTCATGATTAACTAGATGTCCAAGAAATTGTACCTGTTTTAACCAAAAATCACACTTCAAAAACTTAGCATAAAGCTTTTCTTTTCTTAGTAAACTTAGAAGTGCGTGCAGATGCGCTGCATGATCTTTTTTGCTCTTAGAATAAATAAGAATATCATCTATAAAGACAATTATTAATTTATCCAAATATGGCTTACATACTCGGTTCATCATGTCCATGAATGCAGCTGGGGCATTGGTTAAACCAAATGGCATGACAGTAAATTCATAATGGTCATACCTTGTTCTAAAAGCGGTTTTAGGAATGTCCTCTTCCTGTACCTTTAATTGATGATATCCTGACCTTAAATCGATTTTTGAGAAAAATCGTGCTCCTTGCAATTGATCGAACAGATCATCTATTCTTGGTAATGGATACCGATTCTTAATCGTGACTTTATTCAATTCACGGTAGTTAATGCACATACGCATTGATCCATCCTTCTTTTTTATGAATAATATCGGTGCTCCCCAGTGCGATGAGCTTGGTTGTATGAATCTCTTCTCCAATAATTCATCTAATTGTTTCTTCAGTTGCTGCATTTCTGCGGGTGCCAAACGGTAAGGTGCTTTGGCAATTGGTGCGGTTCCTGGTATCAAATGTATTCTGAATTCAACTTATCTATCTGGAGGTTGCCCTGGCAGTTCTTCTAGAAATACATCTGAAAACTGGGATACTACTGGAATATCCTTTAATTATTTTCCTTTAGTGTTAGATATTATAGAAATCAAATACACTAATGATCCTTTGCTTATATAACTTGTTGTTTTCATTACAGAGATGAACTTTGTGAATTTAGAGGTTTTATTTCCTTTAATTGTGATCTTTTCACCTCTTGGTGAATTTACTTGAATTGACTTTTGATCACATAAAATACTGGCTTTATTGGTTATTAACCAATCCATTCCTAACATAACATCAAACCCTGCCAGATTCATTGGGTAAAGGTTTGCAATAAATTTCTGATTTAAAATTTCTATTCTTGCTCCCTGCAAGATTTCGGAAATCTTAATGGTTTCTCCATTTGCTGTCTCTACTAGACATTCTTGTGGAAGTTTAGTTAATGATTGATTAAGAAGTTTGCAAAATGAAGTATTAATAAAACTTTGGTTTGCACCAGAGTCAAATAATACTTTAGCAAAAACATTATTAACTAAAAGCGTACCGGTGATCACATCCGGGATCATCTTTGCTTCTTCTGCAGTCAGAACAAATGCTCTAGCATTTTTAGTATTCTTGGTGTTCATAGCTGGAGCTAGCTTTGGGCAGTTAGGCTTGATATGACCTTGTTCTCCGTAGTTGTAGCATATCCTGTTTGTTAGGATTTTTCCTACAATCTTCTTCCTTGTGTCCAGATATTTTGCTGAAGTTACAGTATATGGAGCATCTTCCTGAATGCTTCCTTTTGCAATACTTATAGTAGGGTGCAGAGGTAGAACCTACATTTCTCCCACGGTTAGAATTTCTAGAACGGAATTCTTGGGTAAGTTTCTGGGTTAGGTTCCTCCTTTGATCCTCTTCTCATGTACGGACTAATTCATCTGTCAGGGTGTTGGCTAGTTCTACAGCTTCTTCTATGGTTGAGGTCTAGCTGCCTTGACTACATGTCTAATCTCCCCAATTAATCCCCAGATGTAACATGAGATTAATACTGGTTCAGGTGATGCAAGGGTTGGTACTATTCGGGCATATTCAAAGAATAATGTAGTATAACTCTTACTATCTACCCCAATCATCCTAAGATTTAGGAATTTGTTTGCTATTTGTTCCTTTTCATTAGGAGGACAAAATTTCCTTTCTACCATGTTTTTAAATTCTTCCCATTCCATATTGTAAGTTCTATCACTTCCCCTAGACTGGAGGATAGTGTTCCACCATTCTAGTGCTGAATTCTTAAACAGATTGGAAGCGAATATTATCTTATCCTCTTCAGCACATTTACTTATTCTTAAGACTACCTCAGTCTTTTCTATCCAGCGTAGTGATGCAACAGCGCCTTCATTGCCCGAGAATTCCATTGGTTTACAAGACCATAATTTTTTATAAGAACAACCGTAAGACACAGTTCTTCTTCTTTTGGGAATGGGCACTTGAAGTACGGGTCCATTGTTCACGCTGTTTTCAGGTTCAGAGGGTCGTTTTCTATCATGTTTACTTTTATTTTCCGCTTCCTTAACCGTTTTGATAATATATGGCATCGCATCTATTATCCCTTGTGCCACTATATGTTGCATGGCACTATTATCCACTTGGTTTCCATTATTGTTGTTGTTCGGGTTTTCGTTATCCAAGTTAATGTTACTCTGGTTATCATTATTCTGGTTTTCCTGGTTTACTTCGTCGTCCATCTGAATTTTAAACATTTACCAATTATTAATATCACAAAATAATTAATAATTTAGGCAACAATCACACAACACACATATTGGTCAAAAGCGTCGAGCATTGCGACTTTTACTCTTTCTTATATAGTATGCGTCTAATACACACTAAGGCTGGAATTTAAATTACAATACTACTATGCATCGCTAACCACGAAGTGACCTATACTACAACATATATTATTATTATTACCAACTCCACCATCACCTTCACTGATCTGGATTCATCCAGTAATCCATATTACGCTCGTCTTACTTCCAGACGAGTCGCTCTCCTACCCGCCTCATCCTCTCACTACTTTCTAAAATTTCTTCTACGAAAATTCGGAGCTCTTGCACATTATCTGCACTCATTGGGGGTGCAGGTGCTGGTACTGGGTCTGGGTACTGGGGCATGGGCTCCTCCTGAGGGTACGGATTCTCTAAGATCTCCCAAATGTATTCATCGTAATCGTAGTAGGGATCTAGAGGGTCCTGTCCTGGATAGGCTGCTAGGTTCGGCAGGGGTTCGTCGTTTAGGTGGTAGCGTGGCACATAATCCCTATGATCATCGAACCATGGATCATAATCTGGGTCTAAGGGATTAGGGGCTGGTATCCTAGGTATCTCCTCAGGGTTGAAATCATGCATTTGGACTTGGTTTTCGGGGTTGTTTTCTATCTCCATCGGCTGAGTGGGAAATAAAGGTAAGGGTTGTGGGGCTACTAGTTGCTCTAGGTTTGGGTCGGCAGCAGTTGTTGTTAGGATATGAAAATTGGCTAGGCTTCTATTAAGCATATCCTGTGTATGGGCATTTGACTCTCGCTTAGCTGCTGCTAGAACTCTCTGCTGTTGCAACTTTCGCATTCTTTTCCTACGCTCGAATGCTCCCTTACTGAACCATCCTCTCTTTTTCTGAGGGAATGGCTCTTCAGACTGAGCCTTAAAGACAAACATCCCTTCTTCCTAGTCAGCTGAATACCCAGAGAGGGCAGGCTGTGAGGAAGTACCTTCACTCCTAGGTGAATCGGACAACTGACGATAAATGTCTGAGGGTCCTTGATCACTCATACTGTAAACTAACAAATAGTCAAATAACACACAACAATACAATACAATTATGCACGTATTTCCATAATTAATTTCCTAACAATTTGGATAATATTTCAGTGACAGCAGAACACTTCTATGGCTGAATCAGTGGCTTAGCTCTGATACCACCTTCTATCGCAACCCCCGCCCTCTATCTGTCACGGGAACGGGCGGCCGCGAGACCAGTTTTGGGGGTATCATTTGTTTTTCATTTTGGCAGCGGAAATTTCATCAGGACCGTAGTTAGGAAATGTTTATCAGAGAAAATACCACACTTTTATAATATTAAACATATTGGGATAAAACCTAAGTTTTCATTACAAACATTTTCATAGGGAAAATCCCTATTTTATTGAATAAAACATCTTCTTTTATTTAGGTAACTTTTATAGCCATTTTTCCAAGCCTTCAGTGCTGTCCAGCTGGCTTCTAGTTGGCTTTCACATTTTGTTACCTGAAATGCTTTTAAAAACATTTTGTCAATGGGAAATACTGGTGAGTGACTCCCAATTTAATCAAGAAGAGTTTTATCCTTTAACAGTATTGAGAGCTATCACATTGTTTATTTCTACACAATTACTCATTCAGTATTGTCAATCCTGACTGGTGGGTCATATTACACATTGGCTAACTCGTTGTCCAATGGTAACGTATTCCACATTTTGTATACAAAACCCCAACATACCGGCAGTAATTGAAGAACTACAAAGACTCAATCACTGCTTAATCACATTGTAAAACATTTAAGGTTTTGTAAAAATGATTTACAAAAAGGAGATTACTCACATTGCTGTCTTAGGTTTTCTGTAAGGATTTCCGGGTGATTATCTATAATTTACACAAATGCACATATGTTAGTAAAATAACCCATTATTTACATTAGTAATACCCTCCCCGAGACGACATTCCAACGACTACGTCGGACAGAACATCGACAGCCATTACGGAACCCTGGATCAATCGGGCAGTGTATCTAATACATAACCGTGTTATAATACTTACAACGGGGCAGAACTTCGTTAATTAAGGGGGGTATTATGCCCGAGAGTTATGCCTATTATAGTGAAATCGAGAGAGAAAAGAAAATATGAACGAGTTGGGACTGAAGGCCTTCGGTTTCTATTTATAGGGCCACATTTCGAGTTTCTCGCGGCCCGCGTAAGGTGAGACCAAGGTTTACGCGGCCCATGTAGTAGACTGGGTAGGCCCTATTCTGGCCCAGTCATCGCACTAGATTTGCCACGATGATGACACGTGGCAGCACCGAGTGTCGCCTGATCTCGAAGCTGCCGCGGCCCGCGTAAGCAGTAGCCAAAGGCTACACGGCCCGCGAGCGCCCATAAAAACTTGATTTTAATTATTTTTTTTTAAATAAAGGTATTCAGGCTCGGTTTTCACATACGGGGTATATTTTAGGACATATTGGTATATTTTAATATATATTAGGGTGTCAAAAATATTCCGGACGGTTGTTATAGCAAACTCTACAAAACCAATTTCTAAATCATGGGCTGTGTAGTTCTGTTTGTGAGTCTTTAACTGCCAAGAGGCGTAGGCAATTACTTTGCCTCTTTGCATGAGTACACATCCCATACCATAATGAGAGGCATCAAACTAAATAGCAAAATCTTCTCGGGAAGTGATAGTATTGGGGCACTATATAAATTTTGTTGTATAGTGTTAAAGGCTTCTTCTTGTTTAGGCCCCTAATTGAACTTAGAGGCTTTCTGGGTTAGTGTTGTTAATGGAGTAGCAATCTTGGAGATGTCTTGAGTAAACCTTCTATAGTATCTTGCTAACCCCGAAAACCTTCTGATTTCAGTGGGATTCTTCGGCACTTCCCATTTCTTGATGGCCTCAATCTTTGCAGGGTCAACTTGTATTCCATGTTCATTAATTATGTGGCTTAGGAATTGAACTTCATGTATCCAGAATTGACAATTAGAGAACTTTGCGTAAAGTTTTTTTTTTCTTGAGCAATTCAAGGATTGCTCTAAGGTGTTGTTCGTGCTCTGCCTCGTTATTAGAGTAACCACGATATCTTCAATGAAAACGATCACAAATTTATCGAGGTAGGGTTTACAAACCCTGTTCATGAGGTACTTGAACATTGCAGGTGTGTTGGTTAACCCAAATGGCATTACCAAAAAATCTTAATGACCATACCTAGTCCTAAAGGCAGTCTTAGGTACGTCTGCTAGTGTAACTTTCACTTGGTGGTATCCAAACCTCAAGTCTATTTTAGAGAAATAGCTTGCCCCTTATAATTGATTAAACATGTCTTCGATCCCTAGTAAAGGGTATTTATTCTTTGTAGTGGCTTTATTCAAGTCTCCATAATCGATGCACGTGTGCATTGTCCCATCTTTCTTCTTGACTAATAGGTTGGTTGCTCCAAGGGCGACGAAATGGGTTGGACAAACCCCTTTTCAAGGAACTCTTGCAGTTACTTGTTGAGTTCTTGCATTTTCTGTCAGGGCTAGTATGTAAGGAGACTTAGCAATCAATGATGTATCGGGAACTAGGTCATTGTGAAACTCAACCTGTCTATCTGCTGGTAGTCCCGAGTGTTCATCGGAAACACTTCGGGGTATTCCTGTACTACTGGCACGTCCTCGACCTTCTTCTTTTCTATTGTGTTTATGGCATATGCCAAAAAGGTAACACATCATTTTCTTAGGTATTTCTGTGCTTGCGCTATCATGATGAGGTTTTTAATCTTATCAGTGCAGTCTCCTGGTACAATTAGCCATTTATCATTGGGTAATCGGAGTTGGACTATCTTTTTAATCACATATAACCTCAGGGTGATATGGTGCCAACCAGTCCATTCCTATGACTACGTCAAATTCTCCAAGTTCCACAGGCAATAGGTTTATAGGGATGACATGGTCGTTTAGGTTTATTTACAATTCTTAATAATGACAATGATTTCTTTCCTACAGGAATATGATTATACAGAAGTTACTGATATATATTAAACATCATTATAACATAACAGTTATATCACACGAATATTTATATAGCACACAAATTGGCATGACCTAGGTTAATTCTTCTTTCGTAACTCAAAGGACAACGCAAGTGCTTTCCCTAAGAATTTGTTATATGGCCTAGCCGGAGTCTGCTATTAACTCTATAAAGCTATTCTAGTTAAAGCTTTGGCATTCTTATAATACCTAATTCGCTAAAACCTCGGGCTCTGATACTAGCTGTAACACCCCACCCGAAACCCGAGCAATACTGCATAATTAATACACTTATAGCAAAAGCAAACTGAACTTTCATTAAAACTTATAATTTTTAAGTACAAAACATTATTTATTTACAAGCTCTTAACAACTAAGAACTTATTGATCTTCTAAACACCACAACTGTCAAGTAGTTCCTATAGCTTTCCTCACGGCTCACCAGAGGTAACTATACTCAAAACGACGTCAACTATATGCTGGTGAGCTCATACTATTCAATTTTATAAAGATAGACCACAATTTACATTATATGCGTACATAATATGGGCTTGTGACTACATTATAGTCAGGTTGGGCCTCATTGAACCTTAGAGACATAATAGTCTTTCAGCTGTGCCCTTACCGCCGTCATGTAGGTGTGAGCGTGTGTCACTGGACATTATAAGCACGAAGTGCCTGTGGGTACAACACATTAGTACCCTTCCTAGAGTGATATACTCCATTAAGCATAATAGGATCTCATATACCTCGACTAACACATGCAGATTGCAGCATTCTCATTATTACAATTATGGATAGAACGAGTATACAATCATAATTTTATAAACAAGTATGATGACTCACCAATTTAACTGTTGCTTAACAGCCACTAGTAAGATCGGGTTATGTCTCAAGGTTGTGGCACAATTACATAATCCAAGGTTCTGTAATGGTACACCTAACTAGTTGTTATCACAGTTAGATGCTGGTTAATGATATCTTGTTCAAGTATGGTTGATGAGTCCATGCCTAACTAAGGCTAGGCTATCCAATACCTACCCTTGACAATAACCCTAATTAATACCTAAATATAATAATACTAACACTACTACTAATAACAAAACTAATATTACCTACTAATAATATATAATAAATAACTAAATATAAATTTAAGCGAACCTTAAAACTATCTACAACAAGTTGATGTGCAGTCTCCCTACTTGAGTTCCTACTTTCCAAAAAACGATTATTAGTAATACCCAAAAGGAATATTGCGTATTTGGGATTCTCTATACTAGAACGTTCCTGTTAAAATTTGATGTACTAAAGAGTTATAGAAGAGCTTCTACCTATAACAAGAAATAGACGATGAGATTCACAATTTCTTCGATGTGACTAAATTGTTCTCTAAGTGTGTTGGCTAGCTTAGTTCACATACATATCGATTTCTATATATTATTATAATTAATTTAGCTACTTCACTCGTTTTTATTTTATAACTTTTAAAATATAATGTTTTCCAAAATTACAAATATACTGTAAAGACAAGCTTATTTTTCTCTACGTTTTGACCTAAGTTTCGTTAAAAATGAAGTAGGGCCAAATATAATATAATATATATTTTATTATTATTAAACGGTTTCGTATAATACTAAATACTCATCTAAACACTACGTAATTCAAATAATCACTCTACTTGTTACTTACTCGTTCCACAAAATATAAATTTCACATTTCTCACGTTTATAACTATTACATTAAGGTTTAAGGTATTACACCTTATAACGATAGATGTAATTATTTGTTTTCTAACAAGCATGTTAGATATTGTTTATTTTACTAAACCGGCCATATTAAGCGTTTGGTAAATGTTCGAATCAGTTTATTTTTCTAAAAAGTGTATTAGAAGTGATTTATCTTAAAAATCATATATTTTAACAATTTGTAATCATTTATTTTTCTACGCAGGTTAGAATTGGTTTGACTATAATAAACTATTTTTGTTAAAACAATTTGTAATGGTTTAATTTTTTTGAACTAGCGTGTTATATAGGGTTTTATTTAAATAAAACTATTTTAAGGTTTATAGTCTTGATTTTGTAATCAAAACATAAATAAATATAGTTTATGTATAAAACAGTTGCAAAGCCGATAAATGTTTTGTATGATTAAGCAGTTCTTTTGCAATTTATTAATGGTCTAATGCTCGTACTAAAAGTATCATATATTGAACCATATAATTGATAATTATTTGGTGAAAAATAACTCGATGTCGTTATGAACATAATTGATTGTTCAACTAGTTAAGAATAGTTTATTATATAGAAAAAAAAACTTTGTTTCGTTGGACGACTTGTGATATTTAAGTTTAGAGCTTCAAGGTTAAACGATAAATTTGTCTTTATGAGTGCATGAAGTTTTATTAAGGGTGTACTTCAAAACAGGTGTACTTCAAAATGCACATCACGATTATTTCGGGTGAATGATAAGTGTTAAAGAGAACAACACTTTGAACTTGGATGTCTAAATACCATTAATATTTCCATTTATAATCATTAATATTTCCATTTAGAATTTATATTGCTAAAATAATTTTGCATCATAAATGTTTGTACTCTCGTTATGTTTAGTTATTTTGATATTGATTATTGATTAATATATAATAAATGAAAATTATACAAGGAAAATGCAAAACGTATATTTTGAGGACTCATATTCTACGATCTGATTAAGGATTTATTTTAATGAAAAGTACAAGGAGTGATTTCCACAAACAAGCGAGTAATTGTGATCATGACTACCTTAATACGTCATATATGAGACATTAAATGTCTAACCATATCATGAGAAAATTTGAGAAACATAGTGAGTGTATAGAAATGAAATATAAGAGCAGGGCTAACCCAAGGGTAAGTCAAATGAGGCAATGGTTTTGGGCCTCCATCTCCCAAAGGCCTCATCTTTGTTTTTGTTTTTGTTCTATATCGTTAATTAAAGGCAAGATTACATATTAGGTCTTGGAAGTTGAGAGGCAATCTATCCCGATGAACGCATAGAAAACCCAATCATCCTCTCTATTAATAGCTAATCGAACGATATTAATGGATTATTTCTAAATCTTCACTTCTTCCTCTTCACATTCATAGAAGAAAGGTATCAATTAATTATTACCCTTAATGTTTTCCGGATTCTTCCTCTCCTCTTCACATTCATAGAAGAAAGGTATCAATTAATTATTACCCTTAATTTTTTCCGAATTTAAAATGTGTAGTTATATAAATTCATTATTCTTATTGTTTTTAGTTTTTCATCTTCATTCAATCATTCCGTCTACAATCAAGAATCATCAGTTATCTCACGAAACTAGTTTATGTGTTTTCTTCTTTGTTATGCTAATACAGATATTGTGTTTTTTAATGTGTTATTCTTTTCAGGTTCTGTTACTAGCTTTTATTTATTTTTAATCAGTTTTGATAATTGTGTGTTTTAGGCATGATTTAATAATTTGTGTTTCTAAACCTAATCTCTTAGGGTTCTTATTAATTGTAATTTGGAGTTGAGTTGCTTGTATATGTAGGAAACTGGGATTTTATTTGCATTATCTTGTTAACTACTTGAATTGAAAAACTTAAATACTATAAATAAAATTTGGTTTTGACTATTTCAAGACCCATTACTTCCTTAATCGACACGTAGTGTCTATTTTGCATGTTTTACAACTCACTGTAAGTTATAGTTTCTTTAATGAAAAAGGGCCTCAATTCTTAAATTCGCTTGAGGCCTCCAAAAAGGTTGAGTCGGCCCTGTATAAGAGAACAAAATATGTCATCTAATGTTGAAAATGTACACATGGAAATGCACATCTGTGATTTTCCATGACAATTAGATATGAAAAAAATATGCGTTATTATTGTAAATGATCTTAATAAATTTTGCGAGATTTATTATGAGAGACTTACAATAGTGATGGATTTGTAGATGCCTCTACCGCCATATCAATGTTGATGAAACTAGGTGGAGGATTTGTCCTGCATACCGTATTTAATAAAAGCAAAAAATACTGACATATTTCTTACCGACAACTGTTAAATGTCTATTAATAAGAATAATGACACAAGAACATTATCGACAATGTGTCGGTGAAATATTAGTTGTTAATCCGTTGACAACAATTTTATCATTACCTAATTAATGATATTGCCATGGCTATCCGACATTGGCAAGTTCATGTAACGTGTTGATGATCCCTTGATAACTTCTATCGGTGAATTCTTTATCCACTTATCTTAAATGACAATATTCCGATAGTTACTACCTCCACCAAATGATCATTGAGGGTTTTAACCATAAAAAATATGTGGTGTTAACATTTATAAAATGACCGACGTCTCCATAGTAGATGATGTAATTAAACATCAATCATTCAATGTTTTAAAAATCGGTTTTTAAATCATACCGGAACGGCCTTAAAAATGACTCAACCGTTAGAACCGGGTTGTACCGGCTGGTTCAACCAGATGAACTAGTTAACTCTATAATTTCATAGAGATACATACGTACATGAATTATATCAACATAACTTATCATTTTTAATTTTTTTCACTAACATAATAAATTATAATATAAATATTGTCATGCCCTCTTTCTTTTTCAAATTTTAAAATACAATTTTTCACATAACATTGCTTTACCCGTATAGACACACATACATACATACATACATATATACATGGGGCCGCTAAAATAAAAACCATTCCCAGTTGCGAGAACCACTCTCCATCAACCAGATAATGACAACCAAAAAGGTAATATAGTCATTTCATAAAAATCATCAAATCATATCTCTCTTCTCATTAAAGTCTCTTTTTAAAGTCTTTTCAATTTCTCTCTCTTCACATTTCTCTCTCCTCTTTTTGTTATTTTGAAAAAAAGTTTTTGTAAAAAAATTGTAAAAAAGTTTTTGTAAAAAAAAGTTTAAAACAATAAAAAAAGTTATCGTAAAAAATGTAAAAAGTTTAAAAACGTGTGTGTAAAAAAGGTTTTTGTAAAAAAAGGTTGATACCGTAAAAAAAAATTTGTATAATTTTTTGACTTTTGTAAAAAAAGTTTTTATAAAAAAAAATTTGTAAAAAATATTTGGTAAAGAAGTTTAAAACCGTAAAAAACTTTTTCGTAAAAAAACGTAAAAAAGTTTAAAAAACGTGTGTGTAAAAAAAAGTTTTTGTAAAAAAGAGGTTAAAACCGTAAAATAATTTTTCGTATACTTTTTTGTTCTTTGTTAAAAAAATTTTGTGAAAAAATTGTAAAAAAGTTTTTTTTGAAAAAAAAGTTTAAAACCGTAAAAAAAGTTTTCGTAAAAAATATTTTAAAACCGTAAAAAAAGTTTAAAAACGTGTGTGTAAAAAAACAGCGCGTAAATACGGGGCGAAAAAAAGGCACGTAAAAAACAGCATGTAAAAAACGGGGTGTAAAAAACGGCGCATAAAAACGGGGCGTAAAAACGGCTCATAAAAAAACCGGGTGATAAAACGACGCGTAAAAACGGTGCGTAAAAAACGGCGCGTTAAAAAACGGCGCATAAAACCGGGCGTAAAAAAACGGTGCGTAAAACCGGGCGTAAAAACGGCGCGTAAAACCAGGCGTAAAAAACGGCGCGTAAAAACGGGGCGTAAAAAACGGCGGGTAAAAACGGGGCCTAAAAACCGCTTGTAAAAATACCGGCTCGTAAAAACGTTTTTGGTAAAAAAAATCCTGACAATTTATTTTTTTTTAAATATCAGATTTTAAAATGTTTTTTAATTAAAAAATCCGATTTTAATAAAAAAATTTAATTTAATAAGACAAAAAAAAAGTAATAAAAAACAATATATACAATAAGACAAAACAAGCAAATTTACTAAACTGCCCTTTTGACATTAAAATAGTAAAAACATAATAAAACAAAAAGAATTTAATATTGTTACTATAACTTTTAATCTCATCCATCTATCTTCAAAGATCAATGGTTGGAAAGTGGTTCTCGTAGTTTTCTTAACTGGGGGTGGTTTTTATTTTAGCGGCCGCCTACATATATATATATATATATATATAAGGATCCGTTAGGAACCACCCTTTATTGCGAGAACCGCGAGAACCAGTGTGAACACATGTCATTTTTGTAATTAAAGTGAAATTCTAACAACAATATCTATATCCTCGTTCTGTTCTTCAAGGGTTCCTTCAAGGGTTCTGTTCTTCAAGTTGTTAACTGTTACCACCCCCATGACAACCACCGCCGATCAACGTTAACACATCGCCGCTACCACCACAGTGACACCACCGCACCACCACCGTGAGAACTGATTTGACGACAACTACTCCGACGAAAACTCATCTGGTGCCATACATCTGCTCATAAGTCACCACTGCGATAACTAATCCGGCTCGTCCTTATACGATTACTCAGTCGAATACATCATTTATCCGGTGATTACAACAAATTACATCCTTTTTGTTACACCCATTCTGTTACCAATTTCTCTGTTGTTACCAATTCCCACTGTAAGTGTCCTTATACGATTACTCAGTCCGAATATACTGCTATTTGTCATCTACTTACAAATAAACATGATTTCACTTTGTAACCCCTTTGTGATACATATGGCATCTTTTTATTCATCACTTATATACCCTTCTCGTCAATCTGATGGGTTCATAGTTTAAGCGACAAGAAAAAGTCATGGAAGAAGCTTGCTTTGGGTCGGATTTTAAGGTGTCCGAGTGGCTTAACTGGGTCCCTATTAAAGTTAATGGTTTCATATAGAGGTTGCTGCAGAATCGGGTTCCGGTTGGGGAAAATCTGCATGCGAGAGGGGTTAGTACCATTACGGGTTGCTGCATAGAGTGTGCGGGGGTTTCAGAGTCGGTCACGCATGTTTTTATTGAGTGCCCGATAGCCAAGGCGGTGTGGAGGAAGATCTCTGTTTGGTGTAACTGGGACCTTGTAGGCCTCTCATCCCTGGAGCAGCTTGTTCAAGAGTATACGCGACTAGATTCTTATGTCAATAGTACATTGCTTTTGGGTATAATTTACTCCACTTTATGGGTAATTTGGAAGGATAGTAACAACAGGCTCTTTAGGGGGGGGGGGGCAAGCGTTCTTTGGAGTCGGCTTCCGAGGATGTTATTAACCTCTCATTCGGATGGGTAAAATATCGTTCGAAGTTTTGTGTTGATAGTTGGGAAGGCTAGGTTAATTTGTTTTTTTTATGTTTTGTATGGCTGTGTATGTGCAGAGTATGTTCTACACTTTTTTGTCTTGTTTAGATTTTTACCCCTTGTTGCTGTTTTACCAGCTAATTGATGGTATTTCTTTTGTGGTATGAGAAGTTTTGCGATATGAGAAGTTTTGCTGCTATTCAAACAAACAAAAAATTAGCATTTGCTTGATTACTCTATGTTCCTATATCATTGTTTATTTCACATTGTTCAGTTTTTTGTTTATCTGATTGATCAATACAACGATCATGCACATGTGCATTATGTTGATAACACCCATACTCATCACCGATCGTGCACATGTGCATTATGTTGATTACACCCATACTCGTCATCCGTAAACTGTTAACCATCATTAACATGCACATGTGCATCACGTTAACAACACCCCATAATCATAACTAATCATATTGTTAACCATTAATACATAACCGTGCACATGCGCATCACATTGCCAACACCCTTTAATCACCTCCCTATAATCATATGTTAACCATCAATACATTTCCCATGCACATGTGCATCGTATCGCTAACACCCTATAATTATCACTCTAACACACTATAATTATCACTGATAAACTGTTGACCCACTATAATCATCACTGATAAACTATTGAACCACTATAATGATCATCGATAAATTGTTGACCATGTATACATGTAGGATCGTTGTACGACCTGAATGAGTCTATCAGAAGAGTTATTTATCCGAATCAAAGGCGGAATCAATAAAACGGACGCTCGATTCAATTATAATGTCTCTTGTATTGATATAATAGTCTTACAGCACCTGGAGACGATTCGGCAGCACTTCGTTACCGAATTACAAGATCTAATTCCGTTTCAAATGACATGCCAGGCTCCCTATTTATAGACTTGGTGATTCCGTTTGAAACGACCAAAGACACTTTCAAGCGCAATTACCAACAAACTCTCAAAAATCAGTTTCTAGCACCCGAGCACTGGTTTATCCTATCCTATTACATGACTTGATACAAGACAAAGTCAATAGACATAGTGTACTAACAGACTCCCCCTTGGATGTTGACGAAGTCTTCAGTGTCGAGTCTTTATCATGACACATCTTCAGTCTTGATCAGTCTTCATGCTCTTTCCAAATTGTCTAACACTGTAAGCATCCATCAATCTTTCTTCTTTAATCAACTTCTATCTTTGAATGTTGTACCATGATCTTACTCTGGCTCTAACATTAACAACTTCTTCAGGCTCCCCCTTTCGTCAAGCTTCCGTGCTTTAGGGATCGACACCTTGCCTTCTGGTTACAAGCTCCCCCTAGCTTTAAGCTCGTCTTCAGACTCCCCCTTAGACTCAGCTACCGGGATCGTAGTCTGGAATCACATCTGCAATACTCAAACATTCATAAGCACAAACTTTTCAAACATTCAAGTATCCAGGAATTGTAACCTGGCTCTTTCAAACATTCTAAACAAACATTTTTTTTTAACAAATTTCATGATTTGGCAGTTTCAGCGAACAAAATCGGAAACTAGCTCTTTAACAATATAAGCATCCAAATCCCTCACAGTTAATCATCCAAGTCCAAACTAATGACCTTGGAGATTATCACAAACTCTTTTTAATTTTTGTTAACAAATTCAAGTGTCAAATTAATGAGCTTGTTTTATTTTCAGAAACACAATCAGCTTACTTAGATTTTGAAACTCAGCATTTCAGACATCGGTTGTCGAAAATAAAGCAGAATCAAAAATCTTTTTGGATTTTTCTGAAATATAAAGCAATAAAGAAATATTTACAAACATATTTACGTACAATATTTTTGTTTGAGTTTGCGTCAGAGGATCATATCAGTTTTTGACAAGTCACAAGTACCGTTGAGCTTATTTTCACATTAAGTATTAAACAATTCACTTAGATTGTCGATATACTAATCCACTTAAATTTTCACACAAATTTCAACTGATTCAGGATACGAATTAGGTGTTTTAAGAACTTAAACTCATTCATGTGTCTCACCTCTTGTATATACTCCCGTATCCAGATCCCAATATTCAGTCTTACAGGTGAGTATACCTAGATGATATCTGTAAGGGGTTAAATTGTGAGGGCCGTGAGAGCTCAGGTCAGAACTTCCGTTCAGCAGAGAGATGACGGCTTCGACTTTAGGTGTGTTCCCTTTAGAGAATCTTTTCTTCAACAGCACATGATTAGCATTTTTCAATGTTTCATCATTTTTATGCTGAGGGCGATGCTATGTTTCAAGCAAGCAGAAAGTATTATACGGGGACTAGGCCATTGCTTCCGCAAAATCAGAAGTCCCGGGATAATACCCCAGATATCACTAAGCATAAAGACCTAGTATCTCAGAAAGAGGGGTCCTTCAAACGAGATTTCAGGGGTTACCTATATATCCAAGTAGTGTTCCCCACGAAATAAGCAAGTTTGAATTTAGGTTTATATCCCAAAAAAGTTTACTAAATGTATAAAAACCTATCGGCATATCATCAGTGAGACCATTTAATGCTATATAAACATTACATTTCTATAGCATACTGTAACTGTCTACTGATGTACTATCATTTCCTCTTTTTACACAAAAACTCAATTTTAAATTTTATCATGTTTTTGGCTTTTTCAAATTTTCAAATGTTTTTGGATTTTCTGATAATATTACTCCCCCTAAAATGCAAAACCATTTAAAGAAAATTTGACAAAGCAACACTGATAACTTTGTCTCGCCATCCATTTTCGGCATCTCATGCTCTGTTCTGCAGAAATTATAACATATAAAATAGCAATTACCCCCATGATTTACAACACGCTGATATTTTATAGTTTGAAAACCGTTTTTCAATCTTGTGAAATTAATCATGTTTGTTCCGCCGTGAGGGTTTCGGCATATTCAATCAACATATTTTTGTATTTTTTGAATATTTGACAAATTTAAAAACAAACAAATTTTTGATTTTTCAAATTTTTGACAAAATAAAAACTTATTTTGGGTTTTTAAATTTTTCAATTTTTAGGGTTTTTTTTGAAATATTGTTTATTTATGTACAGAAAACAAACAAACTCCCTGTTCAACCAAACCAGGGTTCAGCAGCCTCCTCTTCCCGTTGTGCCAGGCTACTCCGAATACTATTTTCACAATCTTCAGTTTTCTTGAGCACCTGCACATTCAAACTACTTGATTACTTGAACAATTTAGCCCAGGTCTCTTTGACCTTAGGCATTTCAACACAATATGCATCATTTAACTTTGGAAAATCTTTATCATTCTGAATAAAGATTTTTTCAACTTTGACTTCAACTTTCTCATCTTTTACCGAAGTAACTTGTTTCTTAACACTCCATGTTTGACCTTTCGGAGTACCTCTTTTGTAAAAATGTGACTCTTTTTGAACATTTTGATTTTGAACAACAACTTTTGGTTTCCAAAACTCTTGTGGTTTTGTCATATCAACTGATTTTTGCCAACTTTGCGTTGTTCTGAATCTGGGTGTGTAAGAATTCCAGGTCTGTCTTGAATCGAACCTATTCGGGTTTGATTTCCAAGTTTGGTTCGAAGAAAACTTGTTTGTATTGTACCTCCAAGTTTGTTTTGAATCAAATCTGGTTGACCTTTGTTTCACATCCTCATATTTTTGTTTCTCAACATCGTCAGACTTCTTTTTAAACTCAACTTCCACAGGTTTCAGATTTGGACACTTTCGTGCAAGATGTCCAATTTGATCACATTTGAAACATGTTCTCTTGGACACATCTTTAACCTGTGGTTGTTGCTTTTTCTTTTGAGCGTAGAACTCTTCATTAGACTGTCATCTAAATTGAAGTTCTTTCTCTTCTTCAGAACTTGTTCCATGAACAAAATTCATCTTTGTCTGATAATTTGGTGTTCATTTTTATTTCGACTTTGTTTCTTCTTATAACCCAAACCAGCCTTCATGTTTTTCTTCTTGTAACTAGATTTATTATTAGAAATTTTCTGACACTTTCCAGCAAACTTTGGAATTTCAGATTTCTTAATCTCAACCATTTTGAAAACTTTATCAACCTTTTCTGAAATCACATTCTGAATCGGGAATACAACATCTAAGAATAATTTGTCTGATCCAATCATGGTATAAACCAATCCTTTTGAATCATCATTCAAATTTTTCTCGGATTTTGAGTTTTTCAGATATCCATCATGAAAATTACCTTCATTTTCATCCTGTGATTCAGATTTACCTGTATCCACTGACTCTTCTTTCAACACACTTTCAACGACCTGTCCTACCACCTCTGAATCACTAGAATCATCAGATTTGGAATAGGTTACGTCAATGTTATCTGGCAATTGATCTACCATGTTGAAAGCTTTTTCTACCTTTTCATCATCATAAAATGCAAACTTTTTCGGTGGTGGAACTTGATGAAACTCTGAGCCAATACCTTTCTTGTTTTGCTCAGACTCACCATCTCCCGGTTTTATATTGAAAATACATTCAAGCACATATGACGACGTGTGATAACTTTTTAACTTGTTATTATCCTGTTCTAAATCAGCAATCTGACGCTTAAGTTTAGCAACATCCTCAATGTAAGAATTAACAACTTGTTGCTTTATTTCATAATTTCTCTTATACTCCTTTGTTGTTTCAGAACAGTAATTCAATCTTGATTGAAGAAATTTCATTTCACTTTTCACTTTTTCATATGATTCTTTTGTAATGTGATAAGCCAATTTTATTGAATCATATTCCTTTTTCATTTCTTGACAAACATTTTATTTTTGATCACATTCTTCTGTCTTTTTCAAAACATTTTCTTTCAAAACTTCATTTTCTTTTTCTAATTTTTTACATTTTTCCAAAAATTTTCCATCATTGTCTTTCAAAACTTTTTCGTTTTCTAACATTTCTTTGTATTTATTTTTGAAGACTTCTTCTATTTTTGTAAATTCAAGATCTCTTGTTCTGAACCTTTCGTCTTTTTCAGTACAAGCACTGCATGGTTCCATGCATTTCCTGCACTGTTCAAAAGTTTTTAAGATTTCAGAATCAGAAATTACCTCAGTGATTGACACTTTGGTGTATGCTACAGTCTCTGTTTGTTCAGCATCAATCTTTTGATTTTCTTCAACACCAACTTCAGTATCACCAGCATCACCAGCTTTCAAATTCTCATTCTTTGCTTCAATCGAACTTTCAACTTTCTTCTCAGTTTCTTTAACCTGTTGTTCTTCAGTAACAGCTTCTTTCACAACTTCTTCTTCTATCACTTCATCAGCTACCTTCACATCTTCCTCAGCGACCTTTTTCAAATCATCAACCAAATTCTCAATTTTTTTCTTCATTCTTTCTTCATCCGTCTTCTTTAGACTTGAAGTCATAACATCCCTAAGGAGTTTTTCAAACTTCTTCACATATGTATCATCTTTTAAAACATTAGTATAGTATTCGACGGATCGAGGGATTACTAACAGAACGTCATCAAAAACTATGTCTTTCTTGGAAACAACAGGTTCACCATTTCTGTTGACGTAGCACTCTCGCTTTTTGTCCCATCTCTTGTTGATCACTGCACTTTCATATTCTTCTTGTATCATATCCATTCTGTTCCAAGCAATATTTCTTTCTCTGTATGTTTTCTCATTCAGAATCTCTTCTCTGGTTTTCTCTTTAACCTCAGCAACAACATTTTCTTCTTTGTTTTCCTCTTTTATTTCAGCAACAAAAACATAATGATTGCTCTTTGATGGTTTTCTACCATGAGATGTGCTTCGAATATCAACAGGTCTTCTTCTGGTAGAATTTGACTCCAATCAAATCCTTCATCATCATGGATTACAGCACAAGCTCTTGACTTATCTCTGGGTTTATCTTCAATCATTTTCGGCTTTTCTTTGCTTCAGTGGTAAATTGCCTTTCGGTAATAATCATCATTGAACGGATGTTCATTTCCACCAACTGCAGAATTGTTGCATTCTTTCTTGAAATGACCTTTTTGCTTACATTTGAAGCAGGTCAC
Organism: Helianthus tuberosus; assembly: GCA_030545235.1. Lineage (NCBI taxonomy): Eukaryota > Viridiplantae > Streptophyta > Magnoliopsida > Asterales > Asteraceae > Helianthus > Helianthus tuberosus. Next base: position 19,188,047 of record CM060388.1, on the reverse strand, counting down.
TTTGGACTTGTCAAAACCAAGTTTTGTTGATGCACCGCCTAATGATTGTTTCCCAGTAATCTCCATATATCTCTGAGCTCTACGGATGCAACTTGCCAAGCACCAGCGGATGTCAATGAGTTCCATCTCTTCCGGATCAATCTGGTCGTAGTCTTCTTTGGTTAACTCCGAGTTTCCAATTTTGCCAGCTACAAGACCTTCATACGATTCCAGAACAGATGCAAGGAAGCTCATTTGTTGTTTAGCTGCATTGATGCTCATTGTTGGGGAATTCTGTAATTTGAGAGCAATGTTACAGAGAACTTCATCAGATTCTTCAACATTTTCTTTTGATGAAGACGAATGATATCCCGGATTGTAACTTGATGAGCTTTTCTGTGGCTCTTTTGTCCTCTCACCACTGAATGTTGTCTTTGGTGATTCTCCAACTTTCACCGAAGGTAAATTACCTTTGTAGTAGAGACTGACATTCTGTTGATGTTAAGAACTGCTCATCTTGTTCTGTGTCTGCAATTCAAGCTCATGAGTTTCAATCTTTTCAATTAATGTATCAAGAGAAATTGTTTCATACAACGCATCATTTATCAAAATGAAAACAAACGTTTGCCACTGATCAGCTCGTGGTAACGCTTCTATGATTTTATCAATAATTTCCTTTCTCTTTTTCACAATCTCAAACCTTTCGAGTTCAATTTTTAAATGACAAAATCTCTCTCTCATTTGCCTCACAGACTCTCCTTTAATGTTATCAAACAAATCAAATTCTTTCTTTAACAAAGCAATTTTGTTCTTTTTGATTTGTTTACCCCCCTCAGCTTTAACTCGTAAAGCTTCCCAAACAGATTTTGATGACCCATCATGGTTAAGCAATGCAAAAATGTCATTTCTAATCGACAACTGAATCAAAGCAATCATTCTCTGTTCAGATGAGAATTCCTTTTTGTCCTCAAGGCTTAATTTCTTCAAAGAAAGTTCCTCTCCTTTGTCATTTTTTGGTCTTTCATATCCAAACTCTAGACAGAACCAGCTTTCATGTGCGTAAGTGATGTGCGATAAAGTGTCGTATATATTAGGTGTATATTTTAAGCCCTTTTTAACACTTATTTTTAGCCAAGTTTTAAATTTATAAAACACGATATTTTACTAACACTAAACACACATATGGGCAAGTGCACCCATCGTGAGCGTAGTATAGCGTTGGTAAGATACCGAGGTCGTCCAAGGACACAAGAGCTTTTAGTACCGGTTTATCCTCAACGTCTAATCAAAATAAAAATTTTTAGAAAAAGGTTTTAAACTAAGAAAAATAAAAACTAACTAAAATGCTGAAAATAAAATAAAAATAAAAACAGATAGACAAGATGAATCACTTGGTTCCGACTCGTATCTAGTATAACCTTTGATTATTTCCGCACTTTTGCACATAATTATGAGATTATCTTAGTTATTGTAGTAGGCCCCTCTTTTGAAGGTGACGTTACCCTCACCCCAGTAGTTTGAGTCAGCAAGGATACAATCCTAAAAGGGTGGATTATTGGAAGATAATGAATTAAGTTATTAATGCAATATTATGGTAGGCCCCGCTTTTGGCGGTGACGTTACCCTCGGCTAAGTAGTCTGAGTCAGCAGGGATACAGTCCTAAATAGCCGGGTTATAGTATTAATAGTAGTTAACTTATGAGGGGATCAAAGAGTTTGGACCCCCGCCATCCAATACCGTGAAGCATTGAAGGAGGTCCTACTAAATTTGACCCAGGTCCATTGCAGGACCTCTAAACGCTGAACAATGGCAAGACCTTTACCAAACCGTTCCCTTAACCCCCGACCAGGTAGCCAACATACCTCCATATAGACCGTGGAGATATGAATGGTGAAAATCCTTTATTTTATATAGACAGTAAAATAATGCCAAGGCACCACGGACAAACGATAAGGAAAGATCACCTTCAACATAAGTAACTAGTTATTAAAGTCATTAATACAAAACCAAATAAAAAGTGGAAAAGATTAGAAATAAAAAGTATTATACTAGACACTTTGTCTTCACCAAGTGATGTAAGAGACTTAGGCAAACATGGCCTTGATTGTCAAGAACTCTTACGATCAATCTTGGATCCCGAGACGACTCACACACTCTACGATGGACAATGGATGATGGTGGTGGATGATGGTGTTATGGTGGTGGTGGGTGGTGGATGAAGTGTGAGAGAGGTGGTGTGCCAAGGGATGAGTTGAAATGAAACCAAGCACTCCTATTTATAGGCTGAACAGAGAGCTGGGCACGGCCCCGTGTCCGCTGGGCACGGCCCCGTGCCTATCTGACACTCTCTCTCCTCATTAATTGTAATTCGCAATTACAATTAATGCGCCTGCTGTACTTTCGCCACGCCCCCGTGTTCACTGGGCACGGCCCCGTGGTGGGCAATAGAAGCTTCTATAGGTTTGTCTTTTCTGCTGCTTCTTGGGCACGGCCCCGTGCTGGCTGAGCACGGGGCGTGTTTAGTCTTCTGCCTTCTCTATTTTGCTTTGGAGGATGCCCTTGAGGGGTCGGGCAGTCCACTTATGTTCCTTTCCTTGTATTTATGTTGGATTTAGTTGTCTTTTTGCCTCTTTTGTGTTTTTGAGCTCATTTAATCCTGAAAATACAAAAGGAAGACAAAAACACTCTTTTTCCAATATTAGTACTTAAAAAGGGTTAGTTTTATGCCTCATTTGATGTAATTTATATGTTGCATTTTACACACATCAAATACCCCCACACTTGAACTTTTGCTTGTCCTCAAGCAAAACTCTTTAATATGTGGCTTACACTCCCAAATGGAATGGGTAGAAGAGAAGGTTTTTGGCTTGTCGTAGAGTGTTGGGAATCCAAGATCTTTTTGGGTTTTATTTTTATTTATTTACAATCCTATTCGTAATGATTTATTTAGAACGTTTCATAGGAGAAATTACTTATTTGGGCATAACATGCCTTTTTAAAATTCTATTTATATACAAGTTCACATACCTCACGGGAGAAATCACTCACACTCGGCCGAAGGTGTATTTTTTTGTGAATCACTCGAGAGCGGCATGGAACTTATTCCTACCATAAGCTTGCCAAGCAATCAATCCTCCTCCTTTTTAACTTTTATACCTTTGTAAATATCAAGAGGACTTTGTGGGTTAAGGGTTAGGCTTGGGTTAAAGGTAGGTGGTTGGGGTAGTGGTTAGTAGAAAAAGGGCGAAAAGCGTAACAAGTGTCGGTTTTCGTAAGACTTTCTATTTTTGTAACTTTTTATTTTGATGAAGCTTTTATTCAAACAAAGTTATTTTTGATGAACTTGTTTGTTTATTTTCTTTTTGCTTCATCATCAACACAAATTTTTTTTTTTTTTTGAAAGATCATACGAAAAACTGAACTTGTTACTAAAACAAATGGTTAAAAATAAAAAAGGTTTTGGTGGGTAAAAGGGTTTTTTTGTTTGGGTGATGAAATGAAAAGGTTTAGGCTCAAAGGGGCTAACTAGGGGGATTTTTGGGTAGGTGGTAAAAGAAAAAGAAAAATAATGGTGTAGAAATAAAAAGGGGTTAGTCCTAATGCCTCCATCATTTACTTACTCGGGTTTAAGTTGATAAGGACCGGGAATGTATCGTCATGGCAAGTTCTAGAGTCGTAAGAACCAAGCGACTATTCACACAAGAAACGAAAAATGAGCATTTAGTCTAAAGATGTAAATTTGTATGCTCAATAAAGACTCAAAACTCACTTTTGTGGGAATGGGTTTTTTATGTGATCAAGTATATATAATCAAATTTTAACTAAGTTTGTCATGCCTTTTCATAATTTTCTTATGTTGGTTCTTTTTATCACTACGCTATCAGTTGTAAATTCGTAAAAATATAACCTTTTTAAGAACTTGAATTTCCCAAGTTAAACCTAGACAAGTAAGAAAAATGAAATTTTTGAAAAAAAATTGGGGTGATTAGCGGTTCCAATAGAGTTTTGTGTAAGGCTTGTATTTAGGACTTGCAAAATTCAAGGTTTTAGCATCCCCCCCACACTTAAATTACACATTGTCCTCAATGTGTCCCAAAAATAAATTTTTAGGTTGATTAGATGTGTAAAATGGTGTTAAAAAGCAAAAATTTTGTGTTACTGGGCGCTAAACACGGCCCCGTGTTATCCGGGCACGGCCCCGTGTTCAAGTGCCAGTAACAAAATTAAAACAAGAGAAACAGAAGTCTGGACACGGGGGCGTGTCGGGTGAACACGGCCCGTGTCCAGTTACCTGAACTGGGCGTTTTTCTGCAGGTGGTTCAGCACGGGGCCGTGTTGGTTGGGCACGGCCCGTGTTGAACCTTCTGAAATGGAGAGAATTGTCGGGTTGCCTTTTTCTTGTGCATGAGGTCATTTTTCTCGTTCCCCTTTTCATCCCTTACCACCATGAGTGTGTTTTATTCATTAAAAACCATCCAGACTTTGAAAACCATCATTTCATTGCATCATAGAGATAACTTACATAGTCCTAAAATTAAACTAGATAAAGCAAAAACTTAACTAAATAGGTTAGGAGGTACACGAGGTTATCATAGAAAGTTCTACTATTCTAAGAAAATTTCGAGAATAGTTTCCCGATATAGTAGGACTTTTAGCCGAAGGATTTCTTCCCTAAATGTTGTTTAAAGCCATTCTTCGATCTCCCTAGGAAGAAAGAATGCGGCTTCATTTTCTTCCGCAACTGGTGGCTGAGGAGGAACACTCACCGGGACTCCTTGCACCACTCTTCGTGGAGGCTCTTGGTGCATGGCGTACCATTCGGCTGGAATGACAACTTCGGGCACCACATTCCACGCCCTTTGGGTTATTATAGGTACCAAAGGCGGGGAGGCGAGAAGGTTCAACCTCTGGTGCAAGAAGTTTACTTCTTGGAGACAGCCCTCCAGCCCCACTGTAAGATGGTTGATACGGTCGACCAATGCTTCCTCCACTCCCGTCATTTCGTCTATAGTCTCCCTTAGGGCGTAAACATAGTTTACAAGAGAGTCTTCTGCTGTTGAAGATCTCCTCCCATGTCGGTTACTTCTTGAAGATGATCCGCTTGTTCTGCTTGCCATTTTCTGTGAAAGAAACCGAAGAAAGCTAAATTTTTACAAAACAGTGCCTCGGACACGGCCCCGTGCTCGATGAGCACGGCCCCGTGTCCATTTGTCTGCAGGATTTTAGGCTAAGGAGTCTTGGAATTTTAAATTATTCTTATGATATTTAGCTGGTTTTTAGGCTTAGATAATTTAAAATAAAGTTATACAACTAACTTTAAGCAAGAATCCTTAGCAAATAATCTTACAAACTTCACATAGAGGGTTGGAATCATGGGATTTCCAAGCTTCCATGGAGGAAATGTTGAAAAATTTTGAAAGAAGAGGAAATGAATAAAAATGGAAGGGACAAGAGGGTCCTTGGGAACCTTCTTTTAGCACTTACCTAGGATAGTATGAGTGAAGATCCCAGGAATCTCTGTCAATTGAAGTGGTAAAAAATGAGCAGGAATCAGGCTGCATTTAAAGAAAACGACAGCGCACTGGACACGGCCCCGTGTTCGCTGGACACGGCCCCGTGTGCAGAGGAAATCCTGACACATTTTGTCCGTATTCTGACAAAATCAGCAGAGAATCTTTTAGGTGAACACGGGGGCGTGTTGACCTGGACACGGCCCCGTGTCTGGAGGCTGTCTTATGGAGTTTTGTTACTTCTAAGGATCTCGTTGATATCGGGTGGTTCCTTACTGGTTGGGACAACCCCAAAGTGCCTAAGATACCTTAATTGTCCTAAACTAAGGCGAGAACGCAAGAGGTTGTCGGTGAGGGTAATTCCTATTTTCATTCTAGGTGGACAAGTCCAACCCTTTTCCGGGCTCTTGTTAAAGAAGGTGTATGCCGAATCGCTCAGGTCTATGTATGCACCGAACGAGGTCGATGGAGAGTCCTTCATGGCACAATCGACACAGGGACGACTATCGTCCAAGTCTTTGCTAGGTACGAAGGTATTTTCAGGAGCAACGAGGTTGTCGGAATGCGGTTCCAGCATTTCGTCATGGTCATCGTCTTGGGGTGGATCAATAAAATCCTTCCTAAGCTCTTTTAACCAATTCAGAATTAGCTTTTCTAGTTGAAATAACTCATCAAGGAGCATTTCCCTTAGAATATCTGGCTGGGCGCATTCGAGGGAGAAATAGTGCTTATTTTTACTTTCGCCCCTCTTAAGGTTATAAGAAGTCGGTGGGTCCATGTAGTGGGGCCTATAATTTAGAAAGTAGCATTTTACTTCTTCATGTTTGCCACCACATAATTGACACCACGTACCATAAGAGTGCCGAAAGTAAAAACAATTACTATCACTCATGTTTATGTCAGAAATTAACAACCGCCGGGATCTAACGGTTCTGTTTTCAGTAAGTGAATCATGGGCACGGGGGCGTGTTGGGTGAGCACGGCCCCGTGTTCAGCTTACTGTCTGACGTAAAACAGGATTGCCAGTTCCAATGAATTAGCACGGGGGCGTGTTCAGCGGGCACGGCCCGTGCTGAGCTCTGCAGAAGCTGAAAAACTAAGAAAATCCAAAAAAAAAAATAAAAAGAAAAAATAAAAATGATTAGGCCGTTGATTCCTAACTTTCTTAAAATCCTTGTGTCCCCGGCAACGGCGCCAAAAACTTGATGTGCGATAAAGTGTCGTATATATTAGGTGTATATTTTAAGCCCTTTTTAACACTTATTTTTTGCCAAGTTTTAAATTTATAAAACACGATATTTTACTAACACTAAACACACATATGGGCAAGTGCACCCATCGTGAGCGTAGTATAGCGTTGGTAAGATACCGAGGTTGTCCAAGGACACAAGAGCTTTTAGTACCGGTTTATCCTCAACGTCCAATCAAAATAAAAAATTTTAGAAAAAGGTTTTAAACTAAGAAAAATAAAAACTAACTAAAATGCTGAAAATAAAATAAAAATAAAAACAGATAGACAAGATGAATCGCTTGGTTCCGACTCGTATCTAGTATAACCTTTGATTATTTCCGCACTTTTGCACATAATTAAGAGATTATCTTAGTTATTGTAGTAGGCCCCTCTTTTGAAGGTGACGTTACCCTCACCCCAGTAGTTTGAGTCAGCAAGGATACAATCCTAAAAGGGTGGATTATTGGAAGATAATGAATTAAGTTATTAATGCAATATTATGGTAGGCCCCGCTTTTGGCGGTGACGTTACCCTCGTCTAAGTAGTCTGAGTCAGCAGGGATACAGTCCTAAATAGCCGGGTTATAGTATTAATAGTAGTTAACTTATGAGGGGATCAAAGAGTTTGGACCCCCGCCATCCAATACCGTGAAGCATTGAAGGAGGTCCTACTAAATTTGACCCAGGTCCATTGCAGGACCTCTAAACGCTGAACAATGGCAAGACCTTTACCAAACCGTTCCCTTAACCCCCGACCAGGTAGCCAACATACCTCCATATAGACCGTGGAGATATGAATGGTGAAAATCCTTTATTTTATATAGACAGTAAAATAATGCCAAGACACCACGGACAAACGATAAGGAAAGATCACCTTCAACATAAGTAACTAGTTATTAAAGTCATTAATACAAAACCAAATAAAAAGTGCAAAAGATTAGAAATAAAAAGTATTATACTAGACACTTTGTCTTCACCAAGTGATGTAAGAGACTTAGGCAAACATGGCCTTGATTGTCAAGAACTCTTACGATCAATCTTGGATCCCGAGACGACTCACACGCTCTACGATGGACAATGGATGATGGTGGTGGATGATGGTGTTATGGTGGTGGTGGGTGGTGGATGAAGTGTGAGAGAGGTGGTGTGCCAAGGGATGAGTTGAAATGAAACCAAGCACTCCTATTTATAGGCTGAACAGAGAGCTGGCTACGGCCCCGTGTCCGCTGGGCACGGCCCCGTGCCTATCTGACACTCTCTCTCCTCATTAATTGTAATTCGCAATTACAATTAATGCGCCTGCTGTACTTTCGCCACGCCCCCGTGTTCACTGGGCACGGCCCCGTGGTGGGCAATAGAAGCTTCTATAGGTTTGTCTTTTCTGCTGCTTCTTGGGCACGGCCCCGTGCTGGCTGAGCACGGGGCGTGTTCAGTCTTCTGCCTTCTCTATTTTGCTTTGGAGGATGCCGTTGAGGGGTCGGGCAGTCCACTTATGTTCCTTTCCTTGTATTTATGTTGGATTTAGTTGTCTTTTTGCCTCTTTTGTGTTTTTGAGCTCATTTAATCCTGAAAATACAAAAGGAAGACAAAAACACTCTTTTTCCAATATTAGTACTTAAAAAGGGTTAGTTTTATGCCTCATTTGATGTAATTTATATGTTGCATTTTACACACATCAGTAAGCTTTTCCCAATTGAGAAACCGTTCTTTCCACCAAGTATTGTCCTCAATATTATCAAGCTTGGGTGGTTTTGAATGAGTTCCATAAAAGTTGTCATGATTTATGTTTTCATCGACTGCTTTTGTTATTGATTTTGGTGTGACAGTTGTAGTTTCAGAAGACTCGGATGTAAACGCATTGTAGAACATATTGTAGAACTCTTCAGCCATGATGAAAGCTTCTTGAATTACCTGAAGACAAAACAATTAAACACACACGATCAGTTTAAACAATATCAAACAAATTTGAAATAAACTGACACTCGGTTGACGTGAAATGATTTTGACGCGAAAAATCCACTTTCAAACGAAATAATGATTTTCAAACGGAATCACTTCTTCAAGCGAAATTTGAACTTTCACACGAGATCACACTTTCAAACGGAATCCCTGAATGACAACTTCAAACGAAATCACAACTTTCAAACGGAATCAGGACTTTCAAACGAAATCTTCAAGCGAAATTACACTTTGATGAAGAATTAACTGATTCCGTGTAAACCCCTCAAACGGAATTACCCTTTTCAAGCGGAATAAGATGTAATTCAACGAAATTAGTAATTTCGTATGAAAATGTCTCAACTTTTCAAGCGAAATCAGGTGTACTCGTTCAAACGAAATTAGGTTTTTGGTCCATTTTTGTCATTTTTAAGCCGAATTTAGGTCTGATTTTCTCAAGGCTTTGTTAAAACACTGTTTCACGTGTAATGTGTGAAATTCAATCCATGTTGTCCGTAAAATCTTGTGAATTTTGAAAAAGAAGGTGTAGAAGTCAGAAAACTGATGAAATCAAGCTAAACTCTTCCTCCTGAGCTCTGATACCACTTGTAGGATTGTTATACGACCTGAATGAGTCGATCAGAAGAGTTGTTTATCCGAATCAAAGGCGGAATCAATGAAACGGACGATCGATTCAATTATAATGTCTCTTGTATTGATATAATAGTTTTATAGCACCTGGAGACAATTCGGCAGCACTTCGTTACCGAATTACAAGATCTAATTCCGTTTCAAATGACATGCCAGGCTCCTTATTTATAGACTTGGTGATTCCGTTTGAAATGACCAAAGACACTTTCAAGCGAAATTACCAACAAACTCTCAAAAATCAGTTTCTAGCACCCGAGTACTGGTTTATCCTATCCTATTACATGACTTGATACAAGATGAAGTCAATAGACATAGTGTACTAACAATACATGGTTGACCGATAAACTATTGACCATGTATACATCATTGACCGTTTAAACATTGTGCGTACACATTCCATATGTTTTATTAATTATAATATTTATATCCGCTTTTTATTCATTCTACTTTTTGTTTATATATAGGAACAATCCTACATTGAGCGTTGTTGTAACACCTCGAAAAATTTACGTCCAATAATGTATTGACACGTGTCATGGGCTTTGAATATGTGAAATCATACTTTAGAGAGACTAAAGTTGACAAACAGTGAAACTATGTGAATATAAGGGCCCAAAGTATCAACAATGGATAAATAGGCTCTACAATAACCCTACATGATGTTTATAATCTTAAACGGATAAATCATGGATCATACGAAGCGAAAAATGAAAGAAAGTGAGGAATTACAAACTACAGGGGCTAAACGTGTCAACATGTTGAAAGTATACCTCTGAGTGACCTTTTGGCAAACCCGAAGCTTTGTAATGGTAAAATATACTCACTAGAATATGTGGTAAAAATTTCATCAAGTTTCGTTATCGTATGAGAAAGTTATGATCAAAACCGTGCGCGAAGGGTTAATTGCGTTAACGTTGAATTTCGAGACTTTTCGGGTAAGCACAAAGTTAACCAAGGACTTTACCATGTTTATAAAAGTCCCAAGGTCCTTAAAAATCAGATTTGAGGGTCTAGAGTGCAAGGAAAATAGCAAAAACCACGTATCAAAGGACAAGGACCAAATGGTAAAACATAAAACTTGTTAACCTGATTTGTGACTTGTACGCGGCACGCGAGGGGGGTCTCACGCCACGCGAGACCACTGCCAGCGACAAACAACCTGCAGATGCCAGTTCTGGGTCTGTTGCGAGTTGTTTCCAGCTGTTGTCGATTCAAGGAGCTCACCAATGGACTTACATGCAACTAGGGGCACTTGTCTTCATCCCACAACCTCAGTAGACTCGTGTGGCAGCCTCTAATCAGATCAAATTGTGATAAAAAGGGACTTGAAGCTTGAAACTTTGAACACTTGCAATTTCAAAAAAAAAAATTCACAAGAACATCTCTGGAGTTCTCTGGACGTCAAGACATCTTTCTAGTGATCTCTAAGCTTTATTAGGACTCTTGTAAGTGTTCATAACCTTCTCAAATCCGTTCTAGCTTAGTTTATTAACCGAAAGTCAATCCATCGTAAATTAAGTTTGACTTCGTGATTAAACGAAATGTGCTCAGTCTTTTCTCAAATTGAAAGTACCTACAAGTTGGTATTTATGTGGGTAACAAACCCTCAAAAGGGTATTTTCAGATTCCCACTCTAAGTATGTTAATTGTCGAGTCAAAGCTTGTTTCAAAAAGTCAACAGAATGTGTTTTTGCAAATTTAAGCATGATTAGCAATGTAGGGTACATGCAACCTGTTTGATCATTAAAATAACTTGATAATTAATGTAAGAACATGTCTCAACATGTTCATCTCGACAATTTTCAGTTTAAACCCGAATCGGAACCAAAAGTCGCATAAATTGACTTTTTCTTTGACTTTCAGTTCTGATCCGTTCATGCATGTTTGAGATCTGCCTAAGAGCTTATTTTGGACCAATTTTCATATAAGTTTAACTCTCTGAGATTTTACAACTTGGTTCAATACTTACCCGGTTCATATGCATGTTTCCGATTTATACTTAAAGTTGACTATTATGCCCTTTTTACTATAAAACGTGATTTTTGAAAAAGTGAAAGAGTAGAAACATTTGTTACTGATTTATAAACTTGCACCTAAAATTTGATATCAGTTTGAGGTCTAGATTAAGAGTTATGCTCAATATCGTAACTTGAAAGCCTTGTGTTACTTAACCGGCGTAATTAGCATATAACCTATTTAAACCCACTTTTTGATATCAAACTTTTTACCCACTGATGTTATATAATATTTTGGGATTTTTAAAGATTTTTATTTAATTTTTGGCTGATCATATCATAGGTCTCTAAGTTTAATTCGGTAAATACCGATTTTGCCCTTTTAAACCATAAAATGAGTTTTACAAATCCTTTTGACCCCAAACCTTTTTCTACTGATTTTATCTGACAAATAAAATATTTTGAGCATTCTGGAAATAAAAAAATATCAGCTTTCTTTTAAAAACCCGGAAACGGCTCTAAATCGCCTTTTTAAGCGTTTTTAACGCATAGTATGTACTATAACCATATTAAACATATAAGGTTGATACATACTGATGTTCTTAGCATATTTTTATAAAATAACAGTAAGTATAAGTTTTTGAACTCAGGTTTCCAATTTTGACATTTTTAGCCCTTGTGAAATTACCAAAATACCCCTAAAGTGCATAGTTTGGTTTTAAATGATAGGTTTCACATATGGGTCATATCCTACTGTTATAACATGTTAAATTAGGTATATTTACTGTATAAACCAGACCTGTAACTCAGATTTCTAATTTAACTCTTTTACAATCTTTTAAATGACCAAAATGCCCTTATGAGGCATAATTTGCGTTTAAATCCATTTTGGGCATAATAGAAAATATCTTACTGATATTATAACATATTTAGAGCATATTATCTCTGGGAACTTGCATATGACTCTTACGGTTACCCGTAACGCTCTTTTCGCGTTCGGTTCGGTTTATGTAACTAGTTTGCATAAATTGACCGAGACGGGTCAAACATTATCATTTTTGTCTCAAAATCCAGAATGTATTTAGTATACCCATATTACACAAGTATTCAAACTTGTCAGGTCTAAATCACATTCTATCCGATCTTCGCTTAATCGTGCGTTTGAACCGTATCGTCCTTTAAACTAGCCGGTCTAAGCTTAAGCTTAAATAAAGACCCGTTAGAAATCTAATAGGTTATTATAAACCTTCGTTCCAGATTAGGAGCACCGGTAAAAGCTACCTACATTGTGCTTGTTGTGAATTATACTTTACTCAGGTAAATACTTTTAACTTATTTTCCCTATACGGGCTTGGGTTACGGTATATAGAATACCGCTTGATCGAGCATCAAATCTTACATCTTTGAATGGTTAATTGAATAATTTGATCGGCTCGTTTAAACAGTCTTGTTCACTTAAAGCCTTTGGGGGTTAATGACCATGTCCCGGATATCCTTGGCATCATCTTACGAGATGGCCACGACCGAGCACGGGGTGTAGGCGTACACCTGTCAGTGAATAACTCAATAATGTGGAGGGTCTATTGATCTTTAACCCGGACAAGATCCGGGCTACTGAACGCACAAGTAACATGTAATTCGTTCACAAGATTATAATAATAAATAATTATCCCAAGTTACAAAAAAATGTTTTGTGCCACGTGCATTCAAATCAATTTTCAACTCTTTTCAAAATGAGTCAGTTAAATTGTATTTACCAGTGTAAACTGACGTATTTTTCCCAAAAGGTTAAGTGCAGGTACTACACGTAATAGGCTGGCTGTCTTCTAGAGCGTCCACAATAAGTCTCGCAAGCTTGGACGACAATAAACTGTTGAACAATATCTTATTTTATTTTGATCCGCCTGTGGATCCGTTTCAACTATTAGTGATATTTTATATTACATTTTATTAAAGTTGAAATGAATTTATCTTTGCTTCCGCTGTGCATTTATATATTGTGTTGTTTGTCTATGATGATACCAACTACGTCACGATACTCCCCACCGGGCCCATCGGTGACACGTGGAAAATAGGGGTGTGACAGGTTGGTATCAGGGCCAACTCTGAGTGAATTAAACACTAGTCTTTTGTGTTTAATCTCAGTTACACAATTGCACAATCCTCGATTCTCGAGTCTAGACAAAGAACTTAGGAAATTTCCAAATTTTGTTTTATTTTTCTAACTTTGTCTTATATATATTTTTGTTGTATCACTTGTTGTTTTGACAGGATCACAAGAATGCCGCCACGTATGAGAGGTAGAGACCGAGGACAAGGAGCACATGCAGCCCCAAACGACCACGAGGCCGGACCGTCACACCGGCGAACACCTTCGGATCCTCACAACAAAGATACTCAAGATCTTTGGAGGTCTCTTACCGAACCTGCTAGGCGCTCAGTCTCACTGAGTACCTCTCCATCGATCCCACACTCCTTTGGGCCTCATTCAGAGAATGAGCCCCACAACTCTCAACAGTCCTACATTCCCTTACTAGGACACAATTCACCCTTTAACCATCCATCACCCGTCTTCCAGGGTCAGTTCAACCCTGATGACTACTTAGGAGCAGCAGTGGGTTTTAACCCACTTGGACCAGAAGACCACTTTTCTGGTGGCAACCCGATGGACATCGTTGAGGATACTGATCCTGCTATGCCACCCTCCGGAACACCGAATCATCCCATTGAGATTTCAGATGGGTCACCATTTATGGGATCACCTTACAATGGTCCCGATAGCTTTGAGGAGAACTTCAAGCAATATGACTGGGTGTTTACCCCCAGTTATCATAACTCTCCTTTGCACCAGCCCCATCACTCTCCCTTGCACCAGCCTCAACCCAACTCTCCCCTGCATCAGCTACAGCACCAGCAGCAAAATCCTTCTGAGGATTCTCGACTTATCGCGGTCACTCCGCCGCCACCACCGCCTCAGCTTCAACCTCCCTCGCCTCCGAGGCGAAGGAGAACGACAGCGCGAATATCCGCACGAGGGGGAATGCGTATCAGCACCCCTCCATATTCAGGTGGCAGCCGGTACTCGCCTGTCCACGAAGAAACAGAGATGGGTGAATCCTCACACCCCGTCTCTGAAGTAGCCTCTGCGCCAGTCGCGCCACAGCCACCATTGGGTTTTGGAGACCCAATCCCCACTTACACCGGTGCTGCAGCATTCAACCCCTTCGAGCAGCAGATTCACCCAGGTTACAACTTTACGGAGGATCCCTATTGGATAGCAGCAAACTCCAACACTTTCCATCAAGAAGGTCCCTACGGAGGTCCCTGGGCTACGGGACACTCGACCTATGGGTACCCATCATATGGGTATCAGCAGTCACAGCCTCCTCAACCTCCGCATTATCAACCGCAACCTCCTCAACCGCCGCATTATCAGCAACCACCTCAGGCGCCGGCGATGTCACCGCCCCAAATGCAAGAAATCCTTCATGAGATACAAGAGGTGCGTCAAGAGATGCGGCATGAGTTGCGGCATGATCGGAGGCATAACCGGGGGATGTTTAAGAAGATGGTGGATCTGATCAAGGGTAAAAGCAAGAAGGGTCACTGAATCCTTTGTTTGTTTGTTGGTTATCTTAGTGTGGTACTAATGTCCCTGCGTGGACATATATTTATTTCTGTACTCTACCCCTGCGTGGGTATTTCTTTCTGTTCTGCCCCTGCGTGGGCATATCTTTTTATTTGACCCCTGCGTGGGTTTGTTTGTTTTGTTATTTGGCCCCTGCGTGGGCATGTGGTTTATGTAAAAGACCCGTTTAGGGAAAACTCGTACTGATTTAATTTTTATTTTGAATGGTTAAATTAAGATTTTCATTTTAAATTATGTGCATAAACATAGTGTATAAATAAATGGAAAATAACATTTATTATTTTGATGTACCATTTTAATAAAATAATTAGGATCTTAAAAGGTAAAACCTAGCTGTTATGTTGTCATAAATCTAGCCAATATGGTAGAACCTGTTTAAAAAGATTCAAATCTCGGTTAACATCTGTAAACATGTTAACATTCTTGGCTAGTGTGATCCGTAAAATCACACACGCCACCCTTTTAATAAATTATCCAAGATTATATTTTTATATATAATTGGTTGTGACATAATACCTACGGGTTATAATTAATGTCATATAAAACAAAAAGGCAGCTGTAGTTTATAAACTCCCTGCCAAGAAAATGATTGATTTGTCTTTTATGCAAACTTTAATCCTATAAGATCTAAATTGTAATTTAGAAATTTGTCTACGTGACTAGGCTTATTATGCCAAAATTATATTTCATTCTAAAAAGATTACTAGTAAAAATCCTGAATGAAATTATTAAATTAACTAATATGGCTTTTATTTACCATGGTTAATAAATCGTCAAGAACGATAATACTGTTTAGACTTCTAAATAGACCTTGTCCTTATTTTTATGTAGCAATTTAGACTACATGGCTAAGTCTGAAGAATTAAACAGTCGTCCAGCAGAAAACCCTGATAATACTAAAATATTAGTAACGGGTGCGGAGTTGAAAGCATTAGTGAATGATGCAGTTATCGAAGCGCTAAATAGACAGTATAGTGAATCGAGCGGGACCCGAAGTAGGACCCGATCTGCACCACGTTCCAAACCGAAAGTCCACTCGGAGGCTCATAGCAAGCCGCCCTCTAAGAAAGATGGACCTAAGAAAGATGAGCTCAAGAGGGATGATGAGGATCATCACTCCTCTAACCAAAACAGTGTCCCGATAAAGAAGATCAAGCAGAAACAGGAACCGCATAGTAAGTCCTGTACGTATAAATACTTTGTCTCATGTAAACCCAGAGACTTTACTGGGGAGAAAGGAGCGGTCGACTGCATGACCTGGTTAGACGAAATGGATACGGTAGTAGACATCAGCGGGTGTGCTGAAAGAGATGTTGTGAAGTACGTATCCCAATCGTTCAAAGGGGAGGCACTGGCGTGGTGGAAGTCTCTCATACAAGCTGCCGGTAAGATCCCACTCTACAATATGTCATGGGATCAGTTCGTTGCCCTTATCAAAGAGAATTATTGCCCACAACACGAAGTTGAGAGGATCGAATCAGATTTCTTGTCTTTAGTGATGAAGAATTTAGACTGCCAGGCATACCTCACCACTTTCAATACTCTATCTCGGTTGGTACCGTACTTGGTAACCCCAGAACCTAAAAGGATCGCTCGTTACATCGGGGGTTTAGCCCCTGAGATTAAACCAAGTGTTAAGGCGTCAAGGCCTGCAACCTTCAGATCAGCAGCTGATCTATCTCTCTCTCTTACCCTGGACGTAGTCTGGTTGAGAGCACTCAGGAACTCAGAAGAGAATAAGAGGACGCGTGAGGATGATACCTCACGAAGATCAGAAAAGAGACACCGAGGAAATAACGACCACAGGAAAGGGTCGGGATCTAAGAGAGATGGGCAACAGTCGGGGGATAAGCCCAAATGTAAAACTTGTAAGAAAAAACATTTTGGGAAGTGTCATTTTGAGTCGAAATCCCAGTCTCATGTGAGACCCTGTGGGATTTGCAAATCTACGGATCATAAGACTTTGGAGTGTAAGAAGCTGAAGGATGCAACATGTTATGGTTGCAACGAAAAAGGGCACATTAAGTCTAATTGCCCAAAGAACGCGAGGAAAGCCGAAGATGGGAAGAAGACCAATGCGATGGTCTTCAAGATGGACGCTAAGGAAGCTGTTCAAGATGACAACGTGATTACAGGTACTTTTCTTGTAAATGATGTTTTTGCTAGAGTATTGTTTGATTCTGGAGCAGATAAGTCTTTTGTTGATGATAAGTTCTGTAAGTTATTAAACCTACCTGTTAGAACCTTAAGTGTAAAATACGAGGTGGAATTAGCTGATGGAACCATAGAAACAGCCTCAACTGTTTTAGATGGATGTGTTATATCCATTAGGAATCATTCTTTTCCTTTGTCCTTACTTCCCTTTAAGCTAGCTGGCTTTGATGTAGTTATAGGCATGGATTGGTTATCGCATAACCAAGCCCATATTGTGTGCAACAGAAAGCAAGTGATAGTCAAAACCCCGTCTGGGGAGTCACTTACCATTCAAGGGGATACTCAGCATGGATTGCCTGAGCAAGTGTCCATGCTCAATGCATCTAGACGCTTGGGAAAGGGTTGTGTCATTTATATGGCACAAGTTACTATTGATGAGCCAAAGCCCAAGATTGAAGACATCCCTGTCATTTTGGAATATCCTGAAGTTTTTCCTGAAGAACTATCTGGTTTACCACCAAATAGACAAGTGGAATTCCGAATTGACATCATCCCGGGTGCAGCACCAGTAGCGAGAGCACCTTATAGGTTAGCACCAACGGAGATGAAAGAATTAAGGACGCAGTTAGATGATTTGTTAGCTAAAGGTTTTATTAGACCTAGTTCGTCTCCTTGGGGAGCGCCGATCTTGTTTCTCAAGAAGAAGGATGGATCGATGCGTCTGTGCATCGATTACCGTGAGCTTAATAAAGTCACTATCAAGAATAGGTATCCTTTGCCCAGGATCGACGATCTGTTCGATCAATTACAAGGGGCAAGCTACTTCTCTAAGATCGACTTGAGGTCAGGCTATCATCAGTTGAAGGTCAAGGATGAAGATGTACACAAGACAGCATTTAGGACTCGTTATGGTCATTACGAGTTCCTAGTGATGCCTTTCGGGCTCACTAATGCACCGGCCGCATTCATGGATCTCATGAATCGCGTCTGCAAGCCTTATCTGGATAAATTCGTCATCGTCTTTATTGATGACATTCTCATCTATTCGAAGAGCCAAGCTGACCACGAGAAACACCTTCGTTGTATTCTCAAACTTCTACATCAAGAGAAACTCTACGCCAAATTTTCGAAGTGCGAATTTTGGCTTCGAGAAGTCCAATTCCTTGGACATGTAGTAAGTGAGCGTGGAATCCAAGTGGATCCCGCTAAGGTAGAAGCAGTTATGAATTGGCAAGAGCCAAAGACGCCTACTGAGATTCGCAGTTTTCTGGGTTTAGTAGGATATTATAGGCGCTTTATCAAAAACTTTTCAAGGATTGCTGCGCCCCTAACTTCGTTGACGCGCAAGAAGGTTAAGTTTGATTGGGGCCCTAAGCAGCAGGAATCCTTTGACATTCTGAAGAAAAAGTTGAGCAATGCACCGGTATTAACATTGCCCGATGGTATAGAAGAATTTGTGGTGTACTGTGATGCATCACACACTGGTATGGGCTGTGAACTCATGCAAAAAGGCAAGGTTATTCCCTACGCTTCACGACAGCTAAAGGTGCACGAAAAGAATTACATCACCCACGACTTGGAACTGGGTGCCGTTGTATTTGCATTAAAACTTTGGAGACATTACTTATATGGAACCAAGTGTGTAATCTATTCAGATCACAAGAGCCTTCAACATTTGTTCAATTAGAAGGACTTGAACATGCGACAAAGACGATGGATGGAAACTCTAAATGATTATGATTGTGAGATAAAATACCATCCAGGCAAAGCAAATGTAGTTGCTGATGCCTTAAGCAGAAAAGAAAGAGCGAAGCCAATAAGAATCAATGCCAAGCGCATCGAAATCAGGAATAGTTTGAACGAAAGGGTGTTAGCTGCACAGAAGGAAGCTGTGTTGGAAGCTAACTATCCTGAAGAAAAGCTAGGAGTAACTGAGGAGCAGTTATCCTATGACAAAGACGGAATGCTTAGATTGAATGGACGAATATGGGTTCCAGTTTATGGAGGACTTCGGGATGTTATCCTCCAGGAAGCCCACAGCTCCAAATATTCCGTTCATCCTGGAGCTGATAAGATGTACCAGGATCTAAAAGCAAACTGCTGGTGGATTGGTTTGAAAAAGTCTGTAGCTGCCTACGTAGCTAAATGTTTGACTTGTGCACAAGTCAAAGCTGAGCATCAGAAGCCGTCAGGTTTGTTACAACAACCTGAAATTCCCACATGGAAGTGGGAGATGGTGACAATGGATTTTATCACCAAGTTGCCAAAGACGAGAAAGGGAAATGATACTATATGGGTCATAGTGGATAGGCTGACGAAGTCAGCACATTTCCTACCCATCAAGGAGACTTATAGCTCCGATATGTTAGCCCAGTTATACGTTGATAAGATTGTAGCTTTGCATGGAATACCTGTGTCTATTATCTCTGACAGAGATACTAGATACACGTCACATTTTTGGAAGAGTTTCCAACAATCTTTGGGCACTCGTTTAAATTTTAGTACGGCTTATCATCCTCAGACTGACGGTCAGAGTGAGCGTACTATTCAAACGTTGGAAGACATGCTACGTGCATGTGCGATCGACTTAGGTGTTAATTGGGATAAGAACCTACCACTAATTGAATTCTCCTACAACAATAGCTACCACACCAGCATAAAAGCTGCGCCTTTTGAGGCCTTATACGGTAGGAAGTGTAGATCGCCCATTTGTTGGGCGGAAGTTGGAGATGTCCAACTATCAGGACCAGAGATAGTTTTTGAGACGACGGACAAGATTGTCCAGATTCGCGATCGTTTGAAAGCTGCCAGGGATAGGCAGAAAAGTTATGCGGATCCAAAGCGTAAGGCTTTTCACTTCGAAGTAGGTGATAAAGTGTTGCTTAAGGTATCACCCTGGAAGGGGGTGATGCGATTTGGTAAGAAAGGCAAGCTAAGCCCGAGATACATAGGACCTTTCGAGGTTATCGAACGTGTCGGGTCAGTTGCTTATAAGTTAAACTTGCCTGGAGAACTTAGCGCTATCCATAATGTGTTCCACATCTGTAATTTGAAGAAGTGTTTCGCTGATGAATCACTGGTTATACCGCATACAGATGTACATATAGATGAAAGTTTGAAATTTGTGGAAAAGCCATTATCGATTGAGGATCGACAGGTAAAGAAGCTTCGAAGGAAGCATGTACCTATTGTTAAAGTCAAATGGGATGCCCGTAGAGGTCCCGAATACACATGGGAGGTAGAATCCACGATGAAAGAAAAATACCCTCATCTGTTTCAGTAAATCTCGGGGTCGAGATTTCTTTTAAGGGGGTGAGGATGTAACACCTCGAAAAATTTACGTCCAATAATGTATTGACACGTGTCATGGGCTTTGAATATGTGAAATCATACTTTAGAGGGACTAAAGTTGACAAACAGTGAAACTATGTGAATATAAGGGTCCAAAGTGTCAACAATGGATAAATAGGCTCTACAATAACCCTACATGATGTTTATAATCTTAAACAGATAAATCATGGATCATACGAAGCGGAAAATGAAAGAAAGTGAGGAATTACAAACTACAGGGGCTAAACGTGTCAACATGTTGAAAGTATACCTCTGAGTGACCTTTTGGCAAACTCGAAGCTTTTTAATGGTAAAATATACTCACTAGAATATGTGGTAAAAATTTCATCAAGTTTCGTTATCGTATGAGAAAGTTATGATCAAAACCGTGCGCGAAGGGTTAATTGCGTTAACGTTGAATTTCGAGACTTTTCGGGTAAGCACAAAGTTAACCAAGGACTTTACCATGTTTATAAAAGTCCCAAGGTCCTTAAAAATCAGATTTGAGGGTCTAGAGTGCAAGGAAAATAGCAAAAACCACGTATCAAAGGATAAGGACCAAATGGTAAAACATAAAACTTGTTAACCTGATTTGTGACTTGTACGCGGCACGCGAGGGGGGGTCTCGCGCCACGCGAGACCACTGCCAGCGACAAACAACCTGCAGATGCCAGTTCTGGGTCTGTTGTGAGTTGTTTCCAGCTGTTGTCGATTCAAGGAGCTCACCAATGGACTTACATGCAACTAGGGGCACTTGTCTTCATCCCACAACCTCAGTAGACTCATGTGGCAGCCTCTAATCAGATCAAATTGTGATAAAAAGGGACTTGAAGCTTGAAACTTTGAACACTTGCAATTTCAAAAAAAAATTCACAAGAACATCTCTGGAGCTCTCTGGACGTCAAGACATCTTTCTAGTGATCTCTAAGCTTTATTAGGACTCTTGTAAGTGTTCATAACCTTCTCAAATCCGTTCTAGCTTAGTTTATTAACCGAAAGTCAATCCATCGTAAATTAAGTTTGACTTCATGATTAAACGAAATGTGCTCAGTCTTTTCTCAAATTGAAAGTACCTACAAGTTGGTATTTATGTGGGTAACAAACCCTCAAAAGGGTATTTTCAGATTCCCACTCTAAGTATGTTAATTGTCGAGTCAAAGCTTGTTTCAAAAAGTCAACAGAATGTGTTTTTGCAAATTTAAGCATGATTAGCAATGTAGGGTACATGCAACCTGTTTGATCATTAAAATAACTTGATAATTAATGTAAGAACATGTCTCAACATGTTCATCTCGACAATTTTCAGTTTAAACCCGAATCGGAACCAAAAGTCGCATAAATTGACTTTTTCTTTGACTTTCAGTTCTGATCCGTTCATGCATGTTTGAGATCTGCCTAAGAGCTTATTTTGGACCAATTTTCATATAAGTTTAACTCTCTGAGATTTTACAACTTGGTTCAATACTTACCCGGTTCATATGCATGTTTCCGATTTATACTTAAAAGTTGACTATTATGCCCTTTTTACTATAAAACGTGATTTTTGAAAAAGTGAAAGAGTAGAAACATTTGTTACTGATTTATAAACTTGCACCTAAAATTTGATATCAGTTTGAGGTCTAGATTAAGAGTTATGCTCAATATCGTAATTTGAAAGCCTTGTGTTACTTAACCGGCGTAATTAGCATATAACCTATTTAAACCCACTTTTTGATATCAAACTTTTTACCCACTGATGTTATATAATATTTTGGGATTTTTAAATATTTTTATTTAATTTTTGGCTGATCATATCATAGGTCTCTAAGTTTAATTCGGTAAATACCGATTTTGCCCTTTTAAGCCATAAAATGAGTTTTACAAATCCTTTTGACCCCAAACCTTTTTCTACTGATTTTATTTGATAAATAAAATATTTTGAGCATTCTGGAAATAAAAAAATATCAGCTTTCTTTAAAAACCCGGAAACGGCTCTAAATCGCCTTTTTAAGCGCTTTTAACGCATAGTATGTACTATAACCATATTAAACATATAAGGTTGATACCTTCTGATGTTCTTAGCATATTTTTATAAAATAACAGTAAGTATATGTTTTTGAACTCAGGTTTCCAATTTTGACATTTTTAGCCCTTGTGAAATTACCAAAATACCCCTAAAGTGCATAGTTTGGTTTTAAATGATAGGTTTCACATATGGGTCATACCCTACTGTTGTAACATGTTAAATTAGGTATATTTACTGTATAAACCAGACCTGTAACTCAGATTTCTAATTTAACTCTTTTACAATCTTTTAAATGACCAAAATGCCCTTATGAGGCATAATTTGCGTTTAAATCCATTTTGGGCATAATAGAAAATATCTTACTGATATTATAACATATTTAGAGCATATTATCTCAGGGAACTTGCATATGACTCTTACGGTTACCCGTAACGCTCTTTTCGCGTTCAGTTCGGTTTATGTAACTAGTTTGCATAAATTGACCGAGACGGGTCAAACATTATCATTTTTGTCTCAAAATCCAGAATGTATTTAGTATAGCCATATTACACAAGTATTCAAACTTGTCATGTCTAAATCACATTCTATCCGATCTTCGCTTAATCGTGCGTTTGAACCGTATCGTCCTTTAAACTAGCCGGTCTAAGCTTAAGCTTAAATAAAGACCCGTTAGAAATCTAATAGGTTATTATAAACCTTCGTTCCAGATTAGGAGCACCGGTAAAAGCTACCTACATTGTGCTTGTTGTGAATTATACTTTACTTAGGTAAATACTTTTAACTTATTTTCCCTATACGGGCTTGGGTTACGGTATATAGAATACCGCTTGATCGAGCATCAAATCTTACATCTTTGAATGGTTAATTGAATAATTTGATCGGCTCGTTTAAACAGTCTTGTTCACTTAAAGCCTTTGGGGGGTTAATGACCATGTCCCGGATATCCTTGGCATCATCTTACGAGATGGCCACGACCGAGCACGGGGTGTAGGCGTACACCTATCAGTGAATAACTCAATAATGTGGAGGGTCTATTGATCTTTAACCCAGACAAGATCCGGGCTACTGAACGCACAAGTAACATGTAATTCGTTCACAAGATTATAATAATAAATAATTATCCCAAGTTACAAAAAAATGTTTTGTGTCACGTGCATTCAAATCAATTTTCAACTCTTTTCAAAATGAGTCAGTTAAATTGTATTTACCAGTGTAAACTGACGTATTTTTCCCAAAAGGTTAAGTGCAGGTACTACACGTAATAGGCTGGCTGTCTTCTAGAGCGTCCACAATAAGTCTCGCAAGCTTGGACGACAATAAACTGTTGAACAATATCTTATTTTATTTTGATCCGCCTGTGGATCCGTTTCAACTATTAGTGATATTTTATATTACATTTTATTAAAGTTGAAATGAATTTATCTTTGCTTCCGCTGTGCATTTATATATTGTGTTGTTTGTCTATGATGATACCAACTACGTCACGATACTCCCCACCGGGCCCACCGGTGACACGTGGAAAATAGGGGTGTGACAGTTGTACACATCGGTACATATTATGTTCAAAAGAATGGTATATATTTTGTTTAAAATAATGACAACCAAAAAATACTTGAACTACTTATAAATTGATTATCACTTTTTTTTTGTTTACATTTCTTGTTTAGACTTATTCTTTTATCTACTTAGCGGTATAGTATTCACTGTTGTATTCATTTTATCTACTTATAAATTACCAATTAACATCATGCACGTGTACATTACCCAATGCGTGCATTTTCAACATTGAAACCATAGCATCTAAACTTATCGATGCATTGTTTTTAATGTCATTATGTTTTAAGTACATGTTTACTATTTCATTCCACATGGTTACTGTTTCGAACAATGCACATGTGCATACATGTAAAATAATTAATTACATGTGATTCGTCTTCCTTTACATATACATCAACATATGTAATGTGGTACCCCAAACGTAATAGGGTACCACATACATAATATGATATAGACAAATATACAACATTTCAAAATATACACATGCATTACCGACATGTTTATTGTTTTTTTAATTAATGCACATGTGCATTACCAACATTAACACATTATCACACAACTTTTGTGTTACAACAAGTAAATGTAACACCCTCATCATAAGAATCACATAATCCGATCAACAATCATTATTACACATATGCAACACCAACATATACTATAGCAAACAACATATTACATCCTAAATTAACAAATATAACCATCTGTAATACATTATACAATACCAATATGTATGCTATTTCAAACTTTTCATATGTGCAGTACCAACATTTCATCTACCAAACAACATAATACATCAAATATTAACAAACATGATCATTCGCCTCTGATAACGACAATTTTGTTATTATCTTCACCCTCATGTTCTTAAGTTGCATGTCTTGAATATCTTTATCTTCGTTGAATCTGCAATCAAACTTCTCACCACTCCTTTTAAACATCTCCATATGTCGCATAGCGAACACCTCGCAGTGTGTGAAGTAATAAAAGGATTTCTCTTACTTGTTCAATGTTTCATCGTGGTTTCGCTCACTCGTCCTCCTCTTTATACTTTTTTTTCTTCTTGTGCACCTGCATGTGATATAAGTAATGTGTTTGCATAAATGATATCATTTAACATGAAAGTAATAAAGGGACACACATGTGCATAAACTCCCAACTGCATTATCAAATATTAATGAACCTCTTTTACCTCTTTGTTTAACAGTTGCGTAATCATTTCCACTGCATACGACATTTTTTTGACCCTTTATCCCTTTATTTCAAAACGAAAGTTACCTTCTTTGATTTTTTTCCGTTATTGATCTACAATAATAAAAAAACAAAGGATTAACAAACATACAATCTCAATGAATATGTGCATTAACATTAACTTTATCATTACTATATACACTATGCATATGTGCATCACTATGCATACGTGCATCAACATAAATTACATTGTTAACATATTCTGGCAAACTAGACGCATGTGCATAACTATGCACACGTACATGAATGACCTTATTACCATATTCTGGCAAATTATGCACATGTGTCTAACTATGCACATTTGCATCCATATGACTTACCATATTGAAATAATCTGGCAAAATATGCATATTTGCATAACTATGCACATGTGCATTAACATGACTTACCTTATCAACAGGTTCGTTTCAATAAAAAAACCCTAACCCTTACCAAATAAAATTTCATATTACCACCAATCATAATTAACATTAATCACTAATAAAACTATTATGGAAAATTTTGCACATGTTGTCACACCCCGACCGCGTAAAACAACAAACTGCGACGGAAACGTCAGGGAGTGGAGCGACAGAATTATTGTTTCACAACCATGGTAATTAAATTTTTGTTTTATTTGAATTAATGTTTACATTGTCTTTGCATTAACAAAAATATAACATAATTAGTCTGTCTTTTAAGTCACTAAGGCTCCTGAAACACATGTAAAAATAAGTACGTCAGCATAAAAATGCCTGTGAGATACATAGGTTTTGTTGATGAAGAATTCATGATTTGTAGTTAAAATAATTGTTTAACAAAAGTAGTCATGAACCTTATAAAAATGTTTTCTTTTATAAAATCATATGAAAATCAATATGGAAATCAGATGATATAAAAGAATAATGCATGGTTAAATAAATAACCAAGTAAAATGAATTTGTATGAAATATGTCATTTGTATAAACTGTATCATGTCTTTGTCGAAGTGGTTTAAATAACGCTACGTTATGTGATATCATAGAAGCACTTATATATAGGAAGTACCAGCGACGTATCCACCATGATTTTATCATATTACACATCGTCTCGTTATGTAAATCACTTATCAACAATCACCCAAAATGTCTTGTTTAAACCAATGTCAAAATGTTATGTAGAAACAATGTTCAAATGTCAAATGTAAACCATGCCATGTATAATCAAATGTTATGTATGACGAGTAAAAATATCTACTCAAACCATATGTATAATGTCATAGTGTAACCAAATGTCATGTACGGTGAATAAAAAGTATTTACTCAACCCCGTATGTAAAATGTACAAAAAAAATATTTTTGAATAAACCTAAGTTTAAATCAAAGGTTATGTTTTGAAGAAAACAATGCTTTATGATTACAAACATTTATGCAGTAATGTTTATCGCATACATTCAAGCCTTGCGACTGTCGGATAAACCCTTAAACGAATCAAAGGTTTATCAATTATGTATATCGGATTCTGTCATTCCCTACTTCCAAGCAAACCTAAGAAGTCGGGGACAGGATTTGTCAAATCCTATGGTACCATTACATACTACCGAGCGGCGTGATCAATGTTAATGAATGTATTATTGTCCCGTTAAACATACCAAATGTCATAACCAATGTAGCATGTCATGTGAAAACCATGTACTAAGTATGCTAAGTAAACATACATAGTAGAAATGGTCATGAAATCAATTGTGCCCATATGCTGAGTAAACATATGCAGCAGAAATGTAATGTAAATCAATGTGTTCATATGCTGAGTAAACATATGCAACAAAGTGTCTATGAAATCAATGTGCTAGTATGCTCAGTGAATATACATAGTAAAACATAATTGAAATCATGTACTATAAGTGTACTTGCTAAACATAGCAAGTATATGTCATAAAAACATGAAAAGCACGAAAGTAACAATGTATGCACATGTGTATCACCCCAAAATATTTGAAAATGGTAAAAGAGATGACAATGTACTCACTTGGGATTGCTTATTAGTCTTGGGATTAAGACCAATTAAAGCTTCAAGGATCCCGGAATCAAACGGCACCTAATATAGGTAACTACGTTAATAAACGGATCCTAAATTGGGAGATGGGATAGAATGGAGTTCTATAAATCAAATGAGTATTTGAACTCATATGGCATGACTTAATAGAGCTAACATTCTGATTGAAACTTAACCTGAGTGCTTTTGACCCGTTTCAACACGTTAAGGTAGTTTAAGCTGCTTTAACGCGTCGTTTGCGTAAAACTAAGGTCGGATGGTTATCTATGTCCTATGTCAAGTCTTACATGCCTAATTATGCTTAAATATGTTACTAAATCAGTTGAGATGTCAAAAAATTGATCAAATATGCAAAATATGAATTTATGCTTAAAAATGGCATTTTGGTCATTTTCAATGGGCATATAATCGACTTAATGGATAACTAACCAACTATGTGAACATAAGGTATAACCTCAATAGGTTATTCCCTATGCAACTATGATCACTAAATAAGTTTGGTCGGATCCTAATGATCGACCAAACGGGTCGGGTTCGAAAGTTTAAGCGGTTGTCGAGACCGCTTGACTTACGACCCTAAACAAGCACTAAACTGGTAGTGACGAGTTAAACATGTTAAAACATGTTTAACTAAGTTAGAAAACTGATTTGGTATCAAAACAAAAGGTTTTGATACCCGAAAATAGTTTCGTCACAAAATGCGCATAAATACGCATTTTGACCGAAACTTTGACTCGTCACTACGCCTATTTAACGTGGTAATCAGTAGGTATAATCACTAAGGATTATAACCATCGTAATTACAATCACATTGCAAAGTTCAATTGAACTTTGATTTGACAAATTGATGATAAAAACCGAAAGTCAAACTGTTGGTCAAACTGTTTGACTTTCAGCTCTAAATGGCTGAAAATAAATACTAAGCCATGAAAGAACACTTATAAGGTTTTCAAGGGCTGGAAAAGATGAACTAGAACTCAGGTAGGTGGCTCCCAAAGATGGAAATCCTCCACTTAGAGTTCAAAGTTGGAAATGAGCAATGAACAAGGTAGAATGGAGGGGTATTTATAGTTGTTGAGGACTTGTAGGATCATTCCATGTGATATGTATTCCCCAAGCATTGAATCATGGCCCTACAAGTGTTAAGGACAACAATCTTTGCTTGGAGAAGTGTTAACTTGGAGCCCAAAACAAGAGAAATTGCATAAAAGGCCCTCAAAAACAAGCTGGGAAGCTGCTGTGAACGTTCTGTCGCTGGGGGTCTGTCATGCCCCGCGTAGGATATAGGGCTGGCCTTCGCGGCCCGCGACCTAATGTCCAGAAATTTCAGAAATTGTCACTTTCAGTCCCTGCATGCATATTTAGGCATATTTGACGTATTTAACCCTCGTTAAGCCATTTTCAAGGCTCTACAAGGACTTCAAAGTGTAGGGGACTCAAAATATGCTCGGAAATATCAAGGATGTCGGTTCGTTTGGTCGTACGGTCACGTTATGCGGTTAATTACGACAAAACTCGAACGAACGCGAAAATGATCCAAATTAAGCGACGAATGGTATTTTTGCATTCCGATCACTAAGATAAAATATTTTAGTGACTACAAAAATTTTTGGATGACCGGGTGTGGTCAAAATGTAAGATATGCGCGTAAATGCAAACTTACGCCGTTTTTGACCCTTTTAGTCCCTGTTTGATCAAATAAGCGTATTTTCGTATACCGAACCACTCAAAGCTTATTTATAAGCTATGTTAAGGTTGTTTATGGTATGTTTAGCTTATGATCATGTTTCGGAATGTACGTTGCCATACGAAATGGCAGACTTTTGCAGTTTGACGCAAATTGTCCCTGTGAGCGAATAAACTTGTTTTTGCCATACCAAACCATTTAAAACTTATTTCTAAGTTATGTAAAGGTTGTTTAAGGTATGTTAAGCTTATGTTGCTATTCCGGAGTGTTTGTCGCGTTAAACGGATTACGTTTACGCATCAATTTGCGTATAACTTTCAAGAAAGCGATATAGAGTTTAAAATCGATCAAAAATCAAAATGTGCAAATTGTCAAACATAATAACAAATATTAGGATCAAATCACATTGTTTTATTGATATTGAATTGTTCAGAGTTTGTACAACGATTACATAAGCACAGATGTCACAGTCTCCCCTACTTTTGGAAATTTCGTCCCGAAATTTATTTAGAGGAAACTTGTGAGAATAGATGTGGATATTTCGCCTTCATTTGATCTTCACGTTCCCAAGTAAATTATGGACCACGTTTAGATTCCCAGCGAACTTTGACAATAGGTATGCGCTTGCGTTTGAGCTTTTTGATTTCTCGATCCATGATTTCCACAGGTTTCTCAACGAAGTGCATCGTGTCATCAACACGAATTTCATCAAGTGGTATGTGGAGGTTCTCATCAGCTAAACACTTTTTGAGATTGGACATGTGAAAAGTTGGATGAACATTTCCAAGTTCAGGAGGTAGCTCTAGTCTGTAGGCCACTTTTCCGATTCTTTCAATGATCTTGAATGGTCCAACATATCTAGGTGCAAGTTTTCCTGTCTTTCCAAATCTAATCACACATTTCCAAGGGGATACCTTGAGTAGGACATGATCACCGACTTGAAATTCTAAGGGCTTGCGTCGTCGATCAGCGTAACTCTTTTGACGGCTTCTAGCTGTCTGTAGGTTATCGCGAATCTTCATAACCTTATTTGTAGTCTCTAGAATGAGTTCAGGTCCAGTAAGCTGAGCTTCACCTATCTCATTCCAGCAGACTGGTGAATGACATTTTCGACCGTATAAAGCCTCGAAAGGAGCCATGTTGATGCTGGAGTGATAACTATGCAAAATATGATTTATGCAAAATATGAATTTATGCTTAAAAAGGGCATTTTGGTCATTTTCAATGGGCATATAATCGACTTAATGGATAACTAACCAACTATGTGAACATAAGGTATAACCTCAGTAGGTTATTCCCTATGCAACATAAGGTATAACTGCATTTTCGACCGTATA
The DNA here is from genome assembly GCA_030545235.1 of Helianthus tuberosus. Taxonomy (NCBI): domain Eukaryota; kingdom Viridiplantae; phylum Streptophyta; class Magnoliopsida; order Asterales; family Asteraceae; genus Helianthus; species Helianthus tuberosus. The sequence continues at coordinate 19,157,803 of CM060388.1, read as the reverse complement.
AAGCCTCGAAAGGAGCCATGTTGATGCTGGAGTGATAACTATTGTTGTAGGAGAATTCGATCAACGGTAGATGCGAATCCCAACTACCACCAAAATCGATCACACAAGCTCTAAGCATATCCTCCAATGTCTGGATTGTTCTTTCAGATTGACCATCCGTTTGAGGATGATACGTTGTGCTCAAATTAAGTTGGGTTCCCATGGCAGATTGCATGGTTCTCCAAAACTGAGACGAGAATCGAGCATCTCTGTCAGATATAATGTTCAAAGGAACACCCTGTCAGGATACAATCTCATCCACATAGATTTTAGCAAGTTTGTCAGCAAATAGATCCTCACGGATCGGCAGGAAATGTGCTGACTTTGTAAGACGATCAACAACTACCCAAATGGCATCATGACCTCTATTAGTACGTGGCAGCTTGGTAATGAGATCCATAGCAATGTTTTCCCATTTCCAAACCGGTATCTCTGGTTGCTCTAATAATCTAGAGGGATGTTGATGTTCTGCCTTAACCTTGAGATAAGTAAGGCATTTAGAAACATATAAGGCTATGTCTTTCTTCATACCCGACCACCAATACTGGGTTCGAAGATCCTTATACATTTTGTCTGCACCAGGATGAATAGAATAATGAGACTTATGAGCTTCATCCATTAACAAGGTGTGGAGATTGTCTTGACTTGGGACCCACAAACGATCCATGAAATAATATAGCCCAAAGTCTTTCAGTTCAAGAACAAGTTTAATGTGATATGGAAATTCCTTACCCATCAAGTCTTGTGTAACACAAGTATGTTGAGCCTTAGAAATGCGGGTTTGAATATCAGATCGAACCTGAACACAGTGAAGCTTGACACGTTCCTTACGACTCAATGCGTCAGCCAAGACATTCGCCTTACCAGGATGGTAGCGAATTTCACAATCGTAGTCGTTTAGGAGTTCAACCCAACATCATTGCCTTATGTTTAGTTCTTTCTGATTGAAAATGTGCTGGAGACTTTTGTGGTCAGTGAACACTATACACTTTGTACCGTACAGGTAGTGTCTCCAGATTTTGAGAGCAAAAACTACAGCGCCTATTTCAATATCATGAGTTGTGTAGTTTTTCTCGTGTACCTTCAGCTGTCTTGATGCATAGGCTATGACTTTGTTCCTTTGAATGAGAAAGCAGCCAAGGCCTAAATTGGATGCATCACAATATACGATAAAATCGTCATTGCTCTCAGGTAAGGATAAGATAGGTGCATCGCAGAGTTTTTGTTTCAAGGTCTAGAAAGCTTCTTCCTGTTTGGGTCCCCACTCAACTTTTGAGTTAGAGCAGTGAGAGGAACCGCAATGTTGGAGAAGTTTGCAATAAAGCGGCGGTAATAGCCCGCGAGACCAAGAAATGAACGAACCTCGGTAGGAGTAGTAGGTGTATCCCAATCCTTAATCGCACTGATTTTTGACGGGATCTACATGTAAGACCCTTACTAATATTTAACAATTTTCCTATAAAATTTCGATCATAAAAGTGTAGTTACGAATACACCTTCTATTTAAAAATATGAGTTTCTTAAAACTTTTACAATTTAAAATCTTTACAACATAACATGTGAAATTTCGTCCTTTAATATAACGTCAATACATAATGCGGAAGCTTGCAATTTGGTCGTGTTCGGTTCTTCGATAAGCTTGATCATCATCCGTCACTCTAAGGTATACCTACATTTCAATAGACATGAAATGAGTTAGTCTCACATAGTTTATAAGTATTTAATCAAGTTCGAATACAAGAACAAACAAGATAAACTGTTCCATTTTGCCCGATAATAAGCCCCTCACTGGGCGTGATAGACATCTTCCATGTCTTTTACAATCGACCACCATAACGTTAGTTATGATGGTTACATGATACATACAAACAATTTCACTACGCCAATATCAACAACACCACCCAATAGTAAAAGGGTATATTAGGATCCTTAGGAATTGACGGAACAGAAAATAGTAAACGGACCGGTTCGGAAAGTCTACAAAAATGAAAAATTCATCAAAACATCTGGGCACTACCGTACCTTACGGTAGCTACCGTATGCTACGGTAGCCTCTGGGCATAAAAGGTCTGCCGTAAGGCAGTAGAGATCCACCGTAACAACTTCAGTCGGTACTGTAAGCTACGGTAACTACCGTAGCTTATGGTAGCTTTCTCGCGCCCCGCGTAGGACCAGGCCAAGCCTCCGTGGCCCGCCAGGGACTCGATCTGCAGCAAAAAATGCTACTGAATTGCCGTCTTTGACCCGTTTGTTCCATTTCGCATTTTCAAACCTCAAAACATGATACAAGACTTTCAGGAATCCCTTGTGAAACTTGCACCTTATTTTCCTTAAACTTATTACCACATCATAGTGAAATTTACAAAAATATATATCATTCACAAAGGAAATATATATATAATTCAATTTAAGACATTTGCCGATTATATCAATACCAAGTAGTCAATTTACACTCCTGTGCATGGGGCTAAATACTCAAATTTAACAACTTGTCCCCGAAATCTTTATTGTCCTCGCATTCTTACTTCGACTACCGGCTTGTGTGATTAATGTTTCATTTCCCGTAACCCCGGGTTTAACACTTAAGGTTTTGTACACCCATTTACCCGACTTGCACATATTATTATTCAACCCGTTGATTTGTCTATCATAAATCCTTATTATAGACAAATAAAACACTATTACATCTTGAACTTTCGTATATCATCAATACGTATAATTTACGTATTAACAATTAATAACAACAAAGTGGTTAGTCGCGTACCTGGCTCGAGTCGACGCATAGACCCGTTTAAACTTTATGACAACGCAATTATCCAAATTGCGATTCGCTCCTATGAACAAATGACTTCCAACCAAACATTAGTCGATTTTTGTCAAATGGTGTTATCATTACCATTTGACCCGTTTGGTCTAAACGACCAAATATTTATGTTTATAAAAGCTTGATATCTGAATTTCAATTTCACGCATCCGGCCCATTTCGGATTTTACCACGACATTTCTCTTATTAGTTACGCTATAAGGTAACCGTAACGAAACTAATTAGATCTTATTCATTTCATGACTAAATTACCAATTGTCCCTTTTTACCATTAGCCATGATTTTTATCTTTTATAGCTATTCCGACACGTATCATATTGCGTCGGAAACCACATTTCGATTAATACTTTTACCGTACTTATAGTTTATAAAAATAATTACGTATTCTACAAAAGGTGTAAGCTTTACTTACCTTGCATCTGCTTATGCTTTTCTTACGTAATCGTTCCGCTTGACCCGCTTCTTCCCAAGCTTCCACCTAGCTTGTCAAAAGTCAAGCTATAATGCAATCATCCACAAGATAGTTATATTAGTCATCAATACTATGACTATCATACTTATGGATTTTCTTTACAAATGTCCGCATATGATTTTTATTATAGACCAGTTTGATTCTTAAAGGTCAAACTGCTTATAACATATGCAATTGCACTAATAAACTCAATAAACTCATTTGCGTAGCTACTCAAGCAACAATCATATGTATATACCATGTGCTAAATATTTCACATAATTAATAACTATGATAGTGAAAGATACTTCTACTATCATCAAGACACATTAATTCACCGTGTTCACCTAGGCATTACATCGAACACCTTATAGGCATGATTTTTCATACATCATCTAATGAGTTTCTATTTCACATATTCGCCATATTTTTACTTCATACAAGTCAATATGACTAGTATGTTCAAGCTACATTTACAAATTCACTATGTTAACAACAATCGTATTAATTTCAACATCACAATTCATGGATTCAACCCATTTATTAAAACCCACCTACATAACCATGGCTTCCCAAATCAAACACCCCAAATCCTAGTGTTCGACCACCATTCTTTATCAAGGTTTGTTCTAAACCATGTACACTATTTATATATCACTTCCTATAATTATGCAGAAATTTAGATTTCAAGAATTCTATACTTTTTCATATCACCATCAAATCTTAAATTTCAACATACCTTGTGTTAGTCAAGTTTGGGTGATCGACTTTCTTGGTTCATGCACCAAGAACAACCCCAATTGCCCCTTCAATTTGATGATTTAAGGAAGAACTTCCCTTGTTTGGTCGCCTGGGGTCGACACACACACACACACTGTGTGTGTGTTGTGTTTTTAATTTTATTAAATAAAACTTGATTTCCTTTTTAACAATTTTGACCCCTCAAGTTTAATTTTAACTATTATGGACAAGAACTCCATGTTTTATTACTCATTTACACATCACTAACTAGGTTAATTATTCCTAGTTAATTTAGCGAATTTCAGGGAGTCATTACCCATTTTATTTTAGGTCCCGTTAACTCGGGCTCCTTATAAACTTGGTCTTCTCAAAGCGTTTGTTCTCTTTTATTTAACATCAGTTTATTTAATTAAATCCTAATATTTATCGGGTTAACTTTTACCACTAAGAGTATTCTACCCGCTCTTCGACGTTAACGCGGTTTTATCTACTAAACCCTTTTTTGGGGTGTTACAAGTCTACCCCCTTAAAGAGGTTTCGTCCCCGAAACCGTTCTTAGTCCCTTATCTTTATTTATTACCATTTACCCGTAAGTTCCTTGACTAGCCTCCTAGGTTATTTTATTAGATCTTCACCCTTTTTAAAGTGAGACCCCGTATTTTTTTTTTCTTGTATTTGTGACCCGAGGGTCATTCTGGTCCCGTAGACCTTAACACTTTTTATAGCCTCAGAAATCATGACGATCCCGTAGGTTCGTCCTTCATTCATGTCGTTTTAAAAGTATACTTTTGGTGTCGAAGCACCCATTTTTTCCTTTTTTTTGGTTTAGAACTTATCCATTTTCCTTCTTGAATTTTATGGACCTTGTCCATAGTCTTAAGCTATCTCAGTTTCCTTTTTGGATTAATCTCCCAACTCTACGAATTCTTACGTCGTCTACACGTCGGTTTATACTACGCTTACCGTCACCCGGTTCGTACTTAAACTTCTTTATGACCCGTTATCCGGGTTCTTTATCTTAATGTTTAAACATTCTTGTTTCGCTAGTATGCGTTTTCCCCTTTTTATCACGCATTATTTGGGTAGTTACTATGTTACTTAATTGATATATGTATGAATATACACATTTTTATGCATTTTTCATCAACAAGCGGCTTGTCTTGCTTTTCATGACTAGCCCGACTCATTAACATGGTCGGTTTTTCCCATGTTTTGGATTCATTCCTGAACCCAACTCCTATGCTTTACATTTGTTAAATTGTTATTAACAAACTTTGCCTTGTAAGCCTATTTAGAAATTCCCTTTGGATCTCAATCTTAGGGGGTGACCCCTAAGGTCCATTTCTTTCGATTTATGGCTCAAAAGCCCCATCGACCCCGTAGTCATTTACAATCATTTAAGACCTTATGGTCATGACGACCCAAAACGTCATCCCTTTCACTTATTTTCCATTCTAAAATATATTTTTGGTGCTATGGCACCCATTTTATAGTTTCATTTTTACTAGGACTTGGTGTCCCACTTGTCATTAGTCTTTATATGCTTTCACCGTGGTGTTTCACATAGGTTACTCCACACCTCATTTAGTTATTCCATTTCATCATATAGAATTTACCCACATCAGTCATCAACACATATAATGTTTCCTTTTAAGTTGGTTTGGCCAAGTCTATAACTCGCCCTAGCCACTCATACTTATTATATTTTCCGGGTTCGAGTGTAATTACACCTCCTCCCAATTTGTTCCTCAATCATTTTACATATTTGCATTCTCCGGGTTCGAGTGTAAGTACACTCCTTCCCAATGCATTTCTTGATCATTTTACACATTTGTATTCTCCGGGTTCGAGTGTAAGTACACCCCCTCCTAATGCATTTCGGACATCTCCCACTCACTTAGTCCTTGTTACATAAGGGGTACTTATGTTAACTATAATAAACTCATCGTATCATGTGTTTAACACTTACCTGGCCAGGGTAAGTAATCCGCACATGGTACGCATAAACTTATTATAATTAATATATTACCTCTCATGTAAGAAAGTTTTCAGTTTGCGGTTACGTCCCTTATTTTATTTGGTAAAACCTCTTATTGTTATATTGCAATACTAGGTTTTTACCCTTATTTATTCACAAATCATAAGGTGTTTTCATTTCATAAACTCATACACAATCACATTCTGTGATAGGATTGTTATATATCTGTACCGTGTCTTTTATAAAATACTCTTTATCTGACGGTTATCCCCATCCAAGTTTCTAAGTCTGAATTTTACTTGTGCATCAGTTATTTACCATTGTGGATAATACCACTTACCAAGTTAATTTCTCTTGGAACATCGCCCTAAACGATTAATTTATGGCGGTTTCCAAAGCCTAAATCTCCTTTATGCGCTATCACTCCCATGTGCATATAGCATACAACAAATATGTAATAGCTTAGGATGTGCACTTGGGTAATACTAGCCCTGGTTAACCTTTGTTGTTACTTGACCATTACTCTGAATAACCTCCCCATTCATGTCCTTAATGAGTGTGTTATGATGTCACACTTCCGGCTTTTCCACCATCACGTTGGGTGGATCATCATTTTCCCATCATCCTCGGATGCGGTCACCATATTACTGAAACATTCACAACAATTTTTAATATTACAAATTAAGTAAAATCTGTATTGTCATACTAGACCTTCAAATATACTAATCACAGTAAGTGATTAATTGTCTAAACCGATCCTTGGTTAGGCCTTTGTCACCTAATCATTCCTTGTTGTATATTTTGGGGGGCATGCTATCACATGTTACCTCTGATTGTTATTTATAACAATCTCAGATTAAACCAGATTATTATTTAGAATATTACTTACCGGAATCCATGATCAAGCTTCGAACCGAACACCAATCTTCATCAAGAGCATAAGGTTTAAGTCCAAGCATAGTTTTCTCCACCATACTTGAATCTCTTAAACCAGGGCTCTGATACCAACTTGTAAGACCCTTACTAATATTTAACAATTTTCCTATAAAATTTCGATCATAAAAGTGTAGTTACGAATACACCTTCTTTTTTAAAAATACGAGTTTCTTAAAACTTTTACAATTTAAAATCTTTACAACATAACATGTGAAATTTCATCCTTTAATATAACGTCAATACATAATGCGGAAGCTTGCAATTTGGTCGTGTTCGGTTCTTCGTTGAGCTTGATCATCATCCGTCACTCTAAGGTATACCTACATTTCAATAGACATGAAATGAGTTAGTCTCACATAGTTTATAAGTATTTAATCAAGTTCAAATACAAGAACGAACAAGATAAACTGTTCCATTTTGCCAGATAATAAGCCCCTCACTGGGCGTGATAGACATCTTCCATGTCTTTTACAATCGACCACCATAATATTAGTTATGATGGTTACATGATACATACAAACAATTTCACTACGCCAATATCAACACCACCTAATAGTAAAAGGGTATATTAGGATCCTTAGGAATTGACGGAACTCAAAATAGTAAACGGAACGGTTCGGAAAGTCTACAAAAATGAAAAATTCATCAAACCATCTGGGCACTACCGTAGCTTACGGTAGCTACCGTAAGCTACGGCAGCCTCTGGGCATAAAAGGTCTGCCGTAAGGCAGTAGAGATCCACCATAACAACTTCAGTCGGTACCGTAAGCTACGGTAACTACCGTAGCTTACGGTAGCTTTCTCGCGCCCCGTGTAGGACCAGGCCAAGCCTTCACGGCCCGCCAGGGACCCGATCTGCAGCAAAAATGCTGCTGAATTGCTTTCTTTGACCCCGTTTGTTCCATTTCTCATTTTCAAACCTCAAAACATGATACAAGACTTTCAGGAATCACTTGTGAAACTTGCACCTTCTTTTCCTTAAACTTATTACTACATCATAGTGAAATTTACAACAATATATATCATTCACAAAGGAAATATATATATAATTCAATTTAAGACATTTGCCGATTATATCAATACCAAGTAGTCAATTTGCACTCCTGTGCATGGGGCTAAATACTCAAATTTAACAACTTGTCCCCGAAATCTTTATTGTCCTCGCATTCTTACTTCGACTACCGGCTTGTGTGATTAATGTTTCATTTCCCGTAACCCCGGGTTTAACACTTAAGGTTTGTACACCCATTTACCCGACTTGCACATATTATTATTCAACCCGTTGATTTATCTATCATAAATCCTTATTATAGACAAATCAAACACTATTACATCTTGATCTTTCGTATGTCATCAATACGTATAATTTACGTATTAACAATTAATAACAACAAAGTGTTTAGTCGCGTACCTGGCTCGAGTCGACGCATAGACCCGTTTAAACTTTATGACAACGCAATTATCCAAATTGCGATTCGCTCCTATGAACAAATGACTTGCCAACCAAACATTAGTCGATTTTTGTCAAATGGTGTTATCATTACCATTTGACTCGTTTGGTCTAAACGACCAAACATTTATGTTTATAAAAGCTTGATATCTTAATTTCAATTTCACGCATCCGGCCCATTTCGGATTTTACCATGACATTTCTCTTATTAGTTACACTATAAGGTAACCGTAACGAAACTAATTAGATCTTATTCATTTCATGACTAAATTACCAATTGCCCCTTTTTACCATTAGCCATGATTTTTATCTTTTATAGTTATTCCGATACGTATCATATCGCGTCGGAAACCACATTTCGATTAATACTTTTACTGTACTTATAGTTTTTAAAAATAATTACGTATTCTATAAAAGGTGTAACCTTTACTTACCTTGCATCTGCTTATGCTTTTCTTACGTAATCATTCCGCTTGACCCGCTTCTTCCCAAGCTTCCACCTAGCTTGTCAAAAGTCAAGCTATAATGCAATCATCCACAAGATAGTTATATTAGTCATCAATACTATGACTATCATACTTATGTATTTTCTTTACAAATTTCCGCATATGATTTTTATTATAGACCAAAGGTCAAACTGCTTATAACATATGCAATTGCACTAATAAACTCAATAAACAAATTTGCTTAGCTACTCAATCAACAATCATATGTGTATACCATGTGCTAAGTATTTCACATAATTAATAACTATGATAGTGAAAGATACTTCTACTATCATCAAGACACATTAATTCACCGTGTTCACCTAGGCATTACATCGAACACCTTATAGGCATGATTTTTCATACATCATCTAATGAGTTTCTATTTCACATATTCGCCATATTTTTACTTCATACAAGTCAATATGAGTAGTATGTTCAAGCTACATTTACAAATTCACTAATTTAACAACAATCGTATTAATTTCAACATCACAATTCATGGATTCAACCCATTTATTAAAACCCACCTACATAACCATGGCTTCCCAAATCAAACACCCCAAATCCTAGTGTTCAACCACCATTCTTTATCAAGGTTTGTTCTAAACCATGTACACTATTTACATATCACTTTCTATAATTATGCAGAAATTTAGATTTCAAGAATTCTATACTTCTTCATATCACCATCAAATCTTAAATTTCAACATACCTTGTGTTAGTCAAGTGTGGATGATCGATTTTCTTGGTTCATGCACCAAGAACAACCCCAATTGCCCCTTCAATTTGATGATTTAAGGAAGAACTAGGGTTTTCCCTTGTTTGGTCGCCTGGGGTCGACACACACACACACACTGTGTGTGTTGTGTTTTTAATTTTATTAAATAAAACTTGATTTCCTTTTTAACAATTTTGACCCCTCAAGTTTAATTTTAACTATTATGGACAAGAACTCCATGTTTTACTACTCATTTACACATCACTAACTAGGTTAATTATTCCTAGTTAATTTAGCGGATTTCAGGGAGTCATGGCCCGTTTTATTTTAAGTCCCGTTAACTCGGCTCCTTATAAACTTTGTCTTCTCAAAGCGTTTGTTCTCTTTTATTTAACATCAGGTTATTTAATTAAATCCTAATATTTACCGGGTTAACTTTTACCACTAAAAGTATTCTACCCGCTCTTCGACGTTAACGTCGTTTATCTACTAAACCCGTTTTTGGGGTGTTACACTACATGTATACCTTGTTCGTTAACGATGTGTCCCAAAAATTGAACTTCCTTAAGCCAGAATTCGTACTTAGAGAACTTGGCGAAAAGCTGTTCTTTCTTTAGGAGTTCCATTGTAAGACGGAGATGTTGTTCATGATCAGCTCGCGTCTTAGAATAGATTAAAATGTCATCAACGAAAACAATGATGTACTTGTCCAAATAAGGCTTACAAACCCTATTCATGAAGTCCATAAAAACAGCAGGAGCATTTGTTAATCCGAAGGGCATAACAGCGAACTCATAATGACCATATCTCGTGCGAAAAGCTGTTTTGGGAATATCTTCTACAAGCACTCGAAGTTGATGATACCCAGAACGTAGATTAATCATTGAAAAGCAAGTAGCGCCCTGTAGCTGATCAAAGAGATCATCAATGTGAGGTAGGGGATATCTATTCTTGATGGTAAGCTTGTTAGGCTCACGATAATCGATACACATCCTGAAAGATCCATCTTTCTTTTTCAACAAATAGAACGGGAGCGCCCCAAGGTGAAAAGCTCGGACGAATGAATCCTTTGTCAGAAAGTTCCTGAAGCTGTTTGGACAACTCTTGCATCTCAGACGGTGCAAGGTGGTATGGAGATTTAGCAACAGGATTTGCACCAGGTACAAGATCGATGCGAAACTCAACTTGGCATACAAGGGGGTAAACCAGGTAATTCTTCAGGAAATACCTCAGGATAATCCTGAATAACAGGGATATCTTGGATAGTCTTACCCTTGCCTTTCTCGTCTACGACATGTACCAAGAAGGTGACATATTTCTTTCGTAGGTATTTTTGGGCTTGGGTACAAGACATGAGTTTAAGGCTACTAGCGGGTTTCTCCCCACAAACTTCTAAGATCTCACCAGTCGAAAGTGGTATACGAACAATCTTCTCAAAACGAACCACCTCCGCATGGTATTTGGCTAACCAATCCATTCCTACTATAACATCGAAGCTCCCAAGTTGCATCGGCGTGAGGTCAATAGGAAAAAGATGGTTATTAAGGTTCAACTGGCAATTTCGAAGGACATAATCAAGTACAACAGGTTCACCACTAGCTACTTCTACTGTCAAGGGCTTTCCTAGTTTTGTTCTAGTCATCGAAAGCAAAGGCTCAAAAGCTAAGGACACAAAACTCTTATCGGCACCCGAATAAAAAAGAACAGAAGCAGGATGGTTGTTAATAAAGCTCGACCACGAGCCTGCGCCTGATTTGCGTTTGCCAACTTCGGGTAGTTGTTCCTGTAGTGGGACAGATCCCCATTATTGTAACACGAACCAGGCGGATAGTGAGGTCGTGCAGGATTCTGGGCAGGGTTTTATGCTGCCTGATTTTGATTAGGAGCGAAGCGGCAGGTGTTTGCAAGAAGACCAGACTTACCACATTTGTGCAAATGCGGCATGGCACATGTGGTTGGTGATGGCTGTTACACTTGTTGCACTGTGGTGCATTACCAGCATACTGCCTCTTGGCAGCAGGTGGTGTAGGCTGATTAGGAGCGGCCTGATTAGCTTGTGTTGTAACGGCGAAATTCTTGGAAGACTTTCACTTCCTTGATTTCTTTGAAGACTCAGCAGCCTTCTTACCCTTCTGTTTCTCACTCTTATCAGTCTGTTTCTTATCACCCTTCCTGTGGAGTTTACCCCTTTTTGACTTGAGAGTCTGTTAGGGTTGCAGCTAGCTCAATGGCCTGTCGGACGGTAGTAGGGTTACTGCCAGTAACGATATCCTGAACAGGATATGACAAACTGTCTATGTATTTCTCAATAGCCTTATCCAAAGGCGTGACCATTGTCGGACAGAGCAGGCTTAACTCCTCGTATCTATTAGTATACGCACGGTGTTCACCACTATCTTGCTTCAGATCATGGAACTCATTTTCCAAGGCCCTCTGCTCGTGACGAGGGCAGAACTATATCATCATAAGAGCTCTAAGTTCCTCCCAAGTTTGACCCAAAGAAACATCAACACCTCGATCTCTCATTAACCCATTCCACCAAGTGAGAGCCCTCTTTTGGAATACGCTAGAAGCAAACTCGACCTTACGATTGTTTGGACACTGAACATGGCGAAAGGTGCTCTCAAGACTCTCAAACCACTGTAGGAGCCCAGTTGCTCCTTCAGAACCACTAAACTTGAGCGATTTAGCCGAGTTAAATTGTTTAAAGTTGCACGGAGCAGGTGCATTATTGTTATTGTTGGCTTGGTTGATTTGAGTAATGAGATTTGGTAGCATAGCAGCCATCTGCTGTGCTATAATAGTTGCTAATTCGGCATTGGGTTGTTGAACGTTACGTCGAGGAGGCATTCTAAAAGAGGAAACATGTGAGAAAACGAGTGAGATGATGTGGTGAAAAATGAGATGTCAAAAATATCGACAAAATGTAAGGATGGTGGTCATTTGTTCGTTGCATCATAACAAACAGACGACACACAATGACAAATCAAAGTAAATGGGTCATAATAATGTACTGCAAAGACATGCTTGCCTATAAGTGGACACTCACCCCAAGAGTTCCCAGGTAAGAGTGACTGGTCCGATACTGCAGATTTATACGAACACTCTAGCCTTAGACAGAAAACTCAGGGTACAGGCATCCACCCTTCCTGTTTGCACGAGTTCACAATATTTAGACCCAAACTTTGACGAGATTTTGAAAATTTAGAAGGCATTAAGCCAAAGAGAAATCGTCCAAGGATGGATGATTGATTTCAAAATCGTTTTGGAAATTTGTGTTCATGTTTTAGTAATCACCTAAGGATAGGTGACGTGTATTATTTTAAGTTCTAAACACAAGATAACTTCTGTTAGGGTCCTAGAAAGGTTATAGTCTAGGTCAAAGCATTACTAATAACCTAATTCCCAATAACCATTGGCTCTGAAACCAACTCTTCTGTCACACCCCGACCGCGTAAAACAACAAACCGCGGCGGAAATGTCGGGGAGTGGAGCGACAAAATTATTGTTTCACAACCATGGTAATTAAAGTTTGTTTTATTTGAATTAATGTTTACATTGTCTTTGCATTAACGAAAATATAACATAATTAGACTGTCTTTTAAGTCACTAAGGCCCGAGTCCGCCTAAGTGTAGCATAATCAACATCAAGCATTAGCTCCTGAAACACATGTGAAAATAAGTACGTCGGGATAAAAATACCTGTGAGATACATAGGTTTTGTTGATGAAGAATTCATGACTTGTAGTTAAAAGAATTGTTTAACAAAAGTAGTCAAGAACCTTATAAAAATGTTTTCTTTTATAAAATCATATGAAAATCGATATGAAAATCAGATGATATAAAAGAATAATGCATGGTTAAATAAATAACCAAGTAAAATGAATTTGTATGAAATATTTCATTTGTATACATTGTATCATGTCTTTGTCGAAGTGGTTTAAATAACGTTACGTTATGTGATATCATAGAAGCACTTATATATAGGAAGTACCAGTGGCGTATCCACCATGCTCTTATCATATTACACATCGTATCGTTATGTAAATCACTTATCAATAATCACCCAAAATGTATTGTTTAAACCAATGTCAAAATGTTTATGTAGAAACAATGTTCAAATGTCAAATGTAAACCATGTCATGTATAATCAAATGTTATGTATGACGAGTAAAAATATCTACTCAAACCATATGTATAATGTCAAAGTGTAACCAAAGGTCATGTACAGTGAATAAAAAGTATTTACTCAACCCCGTATATAAAATGTACAAAACAATATTTTTGAATAAACCTAATTTTAAATCAAAGGTTATCTTTTGCAGAAAACAATGCTTTATGATTACAAACATTTATGCAGTAATGTTTATCGCATACATTCAAGCCTTGCGACTGTCGAATAAACCTTAAACGAATCAAAGGTATATCAATTATGTATATCGGATTCTGTCATTCCCTACTTCCAAACAAACCTAGGAAGTCGGGGACTGGATTTGTCAAGTCCTATGGTACCATTACATACTACCGAGCGGCGTAATCAATGTTAATGAATGTATTATTGTCCCGTTAAACATACCAAATGTCATAACCAATGTAGCATGTCATGTGAAAACCATGTACTAAGTATGCTAAGTAAACATACATAGTAGAAATGTTCATGAAATCAATTTTGCCCATATGCTGAGTAAACATATGCAGCAGTAATGTAATGTAAATCAATGTGTCCATATGCTGAGTAAACATATGCAACAAAGCGTCTATGAAATCAATGTGCTAGCTCAGTAAACATACATAGCAAAACATAATTGAAATCATGTACTATATGTGTACTAGCTAAACATAGCAAGTATATGTCATAAAAACATGAAAAGCACGAAAGTAACAATGTATGCACATGTGTATCACCCCAAAATATTTGAAAACGGTAAAAGTGAGGACTATGTACTCACTTGGGATTGCTTAATAGTCTTGGGATTAAGACCAATTAAAGCTTCAAGGATCCCGGAATCAAACGACACCTAATATAGGTAACTACGTTAATAAACGGATCCTAAATCGGGAGATGAGATAGAATGAAGTTCTATAAATCAAATGAGTATTTGAACTCATATGGCATGACTTAATAGAGCTAACATTCTGATTAGAAACTTAACCTGAGTGCTTTTGACCCGTTTCGACCCGTTAAGGAAGTTTAAGCTGCTTTAACGTGTCATTTGCATAAAACTAAGGTCGGATGGTTATCTATGTCCTATGTCAAGTCTTACATGCCCAATTATGCTTAAATATGTTACTAAATTAGTTTAGATGTCAAAAACTTGATCACATATGCAAAATATGAATTTATGCTTAAAAAGGGCATTTTGGTCATTTTCAATGGGCATATAAACGACTTAATGGATAACTAACCAACCTAAGTGATCATAAGTTATAACCTCAGTAGGTTATTCCCTATGCAACTATGATCACTAAATAAGTTTGGTCGGATCCTATTGATCGACCAAACGGGTCGGGTTCGAAAGTCTAAGCGGTTGTCGAGACCGCTTGACTTACGACCCTAAACAAGCACTAAACTAGTAGTGACGAGTTAAACATGTTAAAACATGTTTAACTAAGTTAGAAAACTGATTTGGTATCAAAAGAAAAGGTTTTGATACCCGAAAATAATTCCATTGCAAAATGCGCATAAATACGCATTTTGACCAAAACTTTGACTCGTCACTACACCTAGTTAACGTGGTAATCAGTAGGTATAATCGCTATGGATTATAACCATCGTGATTACAATCACGTTGCAAATTTCAATTAAACTTTGATTTGAGCAGTTGATGGTCAAAACCGAAAGTCAAACTGTTGGTCAAACTATTTGACCTTCAGCTCTAAATGGCTGAAAATAAATACTAAGCCATGAAAGAACACTTACAAGGTGTTCAAGGGCTGGAAAAGATGAATTAGAACTCAGGTAGGTGGCTCCCAAAGATGGAAATCCTCCACTTAGAGTTCAAAGTTGGAAATGAGCAATGAACAAGGTAGAATGGAGGGGTATTTATAGTTGTGGAGGACTTGTAGGATCATTCCATGTGGATATGTATTGCCCAAGCAATGAATCATGGCCCTACAAGTGTTAAGGACAGTTATCTTTGCTTGGAGAAGTGTTAACTTGGAGCCCAAAACAAGAGAAATTGTATAAAAGGCCCTTAAAAACAAGCTGGGAAGTTGCTGTGAACATTCTGTCGCTGGGGGTCTGTCGCGCCCCGCGTAGGATATAGGGCTGGCCTTCGCGGCCCGCGACCTAATGTCCAGAAATTTCAGAAATTGTCACTTTCAGTCCCTGCATGCATATTTAGGCATATTTGACGTATTTAAACCCCGTTAAACCATTTTCAAGGATCTACAAGGACGTCAAAGTGTAGGGGACTCAAAATATGCTCGGAAATATCACGGATGTCGGTTCGTTTGGTCGTACGGTCGCGTTATGCGGTTAATTATGACGAAACTCGAACGAACGCAAAAATGATCCAAATTAAGCGACGAACGGTATTTTTGCATTCCGATCACTAAAATAAAATATTTTAGTGACTACAAAAATTTTTGGATGACCGGGTGTGGTCAGAATGTAAGATATGCGCGTAAATGCAAACTTACGCCGTTTTTGACGCTTTTAGTCCCTGTTTGATCAAATAAGCGTATTTTCGCATACCAAACCACTCAAAGCTTATTTCTAAGCTATGTTAAGGTTATTTATGGTATGTTTAGCTTATGATCATGTTTCGGAATGTACGTTGCCATACGAAACTGCAGACTTTTGCAGTTTGACGCAAATTGTCCCTGTGAGCGAATAAACTTGTTTTTGCCATACCAAACCTTTTAAAACTTATTTCTAAGTTATGTAAAGGTTTTTTAAGGTATGTTAAGCTTATGTTGCTGTTCTGGAGTGTTTGTCGCGTTAAACTGATTACGTTTACGCATCAGTTTGCGTATAACTTTCTAGAAAGCGATATAGAGTTTAAAATCGATCGAAAATCAAAACGTGCAAAATGTCAAACATAAATAACAAATATTGGGATCAAATCACATTGTTTTATTGATATTGAATTGTTCAGAGTTTGTATAACGATTACATAAGCACAGATGTCACACATGTGTATAACTATGCACATGTACAACGAAAAAATGACCTTGTTGACAAATTCTAGCAGACTGTGTACATGTGCATAGCATAATTATGCACATGTGCATCAACATGAATGGCCTTATTAACCTATTCTGAAAAATTATGCACATGTGCATAATTATACACATTTGCGTCAACATGATTGACCTTATTAACCTAATCTGGAAAAATATACATATGTGCATAACTATGCACATGTGCATTAACACGAATGTCCTTATCAACAGATTTGCTTTGATAAAAAAAACCCTAACCCTTACCAAATCAAATTTCGTATTACCACCAATCATATCTAACATTAATCAGTAACAAAACTACATACAAAAAAACACATAAATACCAGATTACATATAGTTCTATCACAACAGTCACCTCTAATCTCTCAAAAATCATATATATCGAACAATTTTCACTAGTGCATATATAAAACAACGATTTAAGCGTCATATTAACATATAAAAAACTGAATCGACGATTAAGCGTCATGTTATCATATAAAAATGCAAAACAAAGAGTATAAACTTACAAATTCATGAAACGGTGTAGCGACACTGAATAATCCGACAACAACTAGATTACGGCGAGTCTGTTGGACGTCTGTTCTTCAGATTCTCCCTAATTGTGTCACAGTCTTCGATGATTATGTTCTTATTGCCGACACTGAATAATCCGACAACAACTAGATTACGGCGAGTCCGTTGGACGTCTGTTCTTCAGATTCTCCCTAATTGTGTCACAGTCTTCGATGATTATGTTCTTATTGCCCTAATTTCGAGCAGATGACGAATATATGATCGATGATTCTGTTCTTATTGCCCTAATTTTGATTATACGACGAATACACCATGAATGGTAAGATTGAGATAACGAATTTTGGAGATTTTGGTGTGTAGACGTGAACTGAGATGATGAATTTTGGAGATGTTGGAGCATCGGACATGAACTGAATGAAAAAAATATTGAAGTCCAGTCGGAGGAGGATGGACATGTAATTTAAGTTTTGTTATGTATTTACACTAATGCCCTCTGTTCACAATGGTTCTTGTGGTTCTCGCAATAAACGTGGTTCTCGCATGAACCCTACCATATATATATATATATATATATAGAGAGAGAGAGAGATACATCGAATAGTTTCAAGTCTTTCACTTTTTGACTCACTTGTGGATCTATTTACTCTCAGGTTATTTTACTGAAATAAGTAAAACTGCCAATGAAGATGGAACTTGAAGCATGATGAAGATGGAGTTATGAACCGATAAAGATCGAGCTGAATCTTGTGGATGAAGTGATGAACCGTAAGTGATGATGGTTTTGAATATTGATCGATGGTATATGTATAGAATACTAAAAACCCAAACCAAAATAACCATTGGCCGGTACCGGTGTTACAATTCAAACTGGTATACCAGATTTCACCGTCGGTACGAATCTTATGCCGTTTCACTTATTTACCGGGGTGCTTCGTACCGGATTTGCATCCGGCACCGGTAATACCGTTAAAACCGGCCGGTATTTGCCGGTTTTTAAAACACTGTTGTCATTTAAAAGATAAATAACTTAGAAGTTAGATCAGTGACGGACCCAGACATTATATGCTGGGAGTGCGGATAAGTGGTTTAAGCATATTTTCAGTGGGTGCGGTCGAGTTTTTTGCCTAAAAAATACATTAATTTTTTTTCAAGGGTGCGCCCACCGACCCTAGGCTTCACCTAGGTCCGCCCCTGAGTTAGATCCATAGCTAAGTAAACGGAAAAATAAGGAGCGCCACCTTGGTATTAGATAGAGTTAAACACCCGATTATAGATGTTAGAAACACTTTGTTTTGGGTAAATTTCATTTGATAAGAACAAATACTTTTATTTACGTAATTTTGATATCATATTTACAAAATGTGTATTACTTATTATTGTTAAATTATTGCTAACGTGTGAATGAGGTGAGGCATGTCCCTAGCCCCTAGGTTAGGTGTTGTTGGCCAAAGACAAAGGAAAGACACCGTTGCAGAAATTGAAGGTGGTGTAAGCTTGGCAAGATACAATATTATATTGACAAGTTATCTTTTGAACCAATATGTTGCTACAAATTTATGCATCTTTTTGTGTAATGCTCGTATAAATTAACTCTTTGGTAAACAATAGTTTTTATCTTAACACCAAGCCCATATTTGTTTTGGTAATTAACGAAAAAAGTTTAGCTAATGTAAAACATTTTATATAATTGCTCTAAAGACGGAGGTTTAAGTTATGCGTATAACCAAGTTCTAGTTCTAAAGGGTTTGTAATCTAGCGTTCTTTATGTTTATAGTAAAGACGTTCATATTAAAGTGGTTGAATGTTCTATAGTGATATGATGTACCCAATCTCAAAGATCAAGTTAGCTGAAAACAACACTATCTTTAACTCCACAACATTTGGAAGACATACATGCTACTTCTTCTATGTGGATTGAGTGTAGGCTAAAAGATGCTACATGTCTTTGATCTACTGGAGATATAATCCTAGAAATGCATGCATGACCTTTGAAGTGATTGTTGTTACAGTCATGCAAGTTGCAAGCATGTCTTTTATTAAATAATTTCTTCATTAACAAATATCACTTTTAGTACTATTATTTTTATTAAGTTTCATAAAAAGATACGGAATTTAGACAACAAACACTATTTACCATGTGATGTATGATAGCCTTTTATTTTATTTTACGTCCGACGTTATTTTTTTCTAAAAAGAAATTAAAGAGTGCTGCTAATCGTGTTTTACTCATAGTTGTCAAACAAAAAGAAAGCCTTATTACTTCACCGAAAAAGAACAAAGAAAACAAAATGCACATGAAATCAAATGAAATGATACTTGTATATTGATGACACGATCACAGATTATATGTTTTCATAAATCATAAAATATAATAAAATTAAAATCTTTTTATCGTGTAGAGTATTTATGTTTGGACGCATTAAAAGAGTATTTCTAGAATCTGTCTTTTCTTCATTAAAATACTTAGTTATCGTCATCAAATTAGATTGCACAATACTTGGTTATCATCAAGTTAGATTGCACGCCTATTACTATAACATAACTTGTTTCAATAATATTGATAATAACAATAATAATAAAATTTAATGATAGCAGTTTTAATAATAATAATAACTAGGTTTATGCCCTCGCTTCGCGGCGGTACACCGACAGGAATTTTTTCGGTGTCATTCGGTTCATACGAAGTCAAAGCTCAGTATAGCAACCTGAAAAGTAAACCTAGGTGTCATTCAGTTCATACGAAGTCAAAACTTAGTATAGCAACCGGAAGAGTAAACCCAAATACGGTAACAATAGCAATCGAAAGAAAACATAAAATAAAAATAAAGTGGCAGTGTAACAAAAACGCTATGAACACGTGTTCGGTTGTAATTGACCAAGATAATACAAATGATGTTAGGGTTGGTTAAAACCGGACCATTTCAACGCACAAACATAACCCACTTGTTTAAAATACTTTAATATTTATATAAGCTTTGTTGTATTATTATATATTTATAATAGTATTATATAACTATAATCTTTAATATATTAATTATACAAAATATTACTAAACACATCCCATTTGTTAACACACACAAAAAAAGAATGTCACAATGGATTAGGGTTACCTAGCCATTCACACCAAAGAAAACCCAATAGTAGAGGGCCTCGTCGCCCATGAAGACTAAATCACTATTCACGTTTGCTTCTGTTATAGTATAGACCTAGATTTTGTCCCGCCCGCGTACGTTTTTGTTTCGGTTACTTGTACATACTACGCATAACACGATCTCAAAAAAATTACATTAAGTCAAACAATTAAATTAAAACACTATAATACTTTTGCTTAAGAAAAACAAAAACGATAGAAAAACAATAATTTTAAACTAGGGCAAAATTGTAATTTTTCAGGATAAATGAGCGTGTGCCAAGCAGTCGCCTGACACAAATAAAAGATACACCGGATCAAACAATTAAAACAAATCACTACTATAGTTTTGTAAAAACAAAAAACTAAAACGGTGGCATGACTGTAATTTTACACTGGGGGCAAAATCGAAATTTGACTGGGAAAGCAAAGGAAAACGATGTCAAAAAAGTAAATTTAGATTGAGAGCAAAATTGTAATTTGGCTGGGTGGGGAAAAAACAAAACTAATGGCAAAATTGTAAATTTAAACGGGTCAAAATCGTAATTTTGAATCGAGGGCAAAATGGTAATTTTTAGTTGGGGGCAAAAGCATAATTTTTTTTAACTGTGGGTAAAAACGTAATTTTGAACTGATGGCAAAATAATAATTTTAAAATGGTGATAAAACCGTAAATTGGTTGGGCCAATGGGGGGAGTGTCAGACAGCTTCCTGACATTATTCCCCCATCTTGTGTCTGTAGTTATACACTGGGGGCAAAATCGTAATTTTACTGGGAAAGCAAATAAAAACGATGACAAAAATGTAAATTTAAATTGAGGGCCAAATGGTAATTTAGTTGGGAGGAACAAAACAAAACTAATGGCGAAATAAATTTAAACGGGGCAAAATCGTAATTTTGAACCGAGGGGAAAATTGTAATTTTTAACTGGGCAAAAGCATACTTTTATTTTGAAATGGAGGTAAAAACGTAATTTTAAACTATTGGAAAAAAATTTAATTTTAAAGCGGGAACAAAATCGTAATTTGATTTGGCCCAAAACCTAAAAGCTATGAGGTAAAACTATAAAAATAAAAAATAAATAAAAAGAGAAAAAGGGGGAAAAGTCAAAAAGAATAAAAAAACACTGTTCATTAAACTTCCTAATTGTTATATAGATAATATTGTGAGTCCTTCATGCGTTTCATTACAAGACCATGTGTACTGGGGTATTATCATAATATGTCTCTTTTGTGCATGAAGTGACATGTGGCATACAAGGCATTATAGGAGGTGAAGGTAAAGGGGGGTAGTGGTAATGTCCCAATAATAATTATCCAATTATTATCTTTTTAGAAAAATAAAACAAATGATGTTATCATAAATGAGTTGGAAATTTCTTATTGGTCATATAAAAGTTGAGGAGGCATGTTTGAGGAAACGCCCAACACAATTTTTGGACAAAAACGCCCCTAAGGGCGGGATGTGAGACGTTTTGGGGCATTATGGGGTTAAAACACGTCCAAATAACTCAGCACTACGAGTGGTCTAAGATTATGAAATGTGATGTCCTCGTTTTCATTTCATTTGTTCTCGTCTTCCTTGTTTTTTTATTTTGTCACTTTAGTTAGAAAAAGAGTTAAATACCAAAATGATCCTTGAGGTTCGATCACTTTTTCCACTTTAGTCCAAAACAGAAACCTTTTAAATCTGGGTCCCCATGGTTCCAATTTTATAGCCATTTTCATCCAAAATCCAAATTGGGTCTGATTTTCAGTTAACCACACGCCTTTTTGTCGTTTTCCTCCCTTTAGTGAAGGGCAAAATGATATTTTGATGTATTATTATCACATATTTAAAATGAAAAAAAAATCACAAAATCCCTTTATAAAACTCTAACCGTCCCTTCTTCAACCCCAATCCCCACTGTCCTTCTTCAACCTCAGTCCCCACCAGCCTTCTTCAACCCTAGCCACCTACAACTGAAGATTAACACAATGGTGGTCTATACCTGGAGCTCCAGCCAAACTTCGCACCTCGTGGACGACACAAAACCCGGGTCGTCGCTTCTATCGATGTAATAAACTTAAACTGGTATGTCGTTCGATTGCGATTTTTTGACCTAATTTTCTTCTAAAATTGATCTAAACTTCAAAGTCAGTTTCATCAGTAAAATTACCACCATGATGAACTTTCAGGGTGAAGAATTCAGGTCGATTAGCTGTAGAATAGGAAAAAACAGTTAATTTAACATTCCAATTTGCATTGTCTTAATGATTTTGAAAAAATAAAATCAAAATTCGAAGTTAACAATAAAAAATATGTACCATATCTTACTTTAGGATCAAAGTGGAGCCTTGTTTTCGAACAGACCAGTTCAAATCATCGTAATAGTCCATGGATTATGTTAGGGTTCAATCGCAGGACTTTGGGGGGAAATCAGGAAGATGGATATTTGTTGACTGTGTTATATATTTCTATTTATAATGTCAATCGTATTTTTTCGTTTTTTTAATATGTTATAATAATACGTTAAAAGACCATTTGCCCTTCATTAAAAGGGAGGGAAATGACAAAAAGACATGTGGTTAACTGAAAAATCAGACCCAGTTTGGATTTTGGATGAAAATGACAATAAAATTGAAATCACGGGAATCCAGATTCAAAATGTTTTAATTTTAGACTAAAGTAACAAAAGTGATCAAACCTTATAGAACATTTTCGCGTTTAACTCTTAGAAAAAGAAATACAAGAACTTTAAAAGGAAAACAAATAAACAATTAATTATTTTGTTTAGAGAACTAACAACATGATAGTTTTTTTTTTTTTTTTTTTTTTTTTGAACGGCAAATTTGGATCACTGACGGACCACTGGAGTATCATCGTGCCACCAGAGGAACCACCCGATCATATCCATCTCCACTAGGCATAATGCCACACCAATTCAGGAGGAAACCCAATAAATATGGAAAAACCCCCCTTGTGGGAATCGAACCCAGGACCTATTTGTCCCAAAGCCTTATCCCACCATCAAGATGCCACTAGGCTATAAAGCCATGGGCAACAACATGATAGTTTTAAACGTGAAAAACAGAAACTTTGAATTTAATATTAATTGTTTCAGCTGTTTTGTGGGGACGGAGGGCATATCATGTTCTGGTTGACAGATTCTCATTTTCAAAGCATAAATTATCTTGTTTTTTTGTGATGTTTTATAGGGGGGAAATCTTGATGCAAGGAAACAGTAGACCACGTCCTGAAAATAAATGTCTTTTCTCATTTTCTTACACTTTAGAATTCTTCAATTTTTTATTGAGTCATGTTCAGGCAAAATCCAGTTTCCATGGTTGTTTTTTATAAACGACAATTAACACAACTCCACTTTTAATTAATTCACATTCAACTTTTTATCTATATTACACTATAGGTGATGGTTAATGCCCTTTAAAGGGTATTTTTGTCAGATCACCATTATAATGGTTCATGTAATGGTTAAAGTTTTTTTATGCCCTTTCATTTATTAGTTTTCTTGTTTTTTCTTTTTATTGGACATTATTCTCGAAATGTCCTCCCTCTTCATGTCGCTATAATGCCTATGGGGGATATTGTTAGGGCATTAACAAAACCTTTCGCGCCCTTATAAAGCCCATCACGTATGGCCTCATAATTTAACTAAAAACACATTTACCTTATTAATTTAAATATTATAAAAAAAACTTTACTCGTTCGAGATCAATATTTACTATTCTTTCTCTCTCTTCCACTAAACATAAATAAATAAGTGATGAATAGTGAGATGTAAATATATAGATTAGTTGTAGCTTTCTTTAAAATTTTACTGATAAGAGTATTCATATCCTTCCCTTATCCATATTCTAATAATTACACTAAAAATCGCTATATTTTCTTTATTCTTTTCAGTTAAATAATATTTTTTTTTTATTTTTTTATAAATACATTTTCTCTCTCTTCCACTCATAATCATTTTCAAAAAATATTAAAAAGTCAATGGGGGTGAACATTGTCACTCGAAATATACAGATGAACGGTAACATTTTCTCCCTTCTTCACTTACAACTACTTTTTTATACTATGGAGAATTCACTCACAAATATATATGGGAAGGGATGTAAACACTCTAAAAGTTAACATTTTTTTTATGTTTTCCTTGTAATTTTAGGATGAAGATAAGACTAAAGACTCAAATGTGAATGCTCTTAAATTATATATATATTTTTTTACAAGCACGAGACTTATACTCTTTACCATTTGAAAATGTGAAGTCTTTATCTAACTTCTAGCTACTTGTACACCAAAAGATCTTTGGTACGCTTTCTTTTCGTAAGTTTGATTTATAAGATCATCTGTAATGGTTTCACCAAAAAAGGAAAAAGTGATTATCACGTCGCTGCCACATAAACATGAGGACATTCACTCACTTTTTTAAGGTGTATATGGTTTCGCGAAGACAAATTAAATAAGAAAATAAATAAAGGAGTGTGATGTACTTGGACTGATTAGCTCAAATAACCCAAAAAAAAAAACAAAAACAAAAGGTTGATTCGGTTTTGTCCTTTCCCCATGCTTCTGAACCAGCTTACGAAAATAAGACTCGTGCCCCGGTCACGCCCCACCAGGACGATGTATCACACATGATGTATTTGAAAGACAATACGTTTTTATAATGTTAAAACCCTGCGTTTTTATACCCGTTTGTGGTAAATCTTGCTTGGAATTGATTAAATGTTTGTTTTTAATTGATTTGCAGATTCCTAGATGAAATGAAGGATTTCTAAGCTAGATTAGGATATTACTAAAGATGCTAGGAAGGCAGGCCAGTTAGCACCCTTACGGGCCGTGGGCTAGTTAGCGAAATACGAATCGTGGGCTTGAAGTGGGTGCACCACCTTAAAGATTGGAACCCTAATGTGATAATGAATCACCGGATCAAGATTTACCTGAGTGGGATGAGCCTCTTCCTCATGTGGGTGAGAGCTAGATTCCTTTTGTACTAGCGCTTGATTTTGTGGCTGCATCTTTGTGGTTTGTGGTTAAGATGTGCCCTTTTCATGGTACACAAGAAGATCTGCCTCCTTGAGTCTCTTTTCAAAATTACTGGTTAGGCTGGTTTGGGGTACTAGAGACTATGGTGAAGAAGTAACCAAAGTCTCTGGCTGAGTTTGTTTTTCTGTCAGACTCAGGGACCTCAACTTCCTAAGTAGTCTTTGTTTTGATTCTGTTTGAGGAAGTGGGTTTGGATTTTGAATGATAGGATTTTAAGTCTTTTGTGATGAAGACTTCTTCCTCGTTTTGGTGATTTTTGTTGTGGGTTATTCAAGGATGGGTTATTCCCTTTGGTCAGCAAGAGAAGTGGGCTCGGGTGGTTGTTGTCCCTCAATTCTGGGTTGTGCAGGATTATTGCCTTGCACAGGCTCAGCTGCTTCTTCATTTATGTTTTGCTCAGTTTTGATTGATCCTATTCTTGTAAAAGTTTGAGCTAAAAGGGATTTTATGGGAAGAATCATACCCCTTTTGTAGACTTCACCAGGAAATTCTTGTTTTAGAATAGCAATAACATGTCTAGGGTACATTGAAATTTTTGTTGTAGAGGTGACATTTGAACGAAGTTTCTTAAAAATTTAATTTGAAAGTTTAAATTTAGATTCAGTCAAAATTGAATAGAATTGAGTTGAGTGTGGAACCTCATTCCAAGAACCAGATTTACCCGAGAAGCATTGCATGAGAGTATGAAATAGATATTCAAGACTAGGAGCACAGTATTTCTTATCATAGGTAGCATACTTGGTCTCACTATAGTAGACCTGTTCAATGAATTCAAATCCATCTCTGTTTTAGAGAATTTATCAACCCCTTCAGCATCCCCTTGTTGGAGTTTGATTGATAGAACCTCTCTTTCACCCACGGTTGTTGTGGTGGCCAACACTTTCCCTTTATCATCATGAGTAAGTTTTGCAGATGACCAAAACTCATTAACAGTGGTTTCTATAAATTATTGGGTTATTGTAAGTGCATGGTGGAATGAAGATTTCTCAATGAGATCAATGGTGTTGTGGAATTAAGGATGATCCTTCTCTTTGGTGAGATAAGGAAAAAGGTGTTGTGAGTGGGTGGGAAAGCAAGGTTTGCCATGATGTGTACGAATGAAGCATTGAAGTTCAGTGAGTGAAATTGAAAGTTAGGTCTTTTAATTGATCAATAGGCGACTTTGAAGATGGTTAAAGTTACTTTGTAACTCTGAGAGAGTATTTGTAGGCTTGGTGTAACGGTTAGGTTAACTGCTGGATTTTACCAAACTACTAGGATTAACTAGCAATTTTGTGCTATAATAAAGAAAAGAAGTAGTTGTTGTTATGTTTTTAAATGAAAATAACCATTTAGTGAAGGTTCTTTGGAACCTATGCCTCATAACTTGAAGGCTTGGTCCCATCACAACTTGATTGATCACTTTGACCACTGTTTTGACCTATTGACAGCTTTTGTACCATCCTCATTTGTGACAACCCTCACTAAACCAGGTATCCGTACGACTTAATTAATAATTAATTACTGCTTAATTACTGTGCTTCCTTGAACTTGTGAATAAACTGCTACTTGAATACTGATACATGTACTTACTTGCATCATACTTTACTTGCTGTCACTACATTATTTACACGCTGAACCTTAGTGACAAACATGATGCACAAAAGCACAGTAGCACAATAAACGGATAACCTATTGAACATGCTGATAAAGCCAGCATCAGGCAGACACTGCCTCTAAGGCCTGAATGAGCCAGAAATATTTTACTACACTAGTGGTGAGTGTAGGGATATAAGGGTTGTAGAACTGCGTCTCTAGGGATAAGTTACAATGACTGGATGTGCCTAAAACGTACTCTAAGTACAAAATTCAGCACTTTACATAATAATTCAGCTTTTAGCTAACTAATAAAGTGCCAAGACATGGGGAAAATATTACTAGACACTTTCCAAAGTGTCAGAAATAAGTTGTGTCACTAAAAAGGGTATTAACGACACTTTAAAGCTTTGTTAAGCACTTTAACGGATTACTATCCAACCGAACAACCGGACTTTACCCGGAACATGAAAATATTGTTATTTTCATTATTTATCTTTTTCTGAGCCAGTTAGGGTCCCTGAATACCCTAACACCCATTGCAACGCGTGACACGCTAGTAACCGGGTTAAGCACTTAACTAACTTACTTAACCTAACTAATATACCTAACTATTGATTGGATTCGGACTAGGACCCCCCCCCCCTCTCTAACCGTCCCCAACTAGAGGGGACACCCTTGTCCTATAATTGATTAAAATAATCAACTTTGTCTAGTATCTAACATACACATAATCCCTTGGTTAAAGACCTTGATGATTGTCTATAAGATGCAAGATTAACACAACATGACCATTCATCACTTTCCTCCACAAAACAACTCTCTCTCTCTCCCTATAAGCTTTCGGCCGAACACCCCCTTGAGCATACATCCACTTTCGATTTTTGTTCATCTTATTCCAAGCTCATACAAGTGTTAAGGATCTCGGATAAGGAGTCTTGGTGCAAACGGAAGGCGAAGGGCCTCATTCTCTTGCTTTTATCCACGCGTTTTTCGTCTAGATTCTTCCCTAGCCTCGAGCTAGTGGTATGTTGCTTAAATCACCTTCTTGAACTATTCTAAACTGGTTAAAACGTTATATGACGGTTAAAATTTATGAACATGCAAGTTGAAGCACAAAAGTCTACTTAAAACACTAAAGTGTTGGTTAAAAACACATATGTTGTGTAATTCATGTAGTATTTGATTTGTGTGATTATTTGGACCCGATCTATGTTGTGGTAGCTCGGATCATCATTTAACCCGGTTTAGTCATGATCTTGGATTATGACATAAAGCTTGTTTAAGTATAACAAGGGTTAGAAGATGAAACTCTACCACACTCGAATCATGAACTTGTGTAAAAGTGTTTTAGCTTGTAAAATAGTGATTAAAACTAGTAGATCTACGGATCTACAGGTGGTATTTTTAAAGGACCAAGTGTCAAGAAATCATGTTTTTCTAAAGACGGATCTTACACTAACAAGAATGGTTTTTAGAACACACAAGTGTGTAAACACTTGTGTAACACAAAGTTTCGACAAAATAGCTATTTTTGAAAAAGATGACGAGAAGTTGTAAAGACGGAACTTCCATAAAAACGAGGTTTTTACAAAATCGGATAGTTTTATATAAAGATCCACTAAAAGTAATGGGATTTACTTCATAGTTTGAATAAATCACAAGTTCATGAAATTTATGCGATTTATATACATATTTTGACTAGTTTGTGATTTGAACATTGTTTTGGTTGAATGAGAAAATTGTTGGTTGATTTGTAAAAGAAAATGATACGCTTGAAAGCGTGGCCACCTCCAGTTACAGAGGAAACTCTGGCGAAATTTTTCCAAAAGCCTAACACTTAGAAATATTTTCACTATAAGTGTTAGAAATACATTTTGACTTGTTTTCAAAATATAAGTTTCGCCACGACTATATTTACAAAACATCGGAGGTGGGATTTTCACAAAATAAAACGTGATACATAAATATATTTAGTATATATTTTTCACAACATCACTTGTATAAGTGTTTATGATTATTTTGTGAACTACATAAATATTATTTTTAGGGTAAAAATAATATTACTAAGTATTATTTTGGGAAAATCACATGTATTAAAATATAATATTTTTAGGAAGAATATTTATATTTTGGAGTTAAGAATAAAATATATTAAGTGAGACTTAATAGTGTAATCCGAATTATACGAACGCACATGTATTAAATCCCCCATCCTTGGGAAGGAAAAATAACTACCAAGTATATACAAAATGTAAACACGAAATAGTTGCCTAACTATTTCCCAAAAACTTAAACCATAAAGCTAAGGCACGGCCATCCGTCTAATAGAGTTAGCACGTGTAGGTCGTCATACAGCTGATTGATTTGGAGGCATACTTGGTAGAGACGCACCACGGTGAGTTCATGTCCCCCTTTTCTCTAACTGTTTTCAGTTTTCTTAACTGCGGGGGTGAAATACATGTTACTTTGATTACAAGTACTTTATACACGGTATGGTTAGCGTAAGGAGGTTTACTACTTAGATCATGTGAGTGGGTAGGAGCAATATGAGGCCATTAGTCCTCATGGCGGGACCGAGGGACAGGAGCGGTAGATTTATCTGGGTGTAGCGAGCCCAGCCCCAGGCCCACAGTACGGACCTTGGGGTGACTTTGTCCACATACTAATGCCGTGGCGAAATCTGCTAGGTTTGAGTCTCCCTATTTGCACTTCACATATATCAGTGGCCTTGCAAACCATTGGTGATCTCAATTCCCTTATTTGCTACATACCAAGACTATTTTTATACTCACAAAGGTTTACTTACTCACTTACACATGAACTCGCTCAACATTATTGTTGATTTTTCAACTTACATGTATTTCAGGAAATTAAAGGATCTGGCGCGGTATGACACGTTTTCCCGCTGCACTAGTTACGAGGTCATCCGGGTTTGGGGAATGTGACTCTTTCCTGGACAAGTCACAGTCCTTAAACTATCTTTATGTTATGCTATGTTTGTTGAACAATGTTTATGTTGTTAGGATGTGTTTCTGTTAAGACAATGTTGTTATATTTGGTTTTAAAACTTAATCGAATGGATGATCTTGCATGGTTTTATTTCATATAGCTTTGTTATGGTTAAGCTATGGTATTAAGAAGTCACACCAAAATTAACCACGCTTCCGCAAAGCCAGGGTGTGACAGCTTGGTATCAGAGCTCTGATCATAGCGAACTAGGATTCTTTCTCGAGTCTAGACTATGATCACTAGGGCTCTCACGAAAACATTTTTCTGCATACCACTTAAGTCCAGATCCAACACTTTTTACAAACAAATGTTGAGCACATTTTATTCATTATTATTAGGCTCAGTCCGGAAAGACTGAGGCTCGGTCTTAGAGGCCGAGGCTCGGTCTGAGAGATCGAGGTAGTTGGCTAGTTGGACTAGGAAGAGTAGGCTCAGTCTTGGAGGCTGAGGCTCGGTCTTAGAGGCCGAGGCTCGATCTAAGAGGTCGAGGTAGATGATAGAGCAGTCTTAGAGACTGGGAAGAATTTGGCTAGTGAGACTAGGAATGTCAGTCTAGGAGACTGGGAGGCTAGTGGGACTAGGAGAATTATTTGATTGACTAACATGTTTATATGATTATATGATTGATTATTATACGTATATGTGTTTGTGTTACAAACGTCATGCTTTCGTCATGTACTAGAAAGATGGGCACTACGAATCCCATGGCCATAGTATTAGACGACATAGTTTCATCGAAGCACGAGGTGTACATTTCCGATACTACCGGCACAGACAATGACGACTTTCAGCCCTTTTTGCGATGCCTGAAGTCGTAGCAGAGCCTACTGATGGCCATCTTGTTGGGAGTTTGCCACTCGCGGTGATCCCTGCTCCTGTGCCCCTTTGCCGCTTATCCTGTTGTTGATATGCCCCCCCCCCCGACGTGGCCTCTGACAACGATAACGATCTACTAGAGGAGGACCCATTCGAGGGCAGGGCCCTATTGCTGCTGGTATTAGCCTACTGCATGCGGACGCTCCTGCAGGGGAAACTCATGCCCATTCCCCTGTCCCAGACTCATTTGAGTTTCCGACATCCGCATTTTCACATATACAGGGAGTGCAGCACCATTCACACGACGCCGACCCTGATACGGCATCATCATCTGCACCAGTTCCCGCACCCAGCCTTGAGTTTGATCACAGTATTGAGGGTGATCTTGTTCTTCCACCTGGTTTTGATCCAGACCATGACCTTGAGTTCATACACTTAGACCAGCCCTTGGAGGATCCTGTAACCCCCTGTGTTTGTTGATCCAGCTGATCTTGAGATGGAGTTTTTTATCTGGAGCCAGCCGTGGCCCCTGAGCCAGGCGTTGCTCCTGACCCCGCATTGGAGCATGACCCTGTTCATGCCGATGCACCTGCTGTTGCTCCTTGATTGATCATCTGCTTGGACGAGAGAAAATTTGGGGTAACTGTGCAAGACAATTTATTATTACGGGGGCCCACGTAATAACGACTTGTAGTGCACAGAAATCCTGGTGGACTCTGCGGGTCAAGCTAATGAAAACCAATGTAGCAGGAAATATCTAAAACACGAATGACCAAGGCGAGGCGATGTAGCCTCGAGTTCATTCTATTACAAGCAACAAGCCCAATTGGCAAGCCTATGTGAAGGCTCAGAAATTTACTTCCCCACTCATACATTGAGTATATTTGCGTGTGAAATTGGGTGATTACATGATGGCTTATGTTGCTATATATACCTCATAGACAATTGAAACGTTGTCTAACCCGCTTCACACCACTTCGACAAAAGGGAATGTCACCCAGACGTGACACAAACACCAGCACGATGCCAAGGACAGAAGCCGAGCTGCAAGAACGCATCTCACAGATAAATGTACGACATGAAGCCCTCCACTCTAAGCACAACGATGGTATTATTGGAAATAACCCTCCAACTGGCTGCACCTATAAATAGTTCCTGAACTGCAAGCCTTTGAACTTTGGCAGAACGGGAGGCGTCGTTGCATTTGTTCGTTGGTCCAAGAAGACTAACCCCATTCTAAGAATGAGTAACTGTTCGTCCCAACAGAGTGTTACCTATATCTCGGGGTTATTTCTAGATAACACACACTCTCATGGTGAAACCTTCAGTCTCAGACCCTTGGCACAGACGCTGCTTATGCACTGAGCTGGGACGAGCTCAAGGAAACGATTGAGAAGAAATGTTGTTTTAGGACTGGAATTTAGAAGCTTGAGGTGGAGTTCAGGAATTTGAAAATGGACGAACCAGAAATTCCTGAACTTGTCCAGCGATCGCACGACTTGTCTAGGGTCGTCCCCTACCAAGTCATTGACGTTGTATGATACAGTTGTGTACTTGTAAGCTTTACATTGTGGTCTCAATTTGTGGCAATGCAACCGCAGTATTCTCATCACTTGTGATGTTTGATTTATTGCTTATGTTCTATGACAAGAGATGTTATGTGGTTGATTTATTTATAGCATGAGATGTGATGTGTTGATTTGTTGAATACATACGAACATTTTACTTGCTATGACCTAACCTACGTGAAACATCTTTTAGAAGATGCCACCAAGACGCGAAATGCGCATGCCCACCTCAGAGGCAGAACTTCAAGAGATAATTGCTGCAGCTATAGCACAGCACGAGGCCCTACGCTCCGAACCTATCAGAGGTACCTCAGAAAATAACGGTTGTTCCTACTGGCGCTTCCTCAACTACAAGCCTCCGAAGTTCGACGGCACTGGAGGTGCCATAGCTTTTGTAAAGTGGATCAAAAGTATGGATTCCATCTTTCAAGTGAGCGGTTGTACGCCGGAACAACAAGTCCTATACGTTTCTGAGCTGTTTCTAGATGAAGCCCGATTATGGTGGAATCTTCAGACCCATATAAAGGGTGCTACTGCAGCATATGCATTAACCTGGGGTGAACTGAA
The DNA here is from genome assembly GCA_030545235.1 of Helianthus tuberosus. Classification (NCBI taxonomy): domain Eukaryota; kingdom Viridiplantae; phylum Streptophyta; class Magnoliopsida; order Asterales; family Asteraceae; genus Helianthus; species Helianthus tuberosus. The sequence continues at coordinate 19,124,762 of CM060388.1, read as the reverse complement.
AGGAATGATGCATAAGAAGTATTGCCCCCAAACGGAAACCCAGAAGTGGGAAGATGAATTTCGGAGCCTGATGATGGAAGGTCCGAAGGTGTTGGAGTACGCAAAGACTTCATGATTTGTCACGAGTTGTTCCGTACCTGGTGAAACCAGAATTAAAGAAATTGGAACAATTCATTTGGGAACTGGCGCCTCAAGTCTTGAGCTTGATGACAACATCAACGCCACCAACAACTGATGTTGCAAGTAAGATGGGTCTGGCACTCGTTACGGAAGCAATTAGACTAGAAAAACTTGCGAACCCTGACAAGGAGACTCAGGTAGAGCCGTCTGGAAAGAACAAAAGGAAGCTTACCGAAGATACCCAAACGAATAAGGATGAACAAAGATCTATTCGAGGTTGTTTTGACTGCGGGGACAAAGGGCATTTCAAGAAGGACTGCCCTAACAACAAACAGGCCAATGAAAAGATTTACTTAGAAACTAAACCAAGACGTGCCGGGTGCAAGTGTCACCACGAGTGTGGATGTCGAAGGTCTAGGTGCGGGAGGAAAGGACACAACAAGGATGGTTGTGGGATGAAGAGTCCCAGACAAGGAGAAAACAGTAACAACGTTCAAGGTGGAAATGGGAAAGGAAATGGCCGAGTGTCAGGATGCTTCCATTGTGGGGATGTTGGACATCTTAAGAGGGAATGCCAGAAGTTGAAACAAGACCGTGAAAGGACATCCAACATCGGAGCTTGTGAAGTATGCCAGGATCCAGGCGTGACTACTGGTACGTTCTCTATCAACCAAAACTTTTGCATCTATTTTGTTTGATACTGGTGCCAATTCTAGCTTCGTATTGTTAGAATTTAAGAATATGCTTGGTTTAACCGGTAGTAAGTTAGATATTTCCGTACTCAATCAAATTGGCCAATGGGAAGTTAGTAGAAGCCAATGAAGTGATCAGGGGTTGTGTGATCGAGTTGGGAGAGCGTGAGTTTACTTTGGATCTACTACCAGTCCAGTTGGGAAGCTTCGACGTGGTGGTAGGAGTGGATTGGTTATCAGGCAACAAGGCTGAGATAGTTTGTCACGAAAAGGATGTTCGTATCCCAACCGAAGATGGCGAAACAATTGTGGTTCACGGAGAGAAGCGTGATACGCCGTTAAGAATTATCAGCTGCCTGAAAGCGCGAAAGTGTTTGCAAAAGGGATGTGTTGCCTTCCTGGCACACATTGTGGATAAGAAGGTTGCTGAGCCAAGAATAGAAGACATCCCTGTCGTGAGGGAATATCCAGAAGTCTTCCCAGAGGACTTACCTGGACTGCCACCTCAGAGGCAAGTAGAGTTCCGCATTGACTTAGTTCCAGGCGCCGCGCCTGTGGCTAAGGCACCTTACAGACTTGCTCCGTCTGAGATGCAGGAACTGTCGACACAACTACAAGAGTTGTTAGACAAGGGATTCATCCGACCAAGCTTCTCGCCTTGGGGAGCTCCGGTCCTGTTTGTCAAGAAGAAGGACGGTAGTTTTTGTATGTGCATCGACTACCGGGAGCTGAACAAGCTGACGATCAAGAATAGATATCCTCTGCCAAGAATCGATGATCTATTCGATCAACTGCAAGGCTCAAGCTTTTATTCAAAGATCGATCTTCGATCTGGATACCATCAGTTAAGGATACAAGAGGAAAGTATCCCGAAGACAGCCTTCAGAACTCGTTATGGACATTACGAGTTCCTTGTTATGCCATTTGGTTTGACAAACGCACCTGCAGTCTTTATGGACTTGATGAATAGAGTTTGCAAGCCGTACTTGGACAAGTTCGTGATTGTGTTTATCGACGACATCTTGATTTATTCAAGAACAAAGGCCGAGCACGAACAACATTTAAGAGCTATTTTGGAGCTGCTAAAGAAGGAACAGTTGTATGCCAAATTCTCCAAGTGCGAATTTTGGCTACGTGAAGTCCAATTCCTTGGGCACGTGGTGAATGGAGATGGAATCCATGTGGATCCAACCAAGATCGAAGCGATCAAGAATTGGGAAACGCCAAAGACGCCAACCGAGATTCGACAATTCTTGGGTTTGGCTGGCTACTATCGAAGGTTCATTGAGGATTTTTCAAAAATCGCTCAACCATTGACGCTCCTCACGCAGAAAGATAAGAAGTTTGATTGGGGAATCAAACAGGAAGAAGCGTTCCAGATATTGAAGGATAAGCTCTGCAATGCGCCAATCTTAGCACTACCGGAAGGTACAGATGATTTTGTGGTATACTGCGACGCTTCGCGTCAAGGATTGGGTTGTGTGTTGATGCAACGCCAAAAGGTTATTGCTTACTCATCGCGGCAATTAAAAGTGCACGAAAAGAACTATACCACACATGATTTGGAGCTAGGCGCAGTGGTATTTGCATTAAAGATCTGGAGACACTACCTTTATGGTACAAAGTGTACAATCTTTACAGATCACAAGAGCCTACAGCACATATTCAATCAGAAGGAGCTGAATATGAGACAAAGACGATGGGTTGAGTTGCTGAACGATTACGACTGCGAGATAAAGTATCATCCAGGGAAGGCGAATGTGGTCGCCGATGCCCTAAGTCGAAAGGAGAGGATCAAGCCCATAAGGGTTAGGGCTTTAGAAATGATTATCCGAACCGATCTTTCCTTGCGCATTCGTGCCGCGCAGAAAGAAGCTCTCAAGGAAGGAAACCTTGAAGAAGAATACCTCCGTGGGATGGAGAAGCTACTGGTACCAAACGAGGAAGGAACGTTATGTTTTGAGAAAAGGATTTGGGTTCCTTTGTTTGGAGGTTTAAGGAAGGTTATTTTCGATGAAGCTCACAAGTCGCGGTACTCTATCCACCCTGGAGCGGATAAGATGTACCAGGATCTCAAAGATTATTATTGGTGGCCTAGGATGAAAGGCGATGTTGCTGTTTATGTGAGCAAATGTTTAACATGCGCTAAGGTTAAAGCCGAATACCAGAAGCCTTCAGGACTTCTGCAACAGCCCGAGATTCCCAAGTGGAAATGGGAACAAATCTCAATGGATTTTGTTACAAAGTTGCCAAGAACGCCGAGAGGCCATGACACTATTTGGGTGATAGTGGATCGATTAACGAAGTCAGCACACTTCTTACCTATCAGAGAAAAGGATAATACGAGCAAGTTGGCTGAAATTTACATGAGAGAAATCGTCGCACGTCATGGAGTGCCTCTCTCGATCATCTCTGATAGAGACGGAAGGTTTGTGTCAAGGATATGGCAATCCTTCCAAGAGGCTTTTGGCTCACAATTAAATCTGAGCACTGCGTTTCATCCGCAAACTGACGGTCAAAGCGAGCGAACGATACAGACTTTGGAAGACATGCTGAGAGCGTGTGTTATGGATTTGGGCGGTAGCTGGGATAAGCATTTGCCTTTGGTCGAATTTTCATACAACAACAGCTACCACACCAGTATTGGTGTCGCGCCATTCGAAGCCCTTTACGGACGCAAGTGCCGATCACCCTTATGCTGGGCTGACGCAGGTGATAGGCAGCTTGCTGGTCCCGAAATCGTCCAAGAGACGACAGACAAGATTGCGCAGATTCTTAAACGCATCGAAGCAGCTCGCCACAGACAGAAGGCCTATGCGGATCCAAACCGGAAACATGTGGAATTCCAAGTTGGAGAAATGGTGTTATTGAAAGTTTCACCCTGGAAGGGTGTGGCACGCTTCGGAAAGCGTGGGAAGTTAAACCCGCGCTACATTGGTCCTTTCAGAGTTTTGGAAAGAATAGGACTAGTAGCATACAAGTTGGACCTACCTGCTGAACTCCATTCTGTTCACGATACGTTTCATGTATCCAACCTGAAGAAAAGCCCAACTCAAGATGACATTGCCATTCCCATCGACGAGATTCATGTTGACGACACGCTCCATTTCGTTGAAGAACCGGTTGAGGTTACGGATTGGAAAGTAAACAAGACCCGCCGGAGCAGTGTCAAACTCGTCAAAGTTCGTTGGAATGCCAGACATGGTCCTGAATACACCTGGGAGCGTGAGGACCGGATGAAAGAGAAATACCCCCACCTATTTCCTGAGAACCCTGCATCTACAAGCAGAACTTAAAATTTCGGGACGAAATTTTTCTAACGGGGGGAGAATGTGACAACCCTCACTAAACCAGGTATCCGTACGACTTAATTAATAATTAATTACTGCTTAATTACTGTGCTTCCTTGAACTTGTGAATAAACTGCTACTTGAATACTGATACATGTACTTACTTGCATCATACTTTACTTGCTGTCACTACATTATTTACACGCTGAACCTTAGTGACAAACATGATGCACAGAAGCACAGTAGCACAATAAACGGATAACCTATTGAACATGCTGATAAAGCCAGCATCAGGCAGACACTGCCTCTAAGGCCTGAATGAGCCAGAAATATTTTACTACACTAGTGGTGAGTGTAGGGATATAAGGGTTGTAGAACTGCGTCTCTAGGGATAAGTTACAATGACTGGATGTGCCTAAAACGTACTCTAAGTACAAAATTCAGCACTTTACATAATAATTCAGCTTTTAGCTAACTAATAAAGTGCCAAGACATGGGGAAAATATTACTAGACACTTTCCAAAGTGTCAGAAATAAGTTGTGTCACTAAAAAGGGTATTAACGACACTTTAAAGCTTTGTTAAGCACTTTAACGGATTACTATCCAACCGAACAACCGGACTTTACCCGGAACATGAAAATATTGTTATTTTCATTATTTATCTTTTTCTGAGCCAGTTAGGGTCCCTGAATACCCTAACACCCATTGCAACGCGTGACACGCTAGTAACCGGGTTAAACACTTAACTAACTTAATTAACCTAACTAATATACCTAACTATTGATTGGATTCGGACTAGGACCCCCCCCCCCTCTCTAACCGTCCCCTACTAGAGGGGACACCCTTGTCCTATAATTGATTAAAATAATCAACTTTGTCTAGTATCTAACATACACATAATCCCTTGGTTAAAGACCTTGATGATTGTCTATAAGATGCAAGATTAACACAACATGGCCATTCATCACTTTCCTCCACAAAATAACTCTCTCTCCCTATAAGCTTTCGGCCGAACACCCCCTTGAGCATACATCCACTTTCGATTTTTGTTCATCTTATTCCAAGCTCATACAAGTGTTAAGGATCTCGGATAAGGAGTCTTGGTGCAAACGGAAGGCGAAGGGCCTCATTCTCTTGCTTTTATCCACGCGTTTTTCGTCTAGATTCTTCCCTAGCCTCGAGCTAGTGGTATGTTGCTTAAATCACCTTCTTGAACTATTCTAAAGTGGTTAAAACGTTATATGACGGTTAAAATTTATGAACATGCAAGTTGAAGCACAAAAGTCTACTTAAAACACTAAAGTGTTGGTTAAAAACACATATGTTGTGTAATTCATGTAGTATTTGATTTGTGTGATTATTTGGACCCGATCTATGTTGTGGTAGCTCGGATCATCATTTAACCCGGTTTAGTCATGATCTTGGATTATGACATAAAGCTTGTTTAAGTATAACAAGGGTTAGAAGATGAAACTCTACCACACTCGAATCATGAACTTGTGTAAAAGTGTTTTAGCTTGTAAAATAGTGATTAAAACTAGTAGATCTACGGATCTACAGGTGGTATTTTTAAAGGACCAAGTGTCAAGAAATCATGTTTTTCTAAAGACGGATCTTACACTAACAAGAATGGTTTTTAGAACACACAAGTGTGTAAACACTTGTGTAACACAAAGTTTCGACAAAAATAGCTATTTTTGAAAAAGATGACGAGAAGTTGTAAAGACGGAACTTCCATAAAAACGAGGTTTTTACAAAATCGGATAGTTTTATATAAAGATCCACTAAAAGTAATGGGATTTACTTCATAGTTTGAATAAATCACAAGTTCATGAAATTTATGCGATTTATATACATATTTTGACTAGTTTGTGATTTGAACATTGTTTTGGTTGAATGAGAAAATTGTTGGTTGATTTGTAAAAGAAAATGATACGCTTGAAAGCGTGGCCACCTCCAGTTACAGAGGAAACTCTGGCGAAATTTTTCCAAAAGCCTAACACTTAGAAATATTTTCACTATAAGTGTTAGAAATACATTTTGACTTGTTTTCAAAATATAAGTTTCGCCACGACTATATTTACAAAACATCGGAGGTGGGATTTTCACAAAATAAAACGTGATACATAAATATATTTAGTATATATTTTTCACAACATCACTTGTATAAGTGTTTATGATTATTTTGTGAACTACATAAATATTATTTTTAGGGTAAAAATAATATTACTAAGTATTATTTTGGGAAAATCACATGTATTAAAATATAATATTTTTAGGAAGAATATTTATATTTTGGAGTTAAGAATAAAATATATTAAGTGAGACTTAATAGTGTAATCCGAATTATACGAACGCACATGTATTAAATCCCCCATCCTTGGGAAGGAAAAATAACTACCAAGTATATACAAAATGTAAACACGAAATAGTTGCCTAACTATTTCCCAAAAACTTAAACCATAAAGCTAAGGCACGGCCATCCGTCTAATAGAGTTAGCACGTGTAGGTCGTCATACAGCTGATTGATTTGGAGGCATACTTGGTAGAGACGCACCACGGTGAGTTCATGTCCCCCTTTTCTCTAACTGTTTTCAGTTTTCTTAACTGCGGGGGTGAAATACATGTTACTTTGATTACAAGTACTTTATACACGGTATGGTTAGCGTAAGGAGGTTTACTACTTAGATCATGTGAGTGGGTAGGAGCAATATGAGGCCATTAGTCCTCATGGCGGGACCGAGGGACAGGAGCGGTAGATTTATCTGGGTGTAGCGAGCCCAGCCCCAGGCCCACAGTACGGACCTTGGGGTGACTTTGTCCACATACTAATGCCGTGGCGAAATCTGCTAGGTTTGAGTCTCCCTATTTGCACTTCACATATATCAGTGGCCTTGCAAACCATTGGTGATCTCAATTCCCTTATTTGCTACATACCAAGACTATTTTTATACTCACAAAGGTTTACTTACTCACTTACACATGAACTCGCTCAACATTATTGTTGATTTTTCAACTTACATGTATTTCAGGAAATTAAAGGATCTGGCGCGGTATGACACGTTTTCCCGCTGCACTAGTTACGAGGTCATCCGGGTTTGGGGAATGTGACTCTTTCCTGGACAAGTCACAGTCCTTAAACTATCTTTATGTTATGCTATGTTTGTTGAACAATGTTTATGTCGTTAGGATGTGTTTCTGTTAAGACAATGTTGTTATATTTGGTTTTAAAACTTAATCGAATGGATGATCTTGCATGGTTTTATTTCATATAGCTTTGTTATGGTTAAGCTATGGTATTAAGAAGTCACACCAAAATTAACCACGCTTCCGCAAAGCCAGGGTGTGACATCATTAGTTCCTTTTGGTTCTTTGCTAGTCCATATATTTCAGCACTTTGATCAGACCTCTTTTGCTTATACTGATGAAGGGTAGAATGGGAATTCTATGTTGGCCATATATTTGCAAGTGGTTCATCAGTCAATTGTACTGGTCTAGTGAATTTTTTGTGATTTAGGGCCAGCTGTTAGGTGTTTCAACAGTTTGAAAGACTTTAAAAGAGCCTGTGGATTCACAGTAACTGGAATCACTACATAGATAGTAGACTGGCTTATCATGAAAGTTTTCCATGTTCTTTATCTTGCTTTTATCAAAAGATAAGACCATGTAACCATCCTTAGTATTGTGGTTTGTTTTCTCACATACCGTGCAAAATATTGTATCTTTTGACTTCTTACTCATTTTTGAACCAGACTTTGATTTGGCCTTGAAATTTTGGCTGGGGTTAGCAGCTTTGGTGAGAACTGCTGGAGGGTTAACAATGGGTGTTATCTTCCCTTTAGAGGTTACAAAGGTCATTGGCTTGAAATTCTTATTAACACATTTTCATTAGACCATTTGGTATTGTGTTGGTCAAGAAATTTGTGAGAGGAACCATGATCTGTGTTTATAGTCTCCTTTCCAATTGTGGAATTGGACTTAATTTCATAGGCTTAAGTTTTAGGAGTATATTCACTTGGTCCTTGTGTATGATTATAAACAAAGCCAAATTTCACGTTGCTTTTAGTTTGTTGATTCAACAAAATCTCAAATCCTTTGCATGATTCTACCCACTTTTGACAATTCACTTGGGTAGATTCAAGTTCATTTTGACATGTTTGATATTTTGAAAGAAGTGATCTGAATTGTGAAGAATAATTTGAGGCTTCATGTTTTAAATCAGAAATGATTTGACCTTTTTATTTTTTTAAATTTGTTTGTGAGATCTAATGGTTTGTGCCAGCAGTTTTTAGAATTCTCAGATTTTTCAAGAGGCATGATATTCGCTGCTTTGATATCCCAAAATGATTGGATGCATTTTACAGAATAAAGTTCTAATAGTATTTCTAGGGATATACCAACATTCTGAAAGGGTTAGTAATTGTTGATCCAGCAAGTGGAATAATGGATAAACCATTAGTTTCACCAATGCTTTGATCAGAGGTCTCACTTAAGGTTTCTAAAGCAACTAGTGTAAGGTTCTTGTGACCTTGATCAACAGCAATCATGCTAAAGTGTTCATCACTCAAATCCTGAAATAGACTGCTCCAATCTACAAAGCTTTGAGTGAAAAAGCTTTGTTGATTAGTTTCTTATGCATGGAACCAGTAGTTTGAGAGACTACTGGCATATTTTCCTGAGATTGAGTTTGTGATTATGAAGGTGTTTGAACTTGTGCTTATGGCATGTGAACTTGTGCAAATTGATATTGTGGTGGCCCATTTGCATATTGATTTGCCATTTGAACTAGCCCATGTGCTAGATGTGCAGTGTATAATGTGGATGGTCTAGGGGTATTCTGGGAAAATTTTGTTTGGTGACCAGCAGTTGAGTTAGGTCGACTAAATTGATTTGGATAGGTTATGAAGGGTTGATTGTTCATGACATGAAGGCTTAAAGAGTTGAGGTCTAATATTAATTGATATGCATTGGAGAATGATATATGACGTAACTTATTTCAAAATGATCTTCATTGATTATAGTCATAAGATGTTTCTAAATCGGTATGATCTAAATGTCATTAGACCTAAGAGACATATTGGAATTAACATTTGATTAAAGGTTACGTAACCCCCGCGAAAATTTCAAGCCTTCGATTTTCGTAATAAATATTCGTTAATACGAACATTATAATCTTATAGCATCACTATCAGAACAAACCTAAGTATCACATACCTTGAAACCTTCCTAAATTCAATTGAGGGATTCGAATCACCAAAACATCAAAACTCAAAGTCTAGGGACTAAAAATACCCAAAACATTAAGTTACCTTGTTGTGCCACCTAGCAAGACACTAATCACTTCCTAAAACACTCATAAACACTTGTCCTAACCATCTTGAAGCTCTAAACACATCATAGGACACTAATCATCTCCTAAGACACCCATTAACAATTGTCTTGCCCATGTTTGGCCACCTATCTTTTCATTTGCCACACTTCTTCTAGTGTTGACACCTCATTGGACACTAATCACACTCCTAAGCCTCCGAGGACACTTGTCTTAATCTCCTTAACCTCACTTCACTACAAATAGCACCATTCGATTACCATTTTCTTCACACCAACTCAAAACACAAACAAGTCTTGTGTGAGTGCTCTAGTTCCTAATGTGCAAGCTTCTCTTGGTCTTTAGAAGGAATCCTTTAAAGTTATTCTAAGTAGTAGTAAGTTGCCTTCCTTTAGCTCTTTCAATAAAAAAATAGTTTTGTAGCTTATTTACGTTCAAACCCGTATTGTTACAAATTAAAAACTACCGATGGGAACACATAAGTATATTTCTCGTTTTGGATAGATTATGTGTTGTCACTTTGAATGACCATAACTTGGTCCACACTTAACCATATAAATTAAAATCTTATTTCATCATAAGTACTCCAAAATATGGTGCCAAGGATGTATAATACACTTAAAAACACTTCTATTTGGACCCTCAACTTTTTAAAACCAAAGTGAAGCGCAAAACTAAACGATATGTAAAGATCCACGGTTTTGACCATTTTCCGGGTTCCAAATAAAAATATTTTCTAGACAAAAGTTGTAAAGAAAATTATGATTTAGTATGCTAGAAATTTTCATATCTTTTTGATACCGTTTTCTATTTTAAAACGTAAAACGAAAACAACACAGAAAGTTGGCAAAAAATATATTTACTAAAAACTAAATAAATTATAATTTGCCTAGGGTTCTTTAACCCAAACCATCTACAAACATCATCGCAACAAAATCTTAATGAACGGTCCTTATTATTAGGAATTCATTGTAATCTTAAAGAACCTTGAGATCACATAAACTCTTCACCAAGATATCAAGGTGAGTACATAGTCCCCACTTTTCCGTTTTTAAACTATTTTAGGGCGATTCATATGTGCTAAACTATTTTTAAATTTACAAACTTACTACAAATGGCTTATGTGAAATCTATGTTCCTTTGTATGAAACTTGGTGGTGCGTCATGCATCCATACCTAAGTACATTCATTAACTTTAAATAGTCGAACTGTAGTAAGATATAGAGCTATAGGTGTGACAACCCATTCCACACTTCTGGTTTGTTTCGTTGGTTTGAGGAAGTGTCCTTTGGGAATGATAGAAACCAATTCACCTAATCTAGGTAAACACTTATGCGTTAATTCTACAAGTCAACAAAGGATTGGATGTATATTCCACACGGCCACGCTTATTTATGTAAAATGCAAAGTTTTTTTATATAAAGCCATACGAATTGTTCTTAAATGTTTATGTGAATATCTTGTTGGCTCAAATTGCCTAATCTATTTTTCCATCCAAATTTTAATACACTTTTCCTAACAGTTTGTTATCAAAACCAAAGTATTCCAATACTAACCATTTTTGCCATGTACTACAAAAACTATTTTATACACCAACTCTTGTAGTTGGTCAACATATTGCAATACCAAAACTTTTTACCATATACTTGGCCACAAAACCTATGTTACTCACCAACTTTTTAGTTGACCCTTTATTTTTCAAATATGTTTAAGGTACTTGTGTTTGATTATTTTATCCAAGTTGCTATATATAAGGAAATGGACTTTGCCTTAGTCTGCTTTAATAAAAAACAAACATTATGTGACATTTTGAGAACAAATTAAATACAATATTTAAATTTTATAGTTTCATGTGTTGTGAACAATCTTGTAACGTGACTCCCCGATGTTTCCGTCGCGTTCCACGCGGTTGGGGTGTTACAGGTTGTTCTTTGATCTTACCTAACATTGTATCGTGAAAGTGTAGTAATAAGGGTATTTGGTTGGGAATATATCTGAGATTAAGTGGGAGTTGTATGTTGTTATAGAGATTATGTTCTCCTTTATAGAAAGAAGTTGTGCATTCTAGTACCCACATTGATTCAAACTAATGCAAATGTGTGGCCACGCTCAAACTTGGTGAAATTTGTTAGACCTTTTTGATTCGGAGAATGAGTAAAAAAAATAATTGAACATATGGTGAGAATGAAATATGATCCATGTCTCATGTTCAACGAATGCCCACACAAAAAAGGAAGTTAGACGTCCACTGTTGTCTACATTAAAGGGCAGTTAATTGAGAATCGTCCAAGTGAGAGACTGTTGGAATTGCTATGTCCAGTATTTAATTATTTAACATTGTTATCATGGTACGATCCAAAGAGTTATATTTTGGAGGATTTATTATTGGATAATAAATAGAGATCGAGAACTGGTTAGTAATTAAGAGTTAATTAAGGTTTTCAACTTGGTGGACAAGTTAAAACTTTGGGGTTTAGTGTGTAATTATATTTAGTATAAAACATACTTAAACCTAAACCCTAATAACAGAAAATAACACAACCACCGCCACCCTAGCCACCACCCCTTCTCTCTTCTATCTCTCTCTCTCTCTCTCACTCTCATCGACGGCCAACCACCAAGGCGTCGCCGCTCCACCACCGCGTGCTGCCTTTTTGTTTCGCTTCTAATTGGATCAGAGCTGCTGCATGGATCTCGAGTGTCACATCTATTGCGTGTTCGGTTTACTAGCGAAATCGCGTATCAATCCATCGTGTGAGCTCTTGGTATTTCGTTGAGGTACTATTACTGAACACCCTATGGTTGGTTATAATTGTTTATTCAAATCACATATGGATCACTAGAATGAATTGAATCGGTTTTAATATGTGTGTGTGTGTGTGTGTTCAAGCTTCTGTTTTCTAATTAATATGAGACATTAATTATCATAAAAATCTGATTTTACAAATAAAGTTTTAGTTCAGTACGTGTGGACAATTCTCATCACATCGGATGATTCCTTTAGGGACAAAACGAAGGTTGATCTATTCAGAGACAAAAGCGTAAGTTAATACATATATTGTTTTGTAACGAATTGTAAGTGTGATTAAGTTTTCTTATTGAAAATTTTAAAAGGTAAGGTTATTGTTTTAAAATAGATATTATTAATGTTTAAAGTATATTTTGTTTAAAATTTCGCTTTTATAAATCAGTCAACGTAGTTGACTTTGAGTTTACAACTCTGGTTGAAAGCAAGATTGATATGATGGCGTGAGGTGAAGGCGCCTTGACAACTGGCATCCCAGGTATATTAGCAAATGTATCAATACAATGTTTTACCTTTGGCACATAAAGACTTAATATATTCCGTTGCATTTAAATCAAAATCTATTTTTGAATTATTTATCAAAGGGTAATACCAATAGAAAGACCCCCGGGTTTGGGGCTTTTCAAACATGTGAAATGTCTTCTTGTACTATTTGGAAGAACATCGCTTTCATTGTAAAACCCTTATTCTCATCTACTGATGATGAAGTTGTTGAATCAACTACCACCCAAAGGCTATATGTCTATATAATTGTCTCCATCATAACAACTGACATGGTGGCTCGAATCAGTCAACTTTAGACATTGCAGAGACACGTTGCCTTGGTCGCACCTCACAGAGTGGTACCATTGCGTTGTTTATTGCTTTCTCTATCATATTTTCTTGCTTACTATGCTTAAACTTACTAAAGTTTCTTCTGACTTCTTGGTCTAGACTCGCTGATCTTCCCTTTTGAAATACGCTTGCTTACTATCTTGCTTCTCAACTTGTTGTTCTTGCGAATTACTTGATTTTTTTTCTTCTTATGTTCTTGCTTACTTGTGTTTTTTCTTTAATTTTTTTGTTCATTCGTTCTTGTTGTCATTCTTTCTTTCTTCTTGAGATCTCTTTCTATTGAACCAGTAAAAGAACAAATGATTGCAAAAGCCAAAATATACTATTCTAATCAAGAAATAAAAGCTCTGTTGAAGCCAAAATACACTAATAGAAGATCTGTTCAAGGCCAAAGACAAAATACACTAACAGAAGATCTGTTTGAAGACATATAAGGTCTGTTGAAAAAGTATAAAAGTATGTTTAAGGCCAAACCCCTATTGAGGGTTAAAGCACTGATGAAGAAGACTAAACATCTGTTTGGGTCTGAATAGAACAATGCCTATAAATTAGTGTTTATAAGCCTCGGAACAGTTGTTGGGATTCATCAGATGTTAGAAACATCTGAGAAGATGTTGCTAACATCAAAGGAATCTTATCTATTAGGAATGTCAGATGTCGCTATCAGGATAATGTCAGTCCTGATTGCCAACAGATGTTTATACTTACTATAAATAGATATCACATGTTAGATATCTATTATCACTTGACATTCCTTTTGTACAAACAAAATTGAGTGATTAGGCCATGGAGGATTGTAAATCATACTTGTAATTTTGTAATCTGTTGATTATAATCAGAAAAAAGTATGAAAACTTTCCAAATTTGTGTTTATGTTTAATTCCGTTGCATTCATATATTTCCATTTATACTTCACATACTTCATTATTTCACACACAAAAACACACACAAATCGAAACTTAGTTCCTACCACTTTCTTTCTTGCTTATCATGTGCTTTTATTGTTTCTATTGCTATTTGTTTACTTTAACTTGTTTAATTATTGGTTTTAAACCATGGATTTAAGAACTAAACCCATCGCCCCTTGCCCTTTTTTTCTTGCTCTCAGCCTAATCATAAAGGATTGTGATATAGATGTCATGGTTTAATAGAAAACAAGTATTATTCACTTAAATACCTATATGAACATGAGTAGGTAAGGTTATCTCCATAAGGAATATGTGGTAAGTGTTCGATTGTAATAACTAAATTAACTAACTACTAAGCAAATTGTTGTTCGTTGACTTAGAGAATTATGATTGATAATGTTAAAGGAAGTCATCAGATTTAAAGAAACTTAACCCCCTTCAGATTTCTGGTTCAATGGTTCACCCAAATCTATTTAATTAGATAGATACCATATGGTCTTGTGAATGGCTTAATTAAAGTGATCCGTTAGAAGGGAGATCTACCCTACAGCCTGCTGACATTCTTGTTTTTGGATGGGAGGGAGGGAAACACGCGTGTGTCGATTTGACAGGTGTGTCCCCCCTCGTTGGGCTAAGGGACCACGGGTTTGTGGCAGGATAGGCGATAACCAAGGCAGAGGCGGGTAAAGTAGCTAAACACGAAAAAGTTTGCATCGAGAATCAGCACGTGTTCATCCCGTTTGCTTTCGATACCTTTGGCGCTCTCGCCCCTGACGCGGTACGGTTTCTAAAGCGGGTTCAACAGGTGGTAAGCAGTAACACCGCACATGCTAAGGGACAGAATTTTGTGTTTAGCAGGGTAGGGTTTGCTATTCAGAAGGGGGTAGCGGCGCAGCTTGTTGCTCGCCTACCTGCCATTAGTTTGTAATCGTATTGAGCTTGTTCCTAGTGTTTTATTGAAAAAAAAAAAAATTCATAAGTAACTTATGATGATAACAAGTGATAATTAAAAACAAGTTTTTAATAATAACTCATACAATTTAGTTACCAAATCACAAGTGCCAAAAACCCTCTTAATAACCAAACTGCTCACGATGCAAAGAAACCTAATGTGAATGGTAAAAGATGAATAATCGCAACACAAAAAACTTATATATATATACACTAAACCACATGTATCTTCCAAACAATGAAAAATAATCCAAAAAAACTAAAGTAAACAAGGCTTGAGTTTCGCATAAATGAACCGTCCAATCAGAGGTGATTACAAAAGGTTTTGGTCGCTCATCATCATCATAGGATCTTCTAGGTTTGTTGTGGATCTTGATTGCATGAAGGAGTTGAAAAAATTAAGGTTTAGAACTCCAGAATTCGTTATTGGGAGATAAAAAAAGGTCTAGGGTAAAGGTTACTTGTGTTTGGGGGAAGGATTATCTTTAAAGAGGGTGAAAACCCCAATTTTCACGTGTTAAACCGAAAAGGGTGCTCGGACACAAGCGCATCATGCATAGGTGACTAGTTTCTTCTACATTTTTCACGTTTCCAACTCCCGTCTTGTGTATGTACTTCCAATCCTTTGTATAGCTTCCCAGAAACCTTCTGTTAAGCTCCAAAATCCATCCATTAAGTTCCGGGTGATTGCAAAGCAAATCAGACACAAATTAACCATGTTTCATAGTAACAAACACTTAAAACTTCATAATTAGACGTAGTAGAACATGGTTATTTATCCTTCCATTAGATTCTGATCAATCCTTTGATTATTAAAAATCTTTACTTTTTCCTACTATATCGAATCCTTGAACCGATGGTTTGACCCTTGTGCTCCAGTACCAATTTTTGGCCTAAATGACTAACACACACAAAAACTAATCAGAAAATAAAAAAGCATACATTACAAGTGCTTGACACTTTCATTAAGAAATCAGAAATCACTATATATTTATACTAAAATAATAGACGCACAACATTATATAAACTACACCAAGACTTGTCATGCTAGGGTTCAAAATTGTATCTTCTAGTAATTCATGTTGGAATTAGGGATTGCAATAACACACAGGTTTATGATAAGGAGTTATAGTGAAACATCTTTAATATACACACAAATACTACATACATTCGAAATACATATTTGATGTTCTAATTACATTGACATGAACAACCTATTTATAGACCTCAAAACCTAACCGACATAACGGTTGTAAAAGGTAGTTATATCTACCAACCGTTAACTAACATAATTGACTTTAACCAATCAATAACTAACTTTAATGAACCATTGATTACATGAGCCATACTCACATAGACATGGCTTAGATTCTTTACATAATTAACAAATAATATAGACCAATTTTAAAATATAATTATGATTACCAACAACCATGTGTAACCTAAACAAAGACTTATAATACTAGGACTCAAACTCTCTTCTTCTCGTAATTCAAACTAACTTGATAAATATGCAAACGGATTTAAAACTACACATACAATGACACCCACAAAAAATATTAATAAAACTAGACGTTTTTCATTTCACCCTTTCAAGTCTTCAACAACCCATTTCAGAATTAACCACTAACAATAACAAGATAATATATATTAGTTTATGCGTAAAAAATACAAGTATGAATATATATATATATATATATATATATATATATATAAATGTTGAACAATAAATGAATCAAGCTTGAGCTTTAAAAATATGGCTCAAAGCACC
The DNA here is from genome assembly GCA_030545235.1 of Helianthus tuberosus. NCBI lineage: Eukaryota > Viridiplantae > Streptophyta > Magnoliopsida > Asterales > Asteraceae > Helianthus > Helianthus tuberosus. The sequence continues at coordinate 19,108,060 of CM060388.1, read as the reverse complement.
CTCAAGCTCAAGATTAGGTGAGTCTAGATCACCGCAGCTCGTTTATACCTTTAGTGTGCATAAACCTTAAATGAGATATAACACACTTTCTAGTAATTAAATTTATGAGACCTTCTATGTCATTTAAGCATATCAACCTGATTATTATGCCTACTAATTGAATAACTACAATATAACATTTCGTATTTTTCATACTTTCTATTTTTAGAAAGCTTGTATTCATATTCCATTTCAATCTTTGAAATTTCGAGATTTTGATCATAATGGAAATTACATCTTATTCATACTTGTTTAATTCATGCTTACACAATCACGAATACGTGTTTTATGTACAAAACCAAACCAAACTTATTATTCATTTTATGCTTAGAATATTGTTCATACACATTCATACAATACACATGCTTATACATGCCCTAAAATACCCTAAAAACACTTAACATATTGAAGATATTGCATAATTGGACAGACAAACAACCAAACAAAAAGGATTAAAATGCAGTTTTTGAATTTTGGAAGACCTTATGACCGCAAGGCCATAGGCTTATGGTCCGCAAGCCATGTCTGACGGGCAGAATTGTTTCTTGCTCGCGGATTGGACCTCTTTTCAACCTACTTTCACCTCCGATCACCTTCCAACCTTCTTTAAACCCAAACCCTAATCTCCCTCTATAAAACCAAGCCTCCTCTAACATGTTTTCAGTTTCCACAACTCCATATCACTCTCAAACACTCAAAAATCTTAAAGAATTTCCAACTTTGGGCAGATTACTACAAGCTCAAACTTGTGAGTTTTAACTTACTTCTTCAACCTTTTCTTCTCATTTCTTGCTTTCTAACTTCGTGGATAACCTCTAGGAATGTTACCCAATGCTTACCAAGGTAAACAAGTGTGGTACATCACCATTGTTGAGGTCCAAAGAAGGATTAAATTTCCGCTTTTATAAAACTTTCATATTTTACAACATGTTCTTATCTTTCTTGGAAGAACTTATTCCAAACCTTGTCCCTAACTAATCTACATGTTGAAGGGCTTGAGTTAATGTGTTTTTCCAGAAAGTATGAGGTTCAAACATCTCCTTACTTTTATAAATAAAGATCCTAAGTAAGCTCTAAGATGAGAGAAACCAAACAAGTCTCTAACCTTCAATGTTGAAAGATTTGAGTTATGGTAAAGGTGTGAGCATTGGAACATCGTTTCCACAACATGGATTCCACCTACCTCACTAGATTACTTAGTTAATCATCTTACTTTCATAGCATCTAAGTCACCAAACAACTTTCAAGTAAACAAAGTAAACAAAGTGAACAAACTACACTAAGTCTTCAAACATTATCCATTTTTGAAATGCACTCGTCTAGTTTAACTCACTTGGTTTTTTCGTGAATTAGAGGATTTCATTTTGTTCTTTATACTTATTCATGACCATCCGAATCATCATTGAGATGATTTGTGTTTTGGTGAATCTGCAAGGTTAAGGGGTTTTAATCCTACCTTTACATGACCATATTTGACTAACCTAACATTTTACTAACTAACTAACTATATATATATATATATATATATATATATATATATAGGGTGAGGTTCGGCTACAAAGTCTATTTTTCCTACAAAGTGAACAAAGTCATAAAACACCACAATTTCAACCATAAAACACACTTAAAACCCACAAATAACAAAGTGAGTATCACTAAAACAGAATAGCAAAACCCTAACAATCCATAAAAACTTCAAACATACCATCATAGAACTATGAATATAAAATACAATATGATAATCAACATAAAACACAATAATGTTTGTGATTCGATAATCAAAGCCTTATCATCTAAAACATAACACAAAACCCACAAATATGACGTTTTAGTAATCTCCACTTTGTTATTTTTGGGTTTTGAATGTGTTTTATGGTTGACATTATGGTGTTTTATGACTTTTTACATTTTGTAGGAAAAATAGACTTTGTAGCAAACTCCCACCCTATATATATATATATATATATATACATATAATACAAGCCGAACCACGATATCAACGAAATCAATGGTTGAACGTTATGAGTTATGGTAGATATCATCTATGTTCTTGATTCCTCAAAATTGGATTCTAATAGGTGACTTGGTACCCATGAAAAACACACTAAAACATAGTGTCCAATTGAGTGTCTAGACAAGATGTAAATTTCTTGTATACATACTTTCTATTAACTAAAATCATGAATCCAAATCCATCATCAATTCCACGAACTCACACACATTCGTTATCCCATTGTAGGGTAACTTTGGTGTCTAAGTCTTCAAGTCTCATCAACTCACATTTGTGGAAGCTTTGCAAACCGTGAGTATACTCGAAACCCCTTTTTCGCTTTAATCACTGTTTAGGGTCATGTATAAAATAAACAAACTCACTTACGAACACAATCAAACTTATGAAATCACTAAATCCACCAAACATGCTATTTATTATGCTTAGGTTATTCATGCTAGATATTCATATATGCAACTACTTGTTATTAACTTTGCTAGTGTACCTTAACATGTATAGCGCTATAGGAGTAGCACACCGCCCAATTTCATGGTCTATGTTAAGCATTCAATCATAACAGTCTTATTCACTTGTTGACAAGATTATGCTTGTGCAATCTTTGGTTTGACACTTAGGTTGTGCATACTAGTGTGTAATTTAACTTAGTATACGAACTGGCATGTTGGATTTAAGAACCTTTTTATTATATGCTATGTAAAACCAAACATGTATGCCCACCGACCTATTTTTGTTGATGGATACATTAATATATGTTGCATGAAATTAGCTTGATGCACACGAATCAACTTAGGATGGATTAGAAATGCACTCAATTTTTACGTTATGTATTTCTTTTCGTTGTTTATGTTTAAGTTGCAAAATGTTGTATTTCCATTTCTTGACACTGTACTTCGGTTTAGTATGAAATGAAATATTGTTTACTTAAATTATTGTCACAATTAGTATGTTATGAAGTCTCGAACAATCTCGTTTTGTCTTGCCTTGATGTTTCCGCCTTCGGTTGAGGTGTGACACACAACTTATGAGTTCTAAACCCTAATACTTTGAAACTCCATAGTACTTCATCCACTTTTCTGAATATAAAATTGACATAAAATGGAACATGAGAGAGAAATTTTAAAAAAAGAGTACTTCAAAGTCCTTAACAACTCTGGAAAGGTCAAAGATAGTCCATATATAATCATATCTCAATAAACTAACTAGTCTTTGAATGTAGTCGGAATATATCTTTGATAATAGTACATGTATACATGGTGAGTAATATAAGAGCATCACCATTACATGAGTCGTCAAATCATCACTACCCTAAAGTTGTCCCCAAGAACCTCCTCCTTTATCTGTACCACACATCTTTACTCTCATCTCTTGCAAAAATCGTTATGGCCTGCCATGGACAATGTGTGGCCAAGAACCTTGTGCTCCCTCTCTCTATTCAATTCCACATCAATCTGCATGGTGGGCCTCTCTCTCTTTTCCGTTCGTGAAGGTCGCCAGACCCAATTGCAAATACTCTAAGTAATCTAAGGTATCATGTGAATTTTTCTAATAGTAATGATTTTTTATTTAAATGTTTTAGCAATTTATTGAGTGTTCTTTGTCGCCGAGAACCTTGAGCATCAACATTGGTCCGTACATGTTAATATAAAATCTTTTTTGTACAATGACAAAAATTAAGTTATGGTTTCTTATAATTTTAGAAGTTAAATACAATAATAACAATCAGTAAAATCTCACAATTTCAAAACTATTGGTAAAATCTAGAGATGATGTATGCAAACTACACCTCTATTCCAGATGATAGAGAACTGCGTCTAGGGAGACCCCAAATCTAGAAACTCTATCTTAAAATAAAAAAAAGTATATATATATATATATATATATATATATATATATATATAGGAAGGCTATAGCAAAAACCCACTTGAGTTGCGTAAATTCATTAAACTTTGTAAAAACGCCATGTAACATTTTAATTTTTTTCTAAAAAAATAGAAAATGTAACATACATATATTTGAACATTTTTATAAAAGAAAAACAAAAAAATACCGAGTAGTTTTTTTTTTAAATGTTAAAAATTTCATGTTACATAATATATATGTCCAAAAAAAATGTAACATACAAATTTTGAACATTTAAAAAAAACTAGTAGGCGTTTTTTTCATTTTTTTTATAAAAATGTTCAAGTACATTTATGTTACATTCCCTATTTTTTTATAAAAAAATAAAAATGTTACATAGGGTTTATTTGGGTTTTCTCAACTTACATTGGTTTTCGATTTATCTTTAGTTAATTAATATATATATTTAAATTTTCTTAGAAGTTAATTAATTAAAACAATTATTTTAGTTCAATTCATAAATGATTAAATTAATTATGACAACAATATAGAAAAAGAACGACACAAAATGTAAGATAGAAACTTTAGGACCAAATTAGTTTAATTTAAAATATGAATTTAATTTTTAAAACTTAAAACTAGACTTGAGAGGAATAATATATGAAACATCAAAATAGTTCTGGTTTATTAATTTTTGGACTGTGCTACTTTCTTACCGGTTACCATCCCCACTTTTTCTTGGTGGGGTGGGTTGGAATAAGGAAAACTTACAAAATACATAAAAGAACAATATCTGAAGCAATCTTTCCAAGATCTAAATTTACACACTATTTTCAATTTCAAAAAAGAAAAATTAGACAAAAAGAAACATAAGTATCATGGATTCTCAACCAGAACATTTAAGAAGAAGAAAAAATATATATGTAACTGAATTAATGGATCAATAGTCAAGGGTGAGTTGACTAGAGCTTGAGTGACAAATCAAGTTTCTGAGACTCATCTTGATTGGTCTTCAACTCCGGCCACCATAAACCACCAACTTCATCCTTAGCCATTGAACTCATTCCAGTCCTAACCACCTCAAACCGCCCAACACCACCGTGGGACGGTGGAGCTCCGGCCAGGCTTGAGGGGTAGCCTGCTATGTTGAGCTTCCCTATAGCTGGTTGCTGATCAACATGAGGTCTTGATGACCATCCTTTTGGCCCATAAAAGCTCTTGAAACCCGAAGAATTCGAAGCCGAAAACATAGAATTAGAAGGTTTGTGGATCATTGAGTGTACCTGAATTCCAAGTGATCTGTGACTGTTGTTGTTATAGCCATGAAGAGGAAGTGAAGAAAGGGTAGAACAGTAATTTTGATCATGGTGGTGTTGTTGATGCATATATGTGTGGCCAAAAGCTGCAGCTGCTGAAATCATTGGATTTGAAAGAAACCCCATTCTTTGGCTTCTTTTTGCAAGATTCCTTTCTCTTTTGTGGGCATTTTGATGACCCCCTAGTGCCTGTGAGCTGTAGAACTTTCTTTGACAGTAGTTGCAGGAGAAAACCCTAGGCTCAGTTGAATCTGATGCTTGTTGTGTTGTACTTTCTGATGAGTTACCCATGTTGAAACTATCTATAAGATTCAGTTCTTGATTCAATCTTGAACCATCATCATCATCATCTAAAGTTTGTGTCTTTGTTTCTTGGTCATCATCATCTTCTTTAGGAGCTTCACAAGTTCCAATCTTCTTGGCATCTGGCAATAGATCATATGATATTTCCATGAGCTAGCTAGCACAAGTAGTGTTTTAGGGCCTCTATCTTGGGTTGAAGGGGCATGTGAAACTGAAAGGGGGGAAGAAATTGTTTATGGAAAGTGAGTGCTTTGTGCTTTAAGTGGAAAAATACTATGTGAAAGAGATTTCCTAGATAAAGACTAAAGAGACATGATTTTAGTTAAAGTACAGTATAATTTTAGGTAAAGCTTTTCATCTGACTCACAAATAGTTGAATATCATGCACTACAGTCTAACCATGTTACTATAGTTATACCCTATGCTGGTAAAGTTGTACCTTTTTATAGATTTAATCATTTTTATTCTAGAGGAAAGAAGGTTTCACCTGAGCCAAATATAGCCCTAATCTAGCACAATCATAATGCTAAATTGCCAAAGTTATCTTATAAGGCTAGAGGGTGTGGGATGAAGCCCCTTGGGCCATGTAAGGACACCTCAGCGCCACCTAGGTGCCACATCAGCCAAAGGGCTTTATAACCCCCCACTTAATTTGCTGGGTGTGGGATGGAGCCCCGTCATCATTACCTAATTATTTTTTACTTTTACATTTTACCTTTTTAAATTAAATGACCATTTTATATAACTAGAAAATTAAAAAAAAACATAATTTCATCCTAAAAAAATAAAAAACATCACAAAGTCATTAAAAAAAATAAGAAGGTACTAGAAAAAAAAAACTACATATATTTCGCCCTAATTTGATTCTTGCGAGCCTCCATAATGCGTTGATCCGTCTCCGGTAGATGTGAGAAATCTTTCGCTAGAAAATCCAAGTCTTTCTGAATTTGTTTCTCCCTCTTCATTTCTTGGTCCTTTTCCCTGATCGAGATCATTTTGTTGAGACTTGTATGGAACTCTCCCAACTTTGACGGCTCATCCGATGACGTTGAAGTACCCTTTCCTCGTGCCGCTGCCTTACTTTTATCCCGACCCCTTGGTCGAGGCAGCTCCTCTGGTTGTTCGAACTCCTCATCATCGTCGTTAAGATTAATTGTCGTACGAGCATCGGACCCAGATGGTTCCGTTGTGGATGTTGATTTGGACCGTTTTGACCGAGGGCGGGTTGGGTCGAACGGTGGCACAAGATGTCACTTGGGAGATTTGCGAAGAAGCTCCCACGCATTTACAAGCGTAAAGTGATGACTATGGTACACCCTATAATCGGAGTGGGCTTGGGTCATCACGTCCACATCGCTCGAACCGCTTTTCCTTCAAGTGTTGTTGACGAGATTAGTATGTATGTTGTTAAAGTTGCTAATCTTCGTCCTCATTGCGCCCCATTTTCCCGAAATAGAGTCGGCCCGTCGATATACGCCGCGACCCATGGCGGTGAAAAACTTGTCACGAATACGGTTCCAAAAAACCTTTATGTCTTGGTCGTCACCTATAAAAAAATATATTTATAAATGTATATGTTTGATTTAAAAAATAAGTTTACAAAACTATATATTTACCAACAATCGAGTCCTCCGATACGTCGAGCCATGCTTTTGCCAACTCGAACTCTTCCGTAGGCGTCCAATATTCGACCTGTTTGGTAGCACGTTTCTCGGACTCATCCTTCTTTTTATGGTTTCTTTTTTTTCTAGAAGAGGGTTCGACTTGGGTTTCGGGAACGGATTGGGTTTCGGGTATGTTTTGAGGAATGTGTTGGGGTATGTTTGAGGGAAAAAACTGGGGTTGAGAATAATACCCAAAAAAACTGGCCATCGGTTGAGTGATGGGATGAGGAGAAGTTGGGGTTGTTGGTGGCATTGGGTAATATCCAACCTCACCCGTACGCGAGTCTCGGCGATACCGATCCTCTTGCTCGTTGTTTTGCCAGTACGGATTGTTCGGGTCCCATGGGTTTAGGTTGTTGGGAAACATTGTAGATAGGGGTTTAAAAAAAATTCACCAAATTTATAAAAAGTTGAGAGAAAATGGGTGGATATAGATGGAGAAAATGGAGGAAGTGAAGAGAATTTATAACTTTGAAAAACAAATTTTTTTTTTTTTTAAACATGACCGTTCAACGGTCAAAACAATTAAAGGTGCCTCGATCAGTGTGATGTTTGCTCGTTATCATGATCGCGAGGATGCTATAGCGCCCCAACTTAATTCCGCCGGTGTGGGTGTATGGCGCCCACGGCGCTATAGACGCTGACAGGGCGAGGGTGGCGCCCCCCACACCCTCCGGCCTAAGAGCACTCGTACTCGGGCGTTGTTTGTAAAAAAAATTAAAAAAAAAAACGCCCGGAAACGCCCCGAGCCCCACTACGGCCGGCGTTTTCCGGCGTTATTTTTGAAAAAAAATGCCCCCGGCGTGTTTATTAAAACGCCAAAATGGGATTGTGATGGCTTGACTTTGGTTTGACTGGCCAATGAGAGAATAGATTGGTTTTTTTTTAATGAAGAAGAGATTGCATGGGCGTTATTGGAATAATGTCCCACTACACCACTTTATACTATAATGCCTCATGCTGACTGGGATGACACATGTCGCAAAACGCCCCATGGTGGGGGCATTATATTGATTTACCACTACACATGGTCTAAGGGTGTCTAGAGTGGGCGGAAAACCCACTTGACAAAGTCGGTTTACCGCGCGGTACCACCGCCGCCGGTGGGTTTTGCCGCTCGGTGAAATCAGAGATGCGGTGATGGGTTGCCGAAGCGGGGAGAAGGAGGGAAGGAGAGAGAGGGGGTGTGTGTGGTGGGGTCCATGTCATCTCAACCAATCACATATTTTTTTTTTTAAATAGTTACAATTCATGAAGTGTCTAACCATTGAGAACACTTATGAGCATAGTTTAAACACTTTTCATTGAATGACATGGCATATTCTCATTGGTTGATTTTCAAGTGTCTAACCACTCCCTACACCCTAACGGGTTCGCTAAACATGCTATCAAATAGTTTAAGTATCTTTTAGTACATGAAAAGAGAGATATATTACTACGTGACATTTTTTTGAAGTGAGATGTATGTTTAACATAACTCCTTTAAAATCATTTGTATTTTATGTCTTTTATGTCGTTAAACTTAAAGATATAATAATTTTACTAACAAAAAAATTCCAAGATCATCCATCTATCAGGGACATTAATTTGTCTTTATGCATGTTGCCATGTTGGTGTTCATGTGCAAACTCCAACTCTTCGTTCTATAAAGGGGTTGTTTTTTAATCGTATCCATACAAAAAAGATATATTTTATTACTTTTCTTTTCTAAAAAAATAAAAATAAAAGATTGCACCAATAAAGATGAATGCACAAGACCCTAGCAACTCCATTAACATTTTATTTTTTAACGTATATGTGATATCGCTGACACGTGCGTTGTAACATGAGAAAATGAAATTAAATATGTTTACGTCCTTTTTACAAGATATACAAAACAAATATGTAACAAAGAAGTTATTAATATTATATAGCTAACAAATAATAACCGAGATCTTTTCGTATCCTTGACATCCTTATATTGCATATTGCTTTTAATATACGTCATGTTTGTCGTCAAAATTCGACAGATAAGGTAAAGTATTTATTTTTATAAACTTGCCTTATGTGGTTGAATACAGGTGTAAGTAATTTACGTACGTATGTTAGTTTAGTTAAAATAATTGAAGTTTGAGATAAAATGGGGACAAAGACCTGTCTCTTAGTCATTTGTCATTGGACAAACAACAAAACAGCAGGTGGGAACTTTGAAGACATCCAATCACAAGTTAACTGGCATCTAAGGAAGAGCATCTTTCTTAAAAGGAACACACCACTCCTTTTGGAGAATCTACACTGTTGGTGCAACTTTGGTACAACTTTCATCTTGCACTTGCAACATACTACTATTGCTAATTTTCATTATTTTTTTTTCTAATATTCTGATACCTTTTTCCACCCAAAACAAGTAAATGGTGATTTTCAACAGGGAAAATTGAGTTTGAATCATGATAGTTAACTACTCATTTGATTGTAGTTTTTCCATTATCGGTTGATTCGAATAATGAAATATAACATGTCAACTCTTATACATGTTGTATTCCATTATTGATTTCTCATTTCATTTCCTTGTATATTGATTTGTTTGATACTCTGTCATTAAAACGTAGAATTATGTAGTTAAATTCTTGTTTAATACTTACATACGCTAAACACATATATGATCATAAAACAAACTAGTTAACTTATCGAGCAAAGGTTGAGTTTTCAGCTTGGATTAGAAGTGTTGCTCATGCCAACTTGGCTATAATTGTTATTGGCTCGAGTTTGAGTTGATGTAAGCTCAATTCAAACTCGCTAGTTGAACTACTCTAGTTTAAATGTCTAGTAACGACCACTACTACACATGATCTAGTATAACCTGGTAAACAACGGTAATATATACAATTCATAAATCAAACTAGACTATATTTATACAATACATAAATCAAACTATACTATATTCCAATAAGTTAATTATATATGAAAGATAATAAAACATAATTGAACCAAGTAACGTAACCTGATTCTTTTGATGGAGAAGAACATTATTCATCTTCATATAACTCAGTTATGTATAAGAAATTGAATATTATTCATCTTCGTATAATTGACTTTTATGTAAGAACCATATTTATACATTTTATTTTCTAAACTATTTTAATGGACTTTCGTTTTCTTGAAATAACAAATTTCTATTTTCTTTGAAAAAATGTAACTAAATATGCATTTTATGACATGGTTATATTGAATATTTCTAAGAAATATATCTTTTAACAAAAGCGCACGTGTTAAAAAAAAAAAAAAAAAAAAAAAAAAAAAAAAAAAAAAACCCAACCCCTTGCCATTACTAAAAAAAATGGGTATCACCAATCGGACGTAATCCATTGACGGATCCCACTCAATTTCCATAAATATGGAAAAATGTTATTAAAAATTACTACTGACAACTTATTGATGGTTTTGATGCGTGCTAATACAAACTTGGTTGTCGTGAATGGGAACTGTTTGTCGATGGACTATCACTCGATAATCCGTTAGTGATTTTAAAGATAAGATCTTGGATGAAATTCTCGTGAGGCTAATCAGTAATTTATTGGGTGGGAATCGTTGTCAATGCACTACCTAGTAAACTATCGGTATTAGTGAAGATATGATTTCGGATAAGATTTCCCCTTTGGTTTATGACACCCTGCGTCACAATGGAAGGATTGCGAAAACGTGGTGTGACCTTTAGGTTACGTAGCCACTGTTGAGGAAGAAACTAAAACATTCATTCAAATTCCATTTAAGAACAAAAGTAATTGTCTAATCACTAATACATCAATTTGTTTGAATTAGTTCAACAAAAACAAAGACATGTAATAAGTCGGCTCGTTTGTATTAGCTTCCAAAATGTACCGAAAGAGCATACATCAATGAAACTGGAAGAGAGCACAGCTCGATCTCCTCTCAAATCCTAAACTTATGAAGGCAAGCGCATGACACTGCTATTTAAAGGAACATGCCCATGCGCTCCTACACGCGTATGAGTCCTGCATGAGTAGGACTCCTACACAGGTTCATGTCATGCGCCCCTAAAACACATTAACCTATACAATATTCAACATATGCTCTATGTAGCCTATTCGACAGTGGCGGACACATACAAAATGCATCAACAGATTCCCCCTTGTACATCACTGTTGAATCTTGATCTTCAAATATGAGAGCCTTGTTTGAATATTCTGCCAACTTCAATCAAGTGTTGTGAATATCTTCAAAAAAATTCCCCCTTGATTGATCATTCGGGCTTGCATTTGATCCAATGTATTCCCCATGAAATGACACTGTAGGTCTTTATTTGCACGGTTTCTGATACAATCATCTGATTTGCTAAACCGCGATCTTCACGAATATTAACCAATTTGAAACTAATAAACGTAGCTTCTCCATTTCAACATTAACCACATCTGCATTCGGTTTTAACACACTCCCTGCTCGATCCTCTGAACTTCAAAACCCAACCGACAATTGATAAAAAACTTCAAATACCACACTAGTCATTTTTAAATAAGCGAATACCCACGAACATCTGAAATTCCGTTTTCCGTAATCAGCTTTATGCTTCTCCAACTTGAATGATTGATTAGTGTGAACGGTGATCTCCACAATCAACAAATCTTCATCAGATAAAAAAATATCTGGTAATACACTGTGAGCTTTAAAGTATATAGATAAACGTTCTTCGAATGATCAATTTCATATACTTCCCCTTTAGTCACAATAGCAAATATATAGTCTTCTTCGTTAGTCCTTGCAGCAACTTAATCTTCAAACATCATCATTCCCTGGTAGTTATTCTAGAAAATAACTCATTTGCCTGGAAATTAACCGATCTGAGACTTTAGAATGATCACAAAGTTGTCATGTATCTAATATCTTGAAAGCTCTTTGACATCTTAAGTATATCAAACCTGACGCATCACAACTCTGACACACAATCTTTCTAACCGGCTTGTACGAAAACAAAGACTTCAATTTGATCATGAACTAAAGAATCCGAGATACTTATGCATTACCATATAATTCGAGTTAAAATCACCCGTATACTTTTGCATCTATGTGTGAATTTTCAAAAATGCTGGAATTTCAATATATGACATGAAATTTTTCTCCCCCTCATTTTTGCAAATTCTAACCTTTATAATATCACTTCTGAGTTTCCAAGAATCCCCCCCCCCCCAACTTGGCAAATGTTGGTCTCTCTCCTCTCAAAACTCAACTTTGTGGAATATTTGACATTTTGCTTCACAAAAGTCAGCTTTTCATCAAGGAGAAATTTTATGTTTTGGCCTATTAATAGTCACGTCAGCAAATGATAATCATTTTGTATAGGTTTTCATGACTACCCCACTATCTATCAACACTCGGTGCTCTCCTGGTGGTGCACACGCATCACTCCTGCGCACCAGGAGGCTGTTTTGCAATTTTTCAATCCAAAATCTTCATTTCTTCAAATTTGATGATGAAACTTCCACAGACATGTGAAACTCAATTCCGAACACAATGATATCTTCAATTTGAAATTTCATCCGTGAATTGATCTCCAAATGTTGATTTTACGTCTAAAACACATAAATCATAAGCATAGGTGATTCAATCAACTGTTAGATCGATTGAATCGGCACCGTAGCTCTGATACCAATTCTAAGTGTAGGATCTGGTGTGTTTGGATGGAAGTGTGGATAAAATACTAATTCGGTAGAAATTTCGGTAGCATAACGTTTAAGTCGGCTGGTTTGTATTATCTTCCAAAATGCACAGCTCAAATTTTAAACTTATGAAGGCAAGCGCATGACACTATTATTTATAGGAACATGCTCCTATGCTCCTACATGCATACGAGTCATGCGTGCGTAGGACTCCGACGCACGTAGGACTCCTGCACAAGTTCATGTTATGGAACATGCTCCTGTGCTCCTACATACAATATTTAACACACGTTCTATCTAGCCTATTCGCACAGTGGCGAAACCACACAAAACGCATCAACAGTCATATAACCAAACCTTGACATTATTTTGCCCCAAAACCAGTGTTTACCACAAACACAAAATACATTATAGATATCATGCATTCATTTACCATTCCGAACAGTTAGCCCAACCAACCATGAAGAGTTTCTCAAACTAAATAGATCTATTCACAATATCCATGGCTATACTAGTTAATGGTTATACTAAGTAGAGGACTTTCGTGGTAATGATACGTCTCATGTGGTTATGTATGTATGAACTGTTGGTGCATATTCTGTGACAACAGCTTAATAGTTTGATTATTTAGTCTTTGGATATTTTGTATTGGGCTTAGCTTATTGGTTAGTGAGTTATTTATTGTAATGGGCTTGGAAAATGGCCTAGCCCAGTAGGAAGCCCAGTTCACAGACATGTGGTATATAAACATGTTTTGTGATTAGGGTTTGCAACACTAAAAGAATTCTAGAGAAAGAAAACGTTTTAGAGAGAGAGAGGATTTCAAAATTAGGTTGTAGAGCATGATCACAGAGAGAGGCTTTGAGGTTGTGAGGTCTTGAATTGATTGTAAAACTGTAGTTTGGATAAATCAATAGAAGACCGTTTGATTGTGAATTTCGTGTTTCTACTCGTTTCTGTGCAAATCTGATCTAGAGGATTCCGCACTCTAGGTTAGATATACAATTCTGTGACGATCTATACGAACCAGGGAAACTACAATTGGTATCAGAGCTTTAGGCTCTTGAAGAAGCTCGGTTCAAAATTGCAGACTGCAGATTCGGTTTTGTTGATTTGCAGGAAAGTGTTGAAAGAATCTGGAAAATATTCAGAAATTTCGAACATATTGAGTTTCCAAAATTTACTAGCATAATTAACAATTCCGCTGACAAACCAGAGGAATTAATTGACCAGCGAATTTGTGACCTAGCAACTCGGTGACCGGCGAAATTAAAATCTAAAGGCGACTTTGGTAACCGTGTAATCGTCCTCAGTGAGATTATTACGGTGATCGGCGAAGTTACTAGACGTCGTTTTGGCGAACTTAATAACCAGCGAATTTAACTAACCAGCGAAATTAACCGGAGAGCTTAATAAGCAGCGAAATTAACCAGCGAATTTGTCTTGGCTTATCAGCATATTTAATAGCGAAATTATCTAGAGGAATTAAAAAGGTGGAGTATTTATTTTCGTGGAGGAATTAGATACGTGTAGAGGATTTAACGTTTTTGAAAATAGAAAGTGATCCGTAGCTCATCTGCCGAAACCGTTTGCACGCTTGGATTCGTTTGATTTTTAGCACAAAAAAAACTTTGGAAAATCTCGAAATAGGTATTTGACATTATATATCATTGGATTCGTAATTTCGAGACGAGTCTAACGGTATAATTTGGTAAAACCTGTTTTCGGAAAAATTTTGTACGGTTTTATCTGTGCGGTTACGGTAAAAACGTGTTTTAAGATGGTTAAAATGGATAAGGTCAGTGAGACTGTTAAAATTTGGCCAAAGCTGAGAAACGTCAAAGAATATTCTGTTTGGAAAGAGGAATTTGAGGGTTTTGTGAAAAGTGAAGATACTAGAATGTGGTGTTGTATGATTGATGGATACATTGCTCCTACACGTCGTGTTGAAGGAAGGGTTATAGTGATGTCTTATGATAAGATGGATGAATCTGAGAGACAGGTGGTTGATGTTGAGAAGAAAGCTTTAGCAGCAATAAGGATGTCCTTGCCTGAGGGTATTAAACATACCTTCAAGAAATATGGGACTTCTAGAGAGCTGTGGGAAGGTTTAGAAAAACGTTATCAGAGTTCATCTAGTCAAAGTGTAAGAGCTTGTGCTTCAGATGTAGAAGCAAATGTTGTGGTAGAAGAGAAGAAGAAAGTTGTTGAGAAGAAACAAGCAGAAGTTTCAAAGGGCTTGAATGATGTGAATGGACTTATAGCAGAGGTGAAGGTATCATCAGAATATGTAAGTCATACATGTCAAAATTGCACTGAACTACAAGGTAAAGTTGACAGACTATCGGAGCAAAACAAAATTCTATTAGCTGAATTGGAAAAACGAAAAGAGTTAAATGTTCTTTTGATTAAAAGAGAGTCAAATTGTTTAGATAAACTCAAATCAAATGAACAAGAAATCAGCAGTTTAACAAGCAAAGTCAATGAACTGTTACAGATAATTGATTTGGCTCGTGAAACTGTGAAGGATAAAACTAATGAATTTTCTGAAAAGTGCAGGAAATTGGCCATTGCACAAGACCAAATTGTTGAACTTAAAGGAAAGTTAGACAAATTTGAAAAATCTTCATTAGTTAGGACTCAAATTCAAAAGGGACTGAAAAGGAGTAATGATAGAACGGGAGTGGGGTTTAGTAAAGCTTCACCTTCTAAAAACGAAGACTACTCTTTTTTACCAAACGAGGATGAGCTAATTAATTTTGTTCCCACTGTACAAGAGGTAGTGGATCCGATAGTTGTGGACTTGCCAAATAGTCCAGTTTCTTTGAAAGAATCTGTAGGGTCTAACAGTACACCTCATAAATCGGATGAGGATACTGAAGACGAAAAGAAGAAAACATTTAAAAAGAGATTTAACAAAAAGCGAATTTATAAGAAAAAATCTTGTTTTAAATGTCACACCAAAGGGCATGTAGCGAGTTGTTGTCCTTTGAAGAAAAATAAGCAAAAAGTTGATGAGGTTAAGGAAGGGAATAGGGTTGGTTTAAATAATAATGTGCAACCACATTGTCAAAGTAATCAACCAAGATTTCAATCAAAGACTTCAACATCAGGAAGATTTGATAGACCGAGAAGCAATTTTAGACATTTTAGTCATTTTAATGGTAAATCAAATCGGTTTCAAAATCAAAATAGAAATTTTGGATATCAAAATCAATACCATACTAACGGCAATCGAAATTTTCAAAGAAGAAACAAACATAGGGATTTTAGTAACTCAAATGTTCAACAACATCCAAAAAATTTTCAAAATTCATGGTATAATAATGGGCGAAGAAGGTATCAAGATAATAATTTTCAAAGGTCAGAAAATCCAAGATTTTATTAGAACTCTCGCAATCAAAGACCTATTGGAAATTATCAATCTTGTTCAACAACAGGTAAAACATCCAAGACTCCAGTTAGGAGTGATGGATATTGGATGGATGTTCCTGTAGTTGATGAATCTGGAAAACCCAAGACTGTCAGGGCTTGGGTTCTCAAGACTAACTGAGTTGTTGAGTAAATGCATGATGACCAAGAAGGACTGTTTGATGTGTTCAACAGTGGTTATTCCTGTAAAGCATCTGAGGTGAATAGTAGGTTAACCTTGGTAACGAACTATTTACTTTAGTGATTATTATGATTATTCTAAAACTTAAAAAGTGAAAAACTTGTTGTCAGATTGAAGTGGGAGTCTGTTTGTGTTTGTAAATTTGTGTTTTTGAAACTTACTCCATAAAAACAAAAATTTAGGGGGAGAAATTTTCCTAAGCCAAAAAGAGTTTAGTTAGTGCGTGTGTTTAGGGGGAGTAATTTATAAATTAAAAATAAAAAAAAGTATACAAAAACAATAAAAAATGAAAAACATAAAAAATAGAAAAATCAAAAAAAGAGATTTCATGGTGTGAAAAAGAAGAAATGATAGTACATCAGCAAGTTAGACTGTCACACTGACACTGAAATTAAAATGCTTAAGTGTGATAGCAGCTTCATCAAATGATGTACCAGTAGGCAAAAAGCATGAAATAATCAACTTACCAATGTGATATAAACCTAAATGAACTGAATATGAGTGGGGAACACATCAGTGGTGTATGGTTTAATGACCTTAAATCTTGCGTTGATAGATTGCCAAAATCTGAGATTTTGGGTCTTTATACTGTTATTTCATCTGGGGATATCAGGGTTGTCCTTCTGCTGCATCCAGATACATGCTAACCTAGGCACAACCAGGGTATCTTAAAATAGCAAAAAAAGCCAAATCCCATAAATGAAGAAGCTCTCCTAGAGAGTCATTCAAATGTGCAAAATGCATAAAATCGTACAAAAAATGGTATTTGTCTTAGCCCTCGTTAGATATTTTGGTCTCTTTGCTGTACGGAAGTATTGACCTGATCACCAATTATCTAAACGTTGAAAAATAAAATGGATGAATTCAGTATACTCACCTACTACGAGGATCTTTGTGCATACCTTTATCGCGGGGGTATATCCTGAAGTTGGACACACTAATATATCAGAATAATATTACCTTAAAGTATCATACGGTAATGGTACTTGAAATGTTCATGCATTTTGTTTAAGTGGACAAACATACTGGTAATCGTCTTGGACTGCTTTTCACAAGAATAAATAAAGAATTAACTGCAAGTGTGAAACAGTTTGATTTTGTTGATATGATCTTCTTACACATGATTCTCACAAAAAGATGAAATTGTAAATATTTTTGAGTTTAGTTTAGTTTGTTTAGTTTGTTTTGAAAAATATGAAAAATACCAAAAAAATTTCTTTTTAAAAGACTTCCATTTTGAATTGACAAGTTGTTGTTTTTGCATGACAAGATAAAATATTGGTTTATCTTTAAATGTGAAAAAGACTAATGGTTTTTCGAGATACTTGCTTGTGTTGCTAAACAGATTGATGCAGTTATCAAAATGAAGTGCAGAATACAAGTAAAGTGCAGATTGAGAGTGAAGTGAAGATGTGTGAAGATGCATGGTAGGATCCTTCTACTACATTGCATAGAGAAAGAGATATGGAAGAGTTGGAGCTGACTTACTTAACCAAAGATTGCTAGCTAACTGATCTACAATGAATGAAAGTTTTGAAGATTGGAATCATCAGCTAAGGGGGGAGTTTGTTGATGTCAGAAACTATGTAGCTGACGTTATCCAAAGACCAAAAGAACACAAGATGTTTGAAGACAAAGTTACACTATGAAGCTATTGTCAAGGGGGAGTCTGTTGGTGCATATTTTGTGACAACAACTTAATAGTTTGATTATTTAGTCTTTGGATATTTTGTATTGGGCTTAGCTTATTGGTTAGTGAGTTATTTATTGTAATGGGCTTGGAAGATGGCCTAGCCCAATAGGAAGCCCAGTTCACAGACATGTGGTATATAAACATGTTTTGTGATTAGGGTTTGCAACACTAAGAGAATTCTAGAGAGAGAAAACGTTTTAGAGAGAGAGGATTTCGAAATTAGGTTGTAGAGCAAGATCACAGAGAGAGGCTGTGAGGTTGTGAGGTCTTGAATTTATTGTAAAACTGTAGTTTGGATAAATCAATAGAAGACCGTTTGATTGTGAATTTCGTGTTTCTACTCGTTTCTGTGCAAATCTGATTAGAGGATTCCGCACTCTAGGTTAGATATACAATTCTGTGACGATCCGTACGAACAAGGGGGCCTACATGAACAAGTATGAAAAACAATTCATAATTTGAAGCATGCATTCCCCCGAAAACAATATAAAAATTGTTTTAAAAATGGGGCCGCGTTACTCACTGTTTAGTAGTGCTCCTTGGAGTCGTGGAACAAGTATGTCACTAGTCTACCTACAAGTTATGTGCACAAGTAAGGTATCGGATCTAATCCGACTAACACATGACCATGAACAAACACCGATTAAAATTGGGATATAAGTAAATTTTGTAAAAGTGTAACAAGTTTTAAGGCTAGTCGGTTATGTTTTCGACACTTATCGGTTTTACCATTTATTCCCGTCTTTATCCGTTTTTTGCCAAAATGGCTCCAAACCTTTTGATTATTCCTAAATCTGTATCGGAATATCAAAATACTATTTCGGACTAAAAAATTAGTAGGGTTTCATTTCCATAATTTATAATTGTCAGTTCCGAAATAAAACTAGTTTTAATACCCGTAAAGACTCTAAAGTCACTAAAAATAGTTCTAAAGCTCAAATAATTTATAGTTTTCTGTTGACCATTAAGGTTTATGTAAAAATATTATTTTTAGTTTTCTTTTTAATAAAAGGTAAATAAAAGTCTTTAAAATATAATTTAAGCCATTCATCATAACCATAGTTTCCTATTTCATTTTTACTTTATTTTTAGTTTACAAACTTAATATTATTAATAATAATTACTATAGAAGGTTGGGAGTTTTCTAGTTGGTCTAGGTTTTTTTTTTTTGGTTATTTATGGTATTAAATTATTACAAAGATCTAAACACTTAAAAAATATGAATTTTGCTTAAACTCCTTCTCTTAACTTCCCGAGTCTACTTTAAAAGTTTTAGAATTTTTTGACACTCATAACTAGGGTTTTCACCTTTAGGGCTTATTTTTCGTTTTTTCAATATTGATTTTTGTTTATTTATTGACCGTAGGTTTTTGCCCATTTTTTCCTCATCAAACCACTATATTAACCTTATTTAAGTACAAAATAAATGGATTTGTCAAAACATGACGATCTAGACTCTATTAACCTAGGGCTTATTTTAAGTTTATTTTATACACTTTTTGTTCTTCAACGTTTTAAAGTTTATTTACAGAAATTTTTAAACGTTTATGACTCAAACAACTTGTTGGTAATACTGGTTCATGAATCTTTGAACACTATGATTTGTTGTGTTTTTCCAGGCACTAAGTCACCATTAGAAGTCCGTATTGAGGAATCTAACCCAAGATAATCTCCACCTTAACACATAACATTTAACCATAATTTTGGGTTGGCATTATGGTTTGGTTTTGGGAGTATTGTGTGTGTGTGTGTGTGTGTGTGTGTGTGTATATTCATACATTATAGTATAGTCAAGCATTATCATGTATTAGAGGTAGGGTAATCCACTAACATCATGGATGTTCATCATTGCACAAAATCACCACAAGGATGATTCAGATGGTCATGTATACAATATGAAGAACATAAACTAACACATCTAATTCACCAAATAACCAAGTGAGTTTAACTAGACGACTACTTCCAACATGGTTTTGGTTGGAGACTTGGTGTAGTTTGTTCACGTTGTTTTGCTTGGAAGTTATTTGGTGACTTAGGAAGTATGAAATGGGGCTTATGAACCTCAAGATTTCTGGATTTGAACCTTAATACAACCCATCCCACATGGAAATTTGTTGGTGTCTTGGTTTCATTTACGGTAGTTCCAAGAAACCCAGCATAGATAAACAAGTTTAAAAGTTTTGAAGATAAACAAGAAAAATCCCAACTTTGGACCTCAAAATGGTGATGTACCAACTTTCTTTTACCTTGGTAAACATGTGGTAACACTCCTAGAGGTTATCCAAGTAGGAGGAAAGCAAGAAATAAGAAGAAAATGAAACACATAATGTCCAAAACTTACTGTTTTGAACCTAAGTACAATCTGCCAACCCTTGGATTCTTGAGAGTTTTGAGAGGATTTGAGAGTTTTCGAGGTGCATAAAGGGATTAAGAGGTGTGGAAAAGGTGTATTTATAAGCGAGTATTAGGGTTTGGGTAATTAAGAAGTTGGTTGGGAGTTAGGAGGAGGGAAAGTAGGTTTAAACCCAATTTTCGCAAATTAAGACATCTGGCTGGAAAAGGTGCTTTGTCGCGCCACGCGACAAAGTACTTAGTCAATAAGCCACTTTATCAATTATCTCGAGAATCATGAAAGGACCCACAAAACGAGGAGCAAGTTTTCATTTCTTACCAAAGCGTATGACTCTTTCCAAGGAGATACCTTAAGAAGTACAAGATCGCCGACGTTGAATTCCAAGGGCTTGCGGCATTTATTAGTATAACTCTTTTGATGGCTTCTTGATCTGAGTAAGTTGTTGTGGGTTTGCAAGATTTTATCCATCGTCTGTTGTATCAGTTTGGGACCGGTGATTTGTGCCTCACCAATCTCGTG
Source organism: Helianthus tuberosus (assembly GCA_030545235.1). Lineage (NCBI taxonomy): Eukaryota > Viridiplantae > Streptophyta > Magnoliopsida > Asterales > Asteraceae > Helianthus > Helianthus tuberosus. The sequence goes on along the minus strand of CM060388.1, from coordinate 19,087,059 downwards.
CCAACAAATAGACGAACGACATTTTTGACCATACAATGCTTCAAACGGAGCCATTTTGATACTAGAGTGATAGTTATTGTTATATGAGAATTCAACCAAGGGTAAATGTATGTCCCAATTGCCACCAAAATCGATTACACAAGATTGAAGCATATCCTTGAGGGTTTGGATAGTACGTTCCCTTTGACCATCCGATTGAGGATGAAAGGACATACTAAGATTGAGTTGAGTGCCTGTGGCTGTTTGAAACGTCTACTAAAGATGGGAAGTGAAACGACCATCGTGGTCCGAGATGATGTTGAGGAGAATACCATGACGGCAGATGGCTTCTTCGGTGTAGATATGAGCCAATTTATCAACTCGATAATCTTCTCGAATGGGGAGAACGTGAGCCGATTTGGTTAATCAGTCAATGATTACCCAAATACTATCGTGCCCGGACAATGTTCGTGAGAATTTGGTGATGAAATCCACGGAAATACTCTCTCATTTCCATGACAGAATCTCGGGTTGTTCGAGCAAACCTGAAGGACGTTGGTGTTCGACTTTCACTTTGGAATAAGTGAGGAATTTGGATACGAATAGAACAATGTCCTTCTTCATGCCCGATCACCAGTAAGTACAACGAAGGTCTTGATACATTTTATCCGCACCGAGATGAATAAGATACAGATATTTGTGTGCTTCTTTCATCAAAAGAGCACGAAGGTCATCACGGTTTGGAACCCAAATACGATCGAGACAGTGAAGGATTCCATTAGGTTTGGTTTAGAGTTGACTTTCGGCACCACACTGCATCTCGTCATACAAATTATTTTCATTGACGGACGAGTATTGTGCCTCACGTATATGGGATTGAGTGTCGGTCTGGAGTTGTGAATAAGGAATGCTATGAACCTTGACGTGACCCTTTCGACTAAGGGCATCGGCCACGACATTCGCTTTACTGGTATAGTAGCGAATCTTGCAGTCGTAGTCGTTCAACATTTCGACCCATCATTTTTGACGCATGTTGAGTTCCTTTTGGTTTAAGATATGTTGGAGACTCTTGTGGTCGGTGAAGACCAAACATTTGGTACCATAAAGGTAGTGTCTTCAAATCTTTAGAACGAAAACAACCACACCAAGTTCGAGGTCATGAATGGTGTAGTTCTTTTCATGGATCTTGAGTTGCCTTGATGCATAGGCAATGACCTTGTCTCGTTACATAAGAACACAACTGAGACCTTGGTTAGAAGCATCACAACAAACAATGAAATCATCATTTCCGTCAGGAAGGATAGGATAGGGGCATCGCAAAGCATATGCTTGAGTGTTTGAAAAGATTCCTCTTGTTTGGGACCCCAAGCAAAAGGTTTATCTTTTGGGTCAAAGAAGTGAGAGGTTGGAAACCGAATCTAGGTTGTGAAGAACGAGTCATGGAATCTTGATGCAATCTTGATGTTTTCTTGAGATCTTGAATGATGGAATTAAAATGGCTCCCAAAAATGATGGATGAATTCAAAAGATAAAGATGATCGATGGTTTTGATGATGGATTATGGAATGTTTAAATGATTCGTAATGATGATCCATGGATTTGATAAGAAATGATCCCTCAATGATTTTCCAAGGATTGGAATCAGAAACTCTTTGTAACTCTCCCCCTCTAAGTCATAAACACGAAAAAGAATTATGTCAAAACAACTTTGATTGCGCTGAGCGCTGAGTTGGAATCGACAGGGCGTCAGTGACGCAAGTCCAAGGTGCCATCGACGCTGCATCTAGAATCGACACGTAGATATGCCATCTACGTTGGGTGGTTGACGCGGATGGATTCGGCGATGCCGGTATAGCGCGTCGTCGACGCCAGTTGACTCAAACTCGCCTGTTTTATTCGTTTCTTGCACCTAGTCGGTCCTAGCCTCGATCTAATGTCTTGTTAAGATCCCAAAATGCTCCTTAAACTTCTTTAGACCTGCAAAATGCAAACTGTATCAAAGTAGATCATTCGGAACTCAAATTCGCATAAAAACACAAACTTTAATACAGAAAAACATAGGACTTTCGACCACATATCAAAAATCCCTTAGGAAAGAGGGCAATATTAATGGAACAATCAGCGTCATCAAAATTTATTATTATTAAGAAAAATAGATCCTAGTCTTCATTTGATGATTTTCATGTTATCCCAATTTTATCAACTACTATATGAGTTAGTTAATTAATATAATAAGTTGTTAATTTAAGCACTTAATTAGAAGAAAAAGAAGAAGAAAGACACGATGATAATTTGTTTTCGTAAGTGATTAAATTACTTATGTTTCAAATAACGTGTTATAATCTTAATACTATCAGTGTTTCGTAAATTAAAAAGAATTCTTAATCTACATAAAACATACAATTTTAGCAAAATGAGTACAAGAATATGTGTTAGTGTTGAGGGGTACCAAATAATATCAATGAAAACAAACAATGATGGTATGAATGTTTAGCGCATATTTAAATTGGGATTTTTTTTTAAATTTGGATTCATTCAAATTTTGGTTAATATGAGTAAATTATATAAAATAACAAAATGTATAATAATAAATAATATTTATTTGTATATAAATTATCACCTTGCAATTTCTTTTTGTGATGTGTTTTGACTTATAACCATAACTCGAACCACTTTATCATTAGTGACCTTAGTTGACCATCAACTACTTTAATTAACCATCATTGATCCTTTTTAATGGCTAAAATCACATCACACATGTCTTATATAGGATTTGAACCCACAACCATTTGGTTTGGGAGTACACAAGTTTACCATCAGGTTATCCCTTGGAAACATCCATTGTTGATCCTAGCTAACTAATAATAACCATAACCAATCGTAATTGACCTACAATAACTGATTGTTAATGAACCTATTCCATCTAATATTAACAAATGGTAACCCTAACTTACCATAATTGACCGTCAACGACTCTAATTGATCATCATTTATCCTAATTAACAAATGGTAACACTAACTTACCGTAATTGACTAATGATGGCCCTAACTAATCGTATTTAACCATTAATGAACATATCAAATATAAAATTAACTAATTAGTTCACCATAAATGATCCTAATTGAAAGTAATTCCCTACCATTGGTCATCGTTGACTCTAATTGACCACAACTGAGCATGACTTGAATCACTTGACTACCAGTGACAATAATTGATCATCAATGAGTCTAATTGACAATCATCGATTCTAATTAACACTAATAATCCTAACTAATAGTAACTGGCCAAATATAGTCCATATCCAATATCTACATATATTATACGTTTTTAAACATGTGTAGTTATTTATTTTGCCATATCACTTTCAAAAAAAAAAAAAAAAAAAAAAAAACAGATTTATTTACTTAATTTGAAGGTATCCAATATCTACACGTATTATACATTTTTAAATATGTGTAGGTATTTATTTTTGCCACATCATTTTCATTAAATAAACTATAAATTTAATTACTAAATTTATATGTGTCTAATATCTACGCATATTGTACATTTTTAGTTATAGTAATTATTTTGCCATGTCATTTTCTTAAAATAAAATAGAAAATTGTTTTATTATTTTTCTACATATTTATTTACCAACATTATGTGTTGGTAAATGTAATCAATTACCCACACATATATTGGATAATTTGCCACATGTGTAGATAGATAATTTGCCACATGTGTGGGTGATATAATTTCTATTTTTTTTTTTTGACAAGTAATATAATTTCTAATTGATCATCAATTTTGGAGTGAAATTTTGCCACCAATATCAAATGTAGCTAAAATGTATTACCAACATATATTAAGTGTTAGTTATTATGAAAATAATATCATTAACCAATACCCACACATATACAAACTAGGGATGTGCATGGGTCGGTTTTGGCCTAAAACCATAACCATAACCATAACGATAACCACGATGTCTGTTTATGGATAACCATAACCATAACCGATCGGTTATGGTGGTTATGGTTAATCAGTTTTAATGGTTATAACGGGTCGGTTGTGGGTGATAATCGTGTAATTAGCCTAGCTAAAAATAGCTTAATTTTTTAACATGGAATAAATTGTTATTGCATATTTATATATATTAGTATATTACATAGCATGAAAAATACATATAATCAATAATATTAATATAATCAATAATATTGATATCCATTTTTTGTGTGGCCGTAGCCCTTTTTTGACATAGATATATTCCATAAACTCAAATAAACAATCATATATTAAAAAAATGGTGAAAAGTCCTAAATCATACAAAGATTTATCATATGTCGGTTCGGTTTGGTTATAGTGGGTATGGAAACATTGATAACCGTAACTGACCCACTATTTTCGCTTTTTCAGAAAAACCATTAACCGACCCACCGGTTTTTTATTTGATTCGGTTTTCGGTCGGTTTTTTCGGTTAATTCGGTTATGGTTCGGTTAATTCGGTTTTTTTGCACATCCCTAATACAAACATGTGTATGTAAATTATGTATGGTTCAAAGTCCCAGTTTGTTATAGTGGTTGTTTAATGTTGTGAGTGAAATGTTAGTCGTGTGGATTCAGTTTAAGGAAGAAGCCAAGAGACAGAGAGAGAGTTGAAGAAGGTGGTGGTGTGTGGTGGGTGTTTTGATGGTCTTGTTGGATAAGAAGTAATGTTGTAGGTGGTACGTTGTTGTAAGACTTCACATGGCTAATCTCCAAGTAACTAAGTCTTAAAAGGTTCCTTCAAATCTGATTTAGTGTAGTTGTGTGTGTATTTATACACTAAAAATACACAGCATACATGATGTGTTGCAAAACACACCATTTGATAGTTTTCTAGTTGTTTTTGGTCATTTATAGCTTGTACTCAGTGGATTGATGTTTTGCAGGTGTTCATGTGCAAAAGGAGCGGACATCGAGTCTAAATCATGAAAAAACGAGCACACGAGAAAAAAACCGAGTGAAATAGTGCGGCAGAAATGAGTCTGAACTTAAACGGCCATATCATATAATATGGGACATATAATATATGAATTTGGGGTAGCTCGACAAGGAGAATCCAAATATTGGGTTTTGGGGATTCAAATCTTAACTTATGAGCAGGTAGGAATCAAGATGGTTATGGGCCGTAAGCATCACAACTCTTCTGGTGCGCGGCCTTGGGCTCATTTTAGTCCGTAACCCCTGAAAGGTTACGGGTCGTAAGCAACCCAAATTGGCCCAAACGTGTGAAAACCCTAGGGTTCAATATATAAGTAAAATGACGACCAAAATCGCAGGAGATCGACGAAAAACCTGTTGTTACAACCTGTGAACAAGAATACAAGGGTTGGATTGACTTTTGGTATGGATTGCTTGAAGACATAGAATGCAAATCAGTTTGAAAGCACATTTAACTTAGTTCTTCATTATTTGAACATGTGTAATCAGATTTCTTTGAACTTTGTTGCTGTATTTTTCATCACCATGAGCAACTAAACTTCATAAACCGCCTAGGCTCATGGTGAATATTAGTTGAATTCGTATTGTTCTTGGATTTGGTTTTATTTGGTTTATATTCAGTGTTTTGGTAAATTTCCGTTCTATCATTGGTTTTGGTAAATATGAGTGCTTAGTTTATTTATGATCATTGACTTAGCTTGGTATTATTCGAGTTGAGTTACTTTTGCTATTCGCTTACTTTGTGTTTGTGATATTGCTTGGGTTTCTTGTCTATGAAAATCCTAGGATCAATTCATACCAGTGCTAAAACAAGTGTTCTAGTTACCTTTAAGATCGGGAGGAGATAGGGTATTAGTTTGCCTTGTCATGAGTTGACGGGTTTTGGTGAAGCCGGGAGGAGATCCATAGCCTAGAACCTTTAGATCCTAGCAAACTGAATTAAAATCGTATTAGATAGACTACCTCTTCACATCTGTCAGTGTGTTGTGATTAGTGAAACTAGAAGGAGATCTGATCTTAGGTACCTTAGCATCTTAGTAGGTGAGACCGGGAGGTGAACCGAACCCCTAGAAAGCCATGACCTCTAAACTGTCTAGTTTAGGATTGTCGGGAAGCACTAGGGAGATCGGGAGGAGATCTAGTGTGTCTTAGCAACCTTTATTAGGCGTATCCCTAGAAACCGGCTAAAACCGAATATCTAATTTCGAGAGTGTGCTAGTTTGCTAGTAGGAGCCGACGCCTAGGTAGTTCTTTTCTATCATCTGATTCAGACTTAGTTATTCATTCTTAGCTTTCCTTCAGTTTTCTTAGTTAAGTAAAAACCCAAAAACAAACTTATAATATTTGACTTATATTCGGTAAATGTTATTCTTAAAAGTACTTAGGAACAAAGTCTCTAGGGTTCGATATCTAGTCAATATACTACAATGCGATTGGTACACTTATCGTACGTGTGTGGTTTAGTTGTTGAGTCCGAATTTAAAACTTGCTGAAAGATATTTAAACACACTTTTAACACATCAAGTTTTTTGGCGCCGTTGTCGGGGACTTTACTTTAGGTACTTTTTAGGAACGACCAGAGTCGTTTATTTGTCTTTTTTCATGTTTTCTAGATTTTTCTTTTGCCTTTAGGTTCTTTATTTGCAATTTGCTACATGTACCTCAAGGTTTAGGTTGTATTTGAATTCATAGGTAGTAATTCTCTCCTTTTATACCCTCGGCGCTGTTCAATTTTTCGACATGGGTGATAACCTTGACCCACCACTGAGACGCACGATCCATCAACGCGCGGGTCCCAGTTTACAGGAGGCTGATCTCCTATCACTGATGTCACACCCCCAAAATACCACATGCGGAATCACCGCGGGTCGTGTGACGTACCAGGATCCGGCCACCAATCACATTGAACCACAACATAGTATTAAATAAAAGTTTCCATTTATTTCATAAAGTAATTCCAAAACACAACTTAAACCAAATTCGTTCAGCGGAAGCATAATGTAAACAGTTATTCCAGTATTTCAAAACAAATGTGCAAGATCAATAAACATATATCCAAGAGCTACGACCCATGACCACTCCAGCACTCCCAGATAGCAAGTCCCATCCGTGAATCTAACGACCTGCAAGCATGCAGACAAGTGTGTCAGACGATGCTGGTGAGTTCAAAGTTTGTTAACACGTTTTAGTTACCAGATATAAGTATAAAACATTTCAGAGATTTGATGTTGTTAATAACTCGATTACCGCAGATGGCTCCAGATTATTTGCCCTTCCCCAATGCTCTATCAAACATTGGTCAAGTGGTTAAGGTAATTAGTTCACGACCGTCCTCCCCGGTACGGTGTGAGGGTGCCAAACCTAATAGCGCTATCAACTAATAACCCCGTTGCCTCCCCGGCAACCAATCGGTATATGATGGGACTTAATGATAGAAATGAGTGTATTAATCAACATCCCAGGTTTAACATTTCAGTCAAACCCAATTGCCTGACATTCCTCCCCAGAACGTTTACCAGATGTCGCTCCCCGGGATGCATGCTTGGAAAAAGAGCAGTGAACTCACCTTAGATTTGCTTGGTATTTAACAAGTTACCCGTTCCAGATAATCAACCAACCCTACCGTGGTTACCAATCAAGATCAGTTTCTTAATCAACCAAGTCACGTATTTCACACAGATTGCATACAGCACAAAGTTCATGGTGTACCATGCAACAACACAACTGACCAATAACATAAACACATAGCTCATGCACTTTTCAGAGAGTTGCCTACACGACGAAGTCCCATATGACGAAGGATCAACCTTCGTCGAAGATAAGTGTGATGAAGAATCCCTTGGCGAAGGTTTATCCTTCGTCGGGTTTAAATGTGATGAAGAACCCCATGGTTCGTCAAAAGGCATGTCGACGAAGAATGATTCTTTGTCGACCTGAAGTTCGTCGCTGGTATTGTTCGTCAAAACCCTAAACAGTTCCTTAATTCTAGCAAACAGTTTCAATATTCCCAAAGCAGATCAAAGGGTAGTATTTCATCAGTTATCGTCCATGATCTTAAGAATTCCATAACCACAACATACAACAGTTTCCTTAATTTTTATAATCATAATCACAAGCAACCCTAATTATCATGCTCATCATATAACAATCTAAATCATTCAATAGCCATTCACCACAGATAACACAACATAAAATAAATTCAACGAACAGAACTATCAAACCGTGTGGCGAACATGAACGAATACAAGTCATCGGATCTTCATCAAGCAAGTTCTAATTTCTTAGATTAACAATGAAACATCAAACCCTAAATATCACAATATGAGGGTACAACGAATACAAGTCATCGGTTTCTAACAGGGCCCTATATTCACAATAGATCACCAGCATCACAACAATCATCAAATAACAAGGAAGGATGCTAACCGAAGGATGAGATGTTCCTGACAATGAAAAAGAATTACGAGGAAGATGATGAATGTTGTCGCCGTTCACAAAGGGAGAGTACAGCTTAGGGTTAGATAAGTTTGTGTTTAAATAGTGAGAACAGGGCCCAGCCACCACTGGGTTTACTTTGGGCTGAAAGCCTGTCTCGGCAAAGGACACACTCAATGAAGAATAATACTTCGTCGAGCCCTTGATGACGAAGAACCATACTTTGTCGGGTATGGTGACGAAGATCCATACTTCGTCGGGTAAAGGTTGTGACGAAAGTCCAAGCTTCGTCGAGAAAGGGTTTGTGACAAGTGATCTAACCTTCGCCCATATATGAGGATGCATGTGTTAAGTCTATAAACTTAAACAGTTCATAAGTTTTCATTTACTAACCAAGCATAATAATTCATTGATGATAATCATGCATAATTTACAACACAAAGCAAAGTATGAAAACAGAATTGTAAGCGAATAACGCGTAAAGGAAGACCTTGAAATCTTGGGTTTTCACATCATCCCCAACTTGAAAGAAATTTCGTCCTGAAATTTGATAAGGAATCCACACGGCAAGATGTTATGTTAGGATGACTATGGGTTTTCCGCGGTTGCCACATCATCCCCAACCTAAATGGGAATTTCGTCCCGAAATTCACTAGTTGCATCAGATTTAAATTTGTCAGTTGGGAATAAGTGAGGGTACTTGAGCTTCATCTGATCCTCACGTTCCTATGTGAACTCCGGTCCACGTCTTGAGTTCCAACGAACCCTCACGATTGGAATTCGACTATGCTTACGGACCTTGACCTCCCGGTCCATAATTTCTATTGGTTCTTCAACAAACTGCAACTTGTTGTCAATCTTCAGCTCTTGAAACGGTACCGCAAGTGTTTCATCGGACAAACACTTCTTTAGCTGCGATACGTGAAAGACATCATGGACATTACTCAACTCAACATGTAACTCGAGCTTGTAGGCCACCTTACCGATTCGCTCCAAAATTTTGAATGGCCCTACATAACGCGGATTAAGCTTGCCTCGTTTCCCAAACCGCACCACACCCTTCCAGGGTGAGACCTTCAACATAACATGATTGCCTACAGCGAATTCCAAGGGTTTCCTACGCTTATCAGCGTAGCTTTTCTGATGGTCGCGCGCTGCCGCCATACGATTTCTCTGGACAATCTTTTCTGAAGTTTTGAGTACAAGCTCTGGGCCTGTGATCTGGCTGTCACCTACCTCAGCCCAACAAAGAGGTGAATGACATTTTCGTCTTTACAATGCTTCGAATTGAGCTGCCTGGATACTGGTATGTTTGCTATTGTTATAAGAAAACTCTATCAAAGGCAAATGTTTCTCCCAACCCTTGCCAAAATCAATCACGCACGCTCGCAGCATGTCTTCAAGTGTCTGGATGGTTCGCTCACTTTGACCATCCGTCTATGGGTGATAAGCAGTGCTCATGTCGAGACGCGAGCTGAACGATTTGTGCATCGACTGCCACAAATCCGAAATGAAACGCGGGTCACGATCAGAGATAATAGAGGTCGGCACCCCGTGCCTAGAAACCACTTCCTTCAGATAGACAGCTGCAAGTTGTGAGAACTTATCCATTTCCTTGATTGCTGGAAAATGTGCTGACTTCGTGAGATGATCAACGATCACCCAGATGGTATCGTTTCCGTTTTGAGTTCTTGGCAAACCCGTGACGAAATCCATTGCGATTTGCTCCCATTTCCACATGGGTATCTCTGGTTGCTGAAGTAGACCCGAGGGTTTCTGATATTCCACTTTAACTTTAGCATAAGTCAGACACTTACCCTCATAAGTCACGATGTGAGCCTTCATCTTCGTCCACCAATACAAAACTTTGAGGTCCTGATACATCTTATCCGAACACGGATGGATGGAGTATCGAGACTTGTGCGCTTCATCCATCACAAGTTCTCTAAGATTTCCAAACAAAGGGATCCATATTCGTTCCATGAAATAGAGAATACCATCAGATCTCTCTACCAGCCGCTTTTCCATGCCCCGTAAATACTCCGCTTTAATGTTTTCTTCCTTCAATGCTTCAGCCTGAGCCGAACGAATCTGATCAGGAAGATTTGAGTGAATAGCGAGCTGCAAGGCGCGAACACATTTGGGTTTCGATTCCTTTCGACTGAGGGCATCAGCTACAACGTTAGCCTTACCCGGATGATACTTGATTGCACAGTCGTAGTCATTTAAGAGTTCTACCCAGCGACGTTGTCGCATATTCAATTCCTTCTGGTCAAAGATATGCTGAAGGCTCCTATGGTCGGTATAAATAGTGCATTTAGTACCGTACAGGTAATGCCTCCAGATTTTGAGCGCAAACACCACGGCTCCCAACTCTAAGTCGCGAGTCGTGTAATTTCTCTCGTGAACCTTCAACTGTCGAGAAGCGTATCCTATCACCTTCTCAAGTTGCATCAGCACGCAACCGAGACCCTAAATAGAAGCATCACAGTACACCACAAAATCTTCGGTACCCTCAGGTAAAGACAAAATTGGTGCACTGTAGAGTTTTTGTTTCAACAATTGGAAAGCATCTTCTTGTTTCGTTCCCCATGAGTATGCAACGCCTTTTTGTGTCAACAAAGTAAGAGGTTGAGAAATCTTCGAGAAGTCGTTAATAAATCTCCGATAGTACCCAGCGAGATCGAGAAATTGTCGCACCTCCGAGGGATTCTTTGGTGCCGCCCAATTTCTAATAGCATCGATCTTTGAAGGATCCACGTGTATTCCCAATTCATTCATAATGTGGCCAAGGAAGTGTACCTCTCGAATTCAGAAGTCACACTTAGAAAATTTCGCGTAGAGATGCTCCTTCCTTAGAAGCTCCAAAATAAGACGCATGTGTCGCTCGTGATCTTCCTTGCTCTTTGAATAGATCAGAATATCGTTGATAAACACGATAAAGAAATCGTTGAGATACGAGTTGCATACATGGTTCATGAGGTCCATGAAGACCGATGTTCGTCAACCCAAACGGCATAACCAGAAACTCATAGTGCCGATACCGCGTTCGAAAAGCCGTTTTAGGAACATCCTCCTCTCGGACTCTCATCTGATGATAGCCCGATCTTAAATCGATCTTCTAGTAAAAACTTGACCCTTGCAACTGGTCAAACAGATCATCGATGTGTGGCAGAGGATAACGGTTCTTGACTGTTACTTTGTTGATCTCCCGATAATCAATGCACATACGAAAGGACCCGTCCTTCTTCTTCACAAACAGAATTGGGGCTCCCCAAGGCGAAGAACCGGGTCGGATAAAACCTCTATCCAACAGTTCTTGAAGTTGATTAGATAGCTCTTGCAACTCCCAGGTGTAAGACGATAAGGAGCTCGGGCAATTGGGGCCGCTCCTGGCACAAGATCAATCTAAAATTCCACTTGACGGTGAGGAGGTAAACTAGGAAGTTCCTCAGGAAATACGTCAGAAAATTCACAAACAATTGGCAGGTCTTCGATCTTCCTCTCTTCAGGCTGAGGATCAGAAACAAGTGCTAAAATAGCAGGATACCCCTTTCGTAGACACTTCTGAGCTTTCATAGCTGAGATGATACCAACCATCGCCCCACTGCGATGTCCTTGAACCGAAAGAGATTCTCCACTGGGGAGGGGAATACGTACGATCTTCTCTTTATAGAGAATTTCAACTTGATGCTTAGACAACCAATCCATACCAACCACTACATCAAAACTACCGAGGGTAATAGGAAGGAGGTCAATATGAAACACTTGACTCACAAGGTCTAGTTTACATCCCATAAAAACGTGTGAGGCTTCAATTGTTTTACCATCGGCTAATTCTACTACATGCTTAGCTTCTAGAGGTGTTGGAGCTAACCCTAATCGTTGACTGAACGCTAGGGACACATAACTCCAATCGGCACCGGAATCAAATAATACAGAAGCAAAGAGGTTGTTTGATGTGTGTAAAATGCAACATATATATTACATCAAATGAGGCATAAAACTAACCCTTTTTAAGTACTAATATTGGAAAAAGAGTGTTTTTGTCTCCCTTTTGTATTTTCAGGATTAAATGAGCTCAAAAACACAAAAGAAGCAGAAAGACAACTAAATCCAACATAAATACAAGGAAAGGAACATAAGTGGACTGCCCGACCCCTCAACGGCATCCTCCAAAGCAAAATAGAGAAGGCAGAAGACTGAACACGCCCCGTGCTCAGCCAGCACGGGGCCGTGCCCAAGAAGCAGCAGAAAAGACAAACCTATAGAAGCTTCTATTACGAAAACCGACACTTGTTACGCTTTTCGCCCTTTTTCTACTAACCACTAACCACTATCCCAACCACCTACCTTTAACCCAAGCCTAACCCTTAACCCACAAAGTCCTCTTGATATTTACAAAGGTATAAAAGTTAAAAAGGAGGAGGATTGATTGCTTGGCAAGCTTATGGTAGGAATAAGTTCCATGCCGCTCTCGAGTGATTCACAAAAAAAAAAAAAATACACCTTCGGCCGAGTGTGAGTGATTTCTCCCGTGAGGTATGTGAACTTGTATATAAATAGAATTTTAAAAAGGCATGTTATGCCCAAATAAGTAATTTCTCCTATGAAACGTTCTAAATAAATCATTACGAATAGGATTGTAAATAAATAAAAATAAAACCCAAAAAGATCTTGGATTCCCAACACTCTACGACAAGCCAAAAACCTTCTCTTCTACCCATTCCATTTGGGAGTGTAAGCCACATATTAAAGAGTTTTGCTTGAGGACAAGCAAAAGTTCAAGTGTGGGGGTATTTGATGTGTGTAAAATGCAACATATAAATTACATCAAATGAGGCATAAAACTAACCCTTTTTAAGTACTAATATTGGAAAAAGAGTGTTTTTGTCTTCCTTTTGTATTTTCAGGATTAAATGAGCTCAAAAACACAAAAGAAGCAAAAAGACAACTAAATCCAACATAAATACAAGGAAAGGAACATAAGTGGACTGCCCGACCCCTCAACGGCATCCTCCAAAGCAAAATAGAGAAGGCAGAAGACTGAACACGCCCCGTGCTCAGCCAGCACGGGGCCGTGCCCAAGAAGCAGCAGAAAAGACAAACCTATAGAAGCTTCTATTGCCCACCACGGGGCCGTGCCCAGTGAACACGGGGGCGTGGCGAAAGTACAGCAGGCGCATTAATTGTAATTGCGAATTACAATTAATGAGGAGAGAGAGTGTCAGACAGGCACGGGGCCGTGCCCAGCGGACACGGGGCCGTGCCCAGCTCTCTGTTCAGCCTATAAATAGGAGTGCTTGGTTTCATTTCAACTCATCCCTTGGAACACCACCTCTCTCACACTTCATCCACCACCCACCACCACCATAACACCATCATCCACCACCATCATCCATTGTCCATCGTAGAGTGTGTGAGTCGTCTCGGGATCCAAGATTGATCGTAAGAGTTCTTGACAATCAAGGCCATGTTTGCCTAAGTCTCTTACATCACTTGGTGAAGACAAAGTGTCTAGTATAATACTTTTTATTTCTAATCTTTTGCACTTTTTATTTGGTTTTGTATTAATGACTTTAATAACTAGTTACTTATGTTGAAGGTGATCTTTCCTTATCGTTTGTCCGTGGTGTCTTGGCATTATTTTACTGTCTATATAAAATAAAGGATTTTCACCATTCATATCTCCACGGTCTATATGGAGGTATGTTGGCTACCTGGTCGGGGGTTAAGGGAACGGTTTGGTAAAGGTCTTGCCATTGTTCAGCGTTTAGAGGTCCTGCAATGGACCTGGGTCAAATTTAGTAGGACCTCCTTCAATGCTTCACGGTATTGGATGGCGGGGGTCCAAACTCTTTGATCCCCTCATAAGTTAACTACTATTAATACTATAACCCGGCTATTTAGGACTGTATCCCTGCTGACTCAGACTACTTAGCCGAGGGTAACGTCACCGCCAAAAGCGGGGCCTACCATAATATTGCATTAATAACTTAATTCATTATCTTCCAATAATCCACCCTTTTAGGATTGTATCCTTGCTGACTCAAACTACTGGGTGAGGGTAACGTCACCTTCAAAAGAGGGGCCAACTACAATAACTAAGATAATCTCTTAATTATGTGCAAAAGTGCGGAAATAATCAAAGGTTATACTAGATACGAGTCGGAACCAAGTGATTCATCTTGTCTATCTGTTTTTTATTTTTATTTTATTTTCAGCATTTTAGTTAGTTTTTATTTTTCTTAGTTTAAAACCTTTTTCTAAACTTTTTATTCTGATTAGACGTTGAGGATAAACCGGTACTAAAAGCTCTTGTGTCCTTGGACGACCTCGGTATCTTACCAACGCTATACTACGCTCACGATGGGTGCACTTGCCCATATGTGTGTTTAGTGTTAGTAAAATATCGTGTTTTATAAATTTAAAACTTGGCTAAAAATAAGTGTTAAAAAGGGCTTAAAATATACACCTAATATATACGACACTTTATCGCACATCAAGTTTTTGGCGCCGTTGCCGGGGACACAAGGATTTTAAGAAAGCTTAAAATCGACGGCCTAATCAGTTTTTCAAACCTTTTTTAAAACGCGCGCACTTTTTTCTGCATTTTAGTTTAGATTTGCATTTACAGTAACCTGTACACGTGGCCGTGTTCACTGAACACGGGGCCGTGCTGCACATTTTCATAAAAACACCCAGTAACAGAAGCTTGAACACGGGCCGGGCTCATTGAACACGCCCCGTGCTCAACGAAATCAGTAAATTTAATTAAAACGCCCAGATATAGATCCTGAACACGGGGCCGTGCTCACTGAACACGGGGCCGTGTCCAGCCTCTGTTTCCGTTTTTCTTTTTGTTTTCCGATTTCGAGACTCGGTTGTGGTCTGCTGAGTGATTCTTATGGATCGATACTCAGGAGGTTACAACTACACCTATGAGGAGGATGATTATAGGGGTAATTATTGCACTAATTGTCGTAATGCACGCTCGATTCAAAATAATCACTCATATCAACCATCCAATTCATACACCTACTATGAGGAGCCCAGGTACGAGCCATCAACTTCATACACATCCTATGAAGACCAAAGGTATGAACCTCCTCCCTCATACTCATATTTTGATGAACCAAGGTATGAGCCCTCATACTCATACCTTGAGGAACCAAGATATGAGCCACCACCTTCGTATGCTTACTATGAGGAACCTTGGCGTGAACAACCCACCTCATATGAGTATTATGGAGAACAAAATTACGAACCTTATCCATCATATGCTTACAATGAAGAACAATGGTGCGAACCATCGACTTCATATGAGTATTATGAGGAACAAAGGGTCGAACAACCGGATTCAAGCTTAGAAAATACCGATTCTTTTTCTATAACCGAAGTGACCGATAGGATATTAGAACACATTAGAGTTATCGATCGATGTATAAAAGAAGCTCGCGCAAGGGAAGAGGAGTCCCGCGCAAGAGAAGAATTAAAAAAAGAAGAGATAACTGAAAATGTAAAAATGGAAGAACAACTAAGTGAAAAACCAACACATGAGTTAAACAACGAAAAAGGTGAGTCCGACAACGTTAAAATTCAAGAAGAGTCTAATTTTGAAGAAATTAATCTCTTGTCACCTTCTTTCGAAAATCATTGTTTAGTACCCACTCATGCTAAGTTTTTAAAAGAGTTAAACACTAACGCTAAAATTGACGAAACGGTAAGTGTTAAGTTAACTAATGATCAAACTACACTAATAAAAAAAGACCCATTTGAAATTAACATTACACCGGTTCCATGTTTCTTTCAAAATTCGTTTATTAGTAATGTCACAATCGATAAGGATCTTTGTGTTAACATAATGCCTTATTACATTTTCGAAAAATTAAGTATTAGTGATTTTTCTCCACTTCAAATACCCATTTTTCTATCCAATCGGAAAGTAATAAAATCAATCGGTATAGTTGAAGATGTCTTGGTTCAAACAAATCAAATGGTAATCCCGACCGACTTTGTCATCCTCAATGACGCTCCTCTAGTGTTGGGAAGACCATTTGTAAAAACTCACGAAGCTTTGAAAAACCGGAAGTTCAACAATCTACCTCTTCAATTAGGGGCATTTAAAAGAAGTGTCGATCTCGAACGATCAATGAAATATCCATTCGGCAATAATGACCCCCTAATTGAAGATGAAGATGAACCACCCGATACAAGTGAAGAGATTGACCACTTTGTTGAAGAAGAGGTCGCCATAGAACAAACTTTTAAAGTTCTTGATCGAAATGAGCAACCAAATAAGGAGTCTCCCAAAGACCCACCACTTAAGCTCAAAGAACTTCCAAAAGGTTTGGAATATGCTTTTCTAGACAAAGATGGTAATTTATCTGTAATTATTTCGTCTAAATTAGATAACTTAGAAAAAGAAAAATTAATAAATCTTTTGAAAAAAACACAAAAACGCAATAGCTTGAAAACTTGTAGACATAAAAGGAATTAGTCCTTCTATGTGCACACACAAAATTTTGATGAATGATGACTACAAATCGGTCATACAACCACAACGTCGAGTAAATCCAAATGTTCAAGAAGTGGTTAAAAACGAAGTCATCAAATTACTTGACGCCGGACTTATCTATCCTATCTCCGATAGCCCTTGGGTAAGTCCTGTCCAAGTAGTTCCAAAGAAAGGAGGTATGACGGTAATAACTAACGAAAAGAATGAACTAATACCAACGAGAACCGTCACAGGATGGAGAGTATGTATAGATTATAGGCGATTAAATGAAGCAACAAGAAAGGATCACTTTCCTTTACCCTTCATTGATCAAATGTTAGAAAGATTATCCGGTCATAAATTTTATTGTTTCTTGGATGGTTTTTCAGGTTACTTTCAAATCCCGATAGCACCCGAAGACCAAGAAAAGACAACTTTCACATGTCCCTATGGAACTTTTGCTTATCGACGCATGCCGTTTGGTCTATGTAATGCCCCAGCAACATTCCAACGTTGCATGGTAGCTATTTTCCATGACATGATAGAAAAGACAATGGAAGTCTTCATGGACGACTTTTCTATCTTTGGGGATTCATATGACCAATGCCTCGATAACCTTGAACGAATGCTATCCCGATGTGAGGAAACTAACCTCGCCCTTAATTGGGAAAAATGCCATTTCATGGTAACGGAGGGAATAGTACTCGGTCACAAGATCTCAAGCGAAGGAATGGAAGTGGATCGAGCCAAAATAGATACCATTTCTAGATTACCACCTCCATCCTCCGTACGAGCTATCAGAAGTTTCCTAGGGCATGCCGGATTTTATAGACGATTTATCAAAGAATTTTCAAAAATCTCAAGACCTCTAACGAAATTACTTGAAAAAGATGCTCCTTTCATCTTTGACAATGATTGCAATCAAGCATTTCTAACCCTAAAGGAAATGTTGGTCAACGCACCTATCATGATAGCGCCTGATTGGAAATTTCCTTTCGAAATCATGTGTGATGCTAGTGACTTTGCAGTTGGAGTTGTCTTGGGACAGAGAAAAGAAAAGCATTTCCACCCAATCTATTATGCTAGTAAAACACTTAATGATGCACAAGAAAATTACACAACAACTGAAAAAGAATTACTAGCTGTGGTATTTGCTTTTGATAAATTTCGTTCTTATCTTGTTCTTTCTAAAACTATATTCTATACAGACCATGCAGCCATTCGATATCTCTTCAAGAAGCAAGACGCAAAACCACGTTTGATTAGGTGGATTCTACTCCTCCAAGAGTTTGACATTGAAATCAAGGACAAAAGAGGAGCAGAAAATACCGCAGCAGATCATCTTTCACGCTTAGAAGACCCAGCTTTAGAGGCAACCAGGGACGAGCAAATCAACGAAAAATTTCCAACTGAGTCCCTGGAAATGGTGGAATACAAGGAAGAACCATGGTACGCCGACTATGCTAACTACCTAGCTAGCGGTGTAGTCGCAAAAGGATGGCCACATCATCAAAGAAAAAAATTCTTTGCCAATGTGAAACACTACTTTTGGGAAGATCCATTTCTTTTCAAAATGTGTGCCGACCAACTCGTCAGACGATGCGTACATGGTAGTGAAGCAAGAAGAATTCTCCGCCATTGTCATGAAGGTCCATACGGAGGACATCATGGTGCTGCTAGTACCGCACGAAAGGTATTCGATTCAGGATTTTATTGGCCAACCATTTACAAAGACGCTCAGAGTCTTGTAAAAACATGTGATGCTTGCCAGAGAACAGGTAATATTTCTTCCAAAAACGAAATGCCACAAAATGGCATTCTTGTTTGTGAAATTTTTGATGTGTGGGGACTCGACTTTATGGGACCCTTCCCACCATCGAAAGGAAACAAATATATACTTGTGGCAGTAGATTACTTGTCTAAATGGGCCGAGGCCGAAGCACTTCTAACAAATGATGGAAGAGTCGTGGTAAGATTTTTGAAAAAATTATTCTCTCGTTTTGGCACACCTAAAGCTTTAATAAGTGATAGAGGTACCCATTTTTGTAACCATCAACTTGAAATTTTTTTAACAAGATATGGGGTCTATCATCGGGTCTCAACAGCATATCACCCTCAAACAAACGGACAAGCCGAAATGACTAATAGAGGTTTAAAACGAATACTCGAAAAAACCGTAGGGATAAATAAAAAGGAATGGGCTGATAAATTAGATGATGCTTTATGGGCTTTTCGAACTGCTTATAAAACAACAATAGGTACAACCCCATATAAGCTAGTCTATGGAAAAAGTTGTCATTTGCCTGTAGAAATTGCACACAAAGCTTACTGGGCAATCAAAAATGTAAACTTGGATTTAGAATTTGCTGGTAAAAATCGATTTTGTCAATTAAATGAATTAGACGAGCTTAGGAATTATGCATACTCAAACTCTGAAATTTATAAGGAAAGAATGAAAAATTTGCATGACAAACATATTAAACCTAATGAATTTCGGGTAGGGGATCTAGTTCTTTTGTTTAATTCACGACTTCGATTGTTTCCTGGTAAATTAAAGTCTAGGTGGTCAGGACCTTTTTCCATCACCCATATTTTTCCACACGGTGCAGTAGAAATTAAATCTCGAAATGGGCCACCATTTAAGGTCAATGGCCAACGGCTGAAACTCTATCAAGGATTCATTGAGGATGAGGAAGAAGAGATCTCGCTTCAAACGGTGGAAGAATAAAAACATCATGGCTGGTAAGTTACGAACGATTGAGACGACAAAATAAAGCGGTAAGTTTTCTAACCATAGCTTATGGGAAAAAGGGGCACTCACACGCGCACTAAAAAAAAAAAAACAACTTGCTCGGCACGAGGCCGTGTCCGCTGGACACGGGGCCGTGTTCGCGCTGCAGACGGGATAAAACCCTTTTTTCAAAACAGTTTCTTCATTCCACACGCCCCGTTTCCCCACAAAAGCTCTGGTTCCAGGCAATTTTTCGCAAAATTTCGACGTCCCCTATCGATCTAACAACGTCAAGGTATGATTCTATCACTCTTAGTAGTTAGATTAGTCACTTGCATGTAGTTAAAACACCAAGAATTTGGGGAAAATCTAGGGTTCTTGAAGTTCATCCGGATCGAACCTCAAATTTTTGCTTAGATCTGTTTGCATTTAGTTAGATTAGTGTTAAGGGAAGTAAATACACTTGTATTGTTCATAGATTCACCCGATTTCTTACAAAAACCCCAAACCCTTGTTCTCGAACCGAAAAAAGATAAAATTGATAGGGTAAACGGGATATTTTGGGAAAAATGGCACTTAGGGTTTCATTTTCGGGGGAAACCGCACCTATTGGACCAAAAATTTTCAAGTTTTCGAAACCGGGTCGAAAAATTGGATTTTTGAGTAACAGACCTCTGGACACGGGGCCGTGTCCGCTGAACACGGGGTCGTGTCCAGGCCGCTGTTTGCAGATTTGTCCGAAAATATTTCTGTTTCATGCTAACTTTTGGTGTATTCTTGCAGATGGCCAGGAAGTTTACAAGATTCAATGCCAATGAGCTAGATGCAAGAGCTCAATACGAGCTTCTTCAAACAAGGCCAGAGGAATACCCGAGGCAAGCTTGCACAGAACTACTAACCATGGTGAATCAAATTGACCGTTTCAACAACATTGTCACGGGACCACTCAGAGTCGCACTAACAACTCGACTCCGTTCCGTCCATGAATGCACCTTGGAATTCTACAGCACCTTTGTATTCACTTCAAGGTGCGACCCGTTCGATAATGACGGGGTGTCATTCCGGTGTGGCGGAACGCGGTATTCGATCTCTATGGCATAATTTGGGTCGATTATCGGGTTGTATGCGGAAGAGGATGCGGGAAACGAAGACAACACCGGGGGAATGAGAGAAATAGATGACAACGAACGCCAAGCCATGTGGGCTCAGATTGGGGAAGGGTTCTACAATCCGAGCAGCACTAAGAGTACAAAGCTGAGGGATCCGCTATACAGATACATTCATAGGCTCCTCGGCTACTCTCTTAGCCAAAGGTATGACAGTAGTGGCGTCGTTGGGTTACGAGATTTGCTTGTCCTCCACTGCATTCACAACCGCAGGCCGCTTGATGTTCCGTTCCTCATGCTCCGAAACATGCATCACAACCTCCTTGCTACTGCACCAACTCCTATTTTCTTTGGGGGATGGGTGTACCGTCTTTTCAAACACCTCGCCCACATACCTAGGTCATTTGAGAGAAGCCCATGGTCAGGTACGGTGGATATTCACATATGCCGCTCAATGAACCTAATTTATGAGGCAGAAGACGGGACGGTAACCTTTCAAAGGATGCAAGGTCATGCATGGAACCCGCAAGAAGCGCTTGTCCTCCCAGCTCCGCAACATCATCAGTACCAATACCAACCCCACGGTGATCCGGGCCAATCATCCTCCTCGGGAGGCGGTTTTCCTAACTTTCAAAGTTTGCATGATTTATTGCAGGAAAACCTTATGTGTACTAGGAACACCTATAACATGGCGAGCAACACCTACCACCGGGTCGGAGCTATCGAAAGAAACCTATCCGAGATCCAAGACGATGTTGGATACATACGAGACCACATTGCACGCCATGGAGGGGATGATGACGATGATGATGATGACGATGCTATGGAGTAGGCGAGAGGAGCAGAGGAGGAAGCGGTTGAGTGATGACTCCACAGGTTTAAGTCCCTTTATCTATCGAACAATTGGTGGCCTGCATGCCAAATGTTGAACAATTTACTTTCCTTAAACACTTTTATTTTCCGTTTTATTTTTTACTTTATGCTTGGAACAATTAACTATGGTAATGTAGGATGTTTGTGTTGCTTGGTGTGGTATTAAGTGATGAAACAGGTACAAACCAAGGCTTGGGGTGCTAAGCCTCAGCACTTATAGGGCCAGGATGGAAAAAACCGGGGGAAGAAACCTGTTTTTCGGGCTTTCAGACTGTCCACACGGGGACGTGTCCAGCCAACACGCCCCCATGTTCACCTCCCAGACCTGCTGTTTGGTTACTTTCCTGCAGATTTTTGCCAGACACGGGGCCGTGCCTAACCAACACGCCCCCGTGTTCACCTTCTGTAAGTTTTCGTTACTGGCAGTTCGACACGGGGTCGTGTCCAATGGACACGGGGCCGTGTCTAGACTAACAGTAACATAAATTTTTGCTTTTTAACACCACTTTACACATCTAATCAACCTAAAAATTTATTTTTGGGACACATTGAGGACAATGTGTAATTTAAGTGTGGGGGGGATGCTAAAACCTTGAATTTTGCAAGTCCTAAATACAAGCCTTACACAAAACTCTATTGGAACCGCTAATCACCCCAATTTTTTTTCAAAAATTTCATTTTTCTTACTTGTCTAGGTTTAACTTGGGAAATTCAAGTTCTCAAAAAGGTTATATTTTTACGAATTTACAACTGATAGCGTAGTGATAAAAAGAACCAACATAAGAAAATTATGAAAAGGCATGACAAACTTAGTTAAAATTTGATTATATATACTTGATCACATAAAAACCCATTCCCACAAAAGTGAGTTTTGAGCCTTTATTGAGCATACAAATTTACATCTTTAGACTAAATGCTCATTTTTCGTTTCTTGTGTGAATAGCCGCTTGGTTCTTATGACTCTAGAACTTGCCATGACGATACATTCCCGGTCCTTATCAACTTAAACCCGAGTAAGTAAATGATGGAGACATTAGGACTAACCCTTTTTATTTCTACACCATTATTTTTCTTTTTCTTTTACCACCTACCCAAAAATCCCCCTAGTTAGCCCCTTTGAGCCTAAACCTTTTCATTTCATCACCCAATAAAAAAAAAATAAAAAAAAAACCCTTTTACCCACCAAAACTTTTTTTTATTTTTAACCCTTTGTTTTAGTAACAAGTTCAGTTTTTCGTATGATCTTTCAAAAAAAAAAAAAATATTTGTGTTGATGATGAAGGAAAAAGAAAATAAACAAACAAGTTTATCAAAAATAACTTTGTTAGAATAAAAGCTTCATCAAAATAAAAAGTTACAAAAATAGAAAGTCTTACGAAAACCGACACTTGTTACGCTTTTCGCCCTTTTTCTACTAACCACTAACCACTATCCCAACCACCTACCTTTAACCCAAGCCTAACCCTTAACCCACAAAGTCCTCTTGATATTTACAAAGGTATAAAAGTTAAAAAGGAGGAGGATTGATTGCTTGGCAAGCTTATGGTAGGAATAAGTTCCATGCCGCTCTCGAGTGATTCACACAAAAAAAAAAAAATACACCTTCGGCCGAGTGTGAGTGATTTCTCCCGTGAGGTATGTGAACTTGTATATAAATAGAATTTTAAAAAGGCATGTTATGCCCAAATAAGTAATTTCTCCTATGAAACGTTCTAAATAAATCATTACGAATAGGATTGTAAATAAATAAAAATAAAACCCAAAAAGATCTTGGATTCCCAACACTCTACGACAAGCCAAAAACCTTCTCTTCTACCCATTCCATTTGGGAGTGTAAGCCACATATTAAAGAGTTTTGCTTGAGGACAAGCAAAAGTTCAAGTGTGGGGGTATTTGATGTGTGTAAAATGCAACATATAAATTACATCAAATGAGGCATAAAACTAACCCTTTTTAAGTACTAATATTGGAAAAAGAGTGTTTTTGTCTTCCTTTTGTATTTTCAGGATTAAATGAGCTCAAAAACACAAAAGAAGCAAAAAGACAACTAAATCCAACATAAATACAAGGAAAGGAACATAAGTGGACTGCCCGACCCCTCAACGGCATCCTCCAAAGCAAAATAGAGAAGGCAGAAGACTGAACACGCCCCGTGCTCAGCCAGCACGGGGCCGTGCCCAAGAAGCAGCAGAAAAGACAAACCTATAGAAGCTTCTATTGCCCACCACGGGGCCGTGCCCAGTGAACACGGGGGCGTGGCGAAAGTACAGCAGGCGCATTAATTGTAATTGCGAATTACAATTAATGAGGAGAGAGAGTGTCAGACAGGCACGGGGCCGTGCCCAGCGGACACGGGGCCGTGCCCAGCTCTCTGTTCAGCCTATAAATAGGAGTGCTTGGTTTCATTTCAACTCATCCCTTGGAACACCACCTCTCTCACACTTCATCCACCACCCACCACCACCATAACACCATCATCCACCACCATCATCCATTGTCCATCGTAGAGTGTGTGAGTCGTCTCGGGATCCAAGATTGATCGTAAGAGTTCTTGACAATCAAGGCCATGTTTGCCTAAGTCTCTTACATCACTTGGTGAAGACAAAGTGTCTAGTATAATACTTTTTATTTCTAATCTTTTGCACTTTTTATTTGGTTTTGTATTAATGACTTTAATAACTAGTTACTTATGTTGAAGGTGATCTTTCCTTATCGTTTGTCCGTGGTGTCTTGGCATTATTTTACTGTCTATATAAAATAAAGGATTTTCACCATTCATATCTCCACGGTCTATATGGAGGTATGTTGGCTACCTGGTCGGGGGTTAAGGGAACGGTTTGGTAAAGGTCTTGCCATTGTTCAGCGTTTAGAGGTCCTGCAATGGACCTGGGTCAAATTTAGTAGGACCTCCTTCAATGCTTCACGGTATTGGATGGCGGGGGTCCAAACTCTTTGATCCCCTCATAAGTTAACTACTATTAATACTATAACCCGGCTATTTAGGACTGTATCCCTGCTGACTCAGACTACTTAGCCGAGGGTAACGTCACCGCCAAAAGCGGGGCCTACCATAATATTGCATTAATAACTTAATTCATTATCTTCCAATAATCCACCCTTTTAGGATTGTATCCTTGCTGACTCAAACTACTGGGTGAGGGTAACGTCACCTTCAAAAGAGGGGCCTACTACAATAACTAAGATAATCTCTTAATTATGTGCAAAAGTGCGGAAATAATCAAAGGTTATACTAGATACGAGTCGGAACCAAGTGATTCATCTTGTCTATCTGTTTTTTATTTTTATTTTATTTTCAGCATTTTAGTTAGTTTTTATTTTTCTTAGTTTAAAACCTTTTTCTAAACTTTTTATTCTGATTAGACGTTGAGGATAAACCTGTACTAAAAGCTCTTGTGTCTTTGGACGACCTCGGTATCTTACCAACGCTATACTACGCTCACGATGGGTGCACTTGCCCATATGTGTGTTTAGTGTTAGTAACATATCGTGTTTTATAAATTTAAAACTTGGCTAAAAATAAGTGTTAAAAAGGGCTTAAAATATACACCTAATATATACGACACTTTATCGCACATCATTGTTCACAGAAAATGTACCAGTCACGACATTGCTGTCGTTCCTAGCATCACCAGCACCAATCGTAAATACCCTTCCACGAGCACCATTGCCCCCATTGTTGTCGTTATTGTTGTTCCCAGCATTGTTATTGTTGTTCTGACGGTTGTTGTTGTCATTGGCGTTCTGATTCAGCTGAGGGCAATCCCGTTTAATGTGACCCTCGTCCCCACACTGGAAACACCCCTTCCTAATGCCTTGGTTCTGATGGGGCTGCTGCCTTTGCTGTTGCTGATGTTGCTGATTCTGTTGCTGATTTTGTTGCTGCTGCTGCTTTGGGTACGGAGCTCTACAGTCTTTTGCCATATGACCCACTTTATCACACCTATGGCAAGCCCGGACACACGGTCCATGATGATGATACCCACACTTATTGCACTTTGGCTTCCTACCAACGTAGGAGCCTTGAATCCGATTGCTGCCCTGGCCTTGGTTAACTGAGGACGACTGATTGAAACTACGGTTATTGCTGTTGTCGGGCCTTTTCTGCGATTGGCTTGCACTGGTTACTTTGTCAGCATCGTTCCATTTACACTTGTTATCACTAGAAGGTGTGGTAGTTGTAGCAGCAAGGGTAGTAGCAGAAACACGGGGCGGTAGCGATCCACGCTTAACCTCTTGGTCAGTAATCTTGTGTGCTAAACGGATGATCTGAGGCAGATTGTTAAGGTTTGCAGCAGTGACCAAACTCTTTACTGATGGTGCTAGGCCCTTGATGTACAACTCAATTCTTCGAGGTGGATGTCGAGACAAGTTAGGGCACATATTTGCTAGCTTATGAGATCGTTTCATGTAAGCCTCGATCTCGGACCCCTCCATCTTCAGATTGTAGTACTCGTTCTCGAGCTTCTGAATCTCGTCACGAGGACAGTACTCCTCCCGCATCAACTCCTTGAAATCATCCCAAGTAGTTACAATAGCCATTTCAATGCCCAACATCTGCACCTGGGCATTCCACCAAGTTAAGGCACCATCCTCCAAAGTGCCTGTAGTGTACTTCACCCGGTCCCCCTCGGGACAGTTACACATAGCGAACACTGACTCAGCCTTCTCAAACCAACGTAGTAACCCCACAGCCCCTTCAGTCCCACTGAATGTCTGTGGCTTACAATCCATGAACATCTTGAAGGTGCAAGCAGGCGGATTGTTTTGATTCTGATTCACTTGCTGACCTAATGGACGAAAGAAAGTACAACACAAGGGTAAGAGTTGTGTACGTGACACAAGAATAAAGAGTATTTGGCACATTTCATACCAGCTTGGTAGGCTGCCAAAGCCTCAGCCACACGTGTGTTAATCAAGTTTGTCAACTCAGCCTGAGTCATCGCGATGTGACCACGCCCATGGCCTCGTCCGCTCATGATTCTATATGAGAAAAGGGAAAAGGTTAAGGATCGAGATAAGGTAGGAGTCAAACCTCACAATACTTCTACAGACTACTAGGTTAACATCAGACTACAGAGCAGAATCCCCCTTCACACTTGTTAAGCCTCGCTGGGACTCGCATGCACCCCACATTATTATTATGTGTGCACCCATAATAATAATGCAATTTGCATGTTCATCTCAGCTCCTCCCAACTCGTGCTAAAAGGTTCCTCAAGTTCGAGCAGCAAGACAAAAGGTATAAAAATACGTAAATCATGAAACTCTAGAGGAAGGTCGAATTTTGATTCTATCAGCCACATAACATAGACAAGTAACACATGAATTCAGTCTGTAGTTCTAGGTGTGCAATCGCATGGAACATCATACATAAGTGTACACTAGATATGCTATGCAATAAGTAAACGAGATACGAACCTTGCAATCTGGAGCTGAGTGTCATGGTCGATTTTCGAAGCTGTTTGGTTATAGTCTGGTTTTATAAAAACGTTTTAAAACCTAGTTCACTATAACCAGTGGCTCTGATACCAAACTGTCACACCCCCAAAATACCACATGCGGAAACACCGCGGGTCGTGTGACGTACCAGGATCCAGCCACCAATCACATTGAACCACAACATAGTATTAAATAAAAGTTTCCATTTACTTCATAAAGTAATTCCAAAATACAACTTAAACCAAATTCGTACAACGGAAGCATAATGTGAATAGTTATTCCAGTATTTCAAAACAAATGTGCAAGATGAATAAACATGTATCCAAGAGCTACGACCCATGACCACTCCAGCACTCCCAGATAGCAAGTCCCATCCGTGAATCTAACGACCTGCAAGCATGCATACAAGTGTGTCATACGACGCTGGTGAGTTCAAAGTTTGTTAACACGTTTTAGTTAACAGATATAAGTATAAAACATTCCAGAGATTTGATGTTGTTAATAACTCGATTACCGCAGATGGCTCCAGATTATTTGCCCTTCCCCATTGCTCTATCAAACATTCGTCAAGTGGTTAAGGTAATTAGTTCAAGACCGTCCTCCCCGATACGGTGTGAGGGTGCCGAACCTAATAGCGCTATCAACTAATAACCCTGTTAACTCCCCGGCAACCAATTGGTATATGATGGGACTTAATGATAGAAATGAGTGTATTAATCAACATCCCAGGTTTAACATTCCAGTCAAACCCAATTACCCGACATTCCTCCCCGGAACGTTTACCAGATGTCCCTCCCAGGGACGCATGCTTGGAAAAAGAGCAGTGAACTCACCTTAGATTTGCTCGGTATTTAACAAGTTACCCGTTCCAGTTAATCAACCAACCCTAACGTGGTTACCAATCAAGACCAGTTTCATAATCAACCAAGTCACGTATTTCACACAGATTGCATACAGCACAAAGTTCATGTCGTAACATGCAACAACACAACTGACCAATAACATAAACACATAGCTCGTGCACTTTTCAGAGAGTTGCCTACACAACGAAGTCCCATATGACGAAGGATCAACCTTCGTCGAAGCTAAGTGTGACAAAGAATCCCTTGGCGAAGGTTTATCCTTCTTCGGGTTTAAATGTGACGAAGAACGGTTCGTCAAAAGGCGTGTCGACGAAGAATGATTCTTCGTCGACCTGAAGTTCGTCGCTGGTATTTTTTGTCAAAACCCTAAACAGTTCCTTAATTCTAGCAAACAGTTTCAATATTCCCAAAGTAGATCAAAGGGTAGTATTTCATCAGTTATCGTCCATGATCATAAGAATTCCATAACCACAACATACAACAGTTTCCTTAATTTTTATAAGCATTAATCACAAGCAACCCTAATTATCATGCTTATCATATCACAATCTAAATAATTCAATAGCCATTCACCACAGATAACACAACATAATATAAATTCAACGGACAGAACTATCTAACCGTGTGGCGAACATGAACGAATACAAGTTATCGGATCTTCATCAAGCAAGTTCTAATTTCTTAGATTAACAATGAAACATCAAACCCTAAATATCACAATATGAAAGTACAACGAATACAAGTCATCGGTTTCTAACAGGGCACTATATTCACAATAGATCACCAGCATCACAACAATCATCAAATAACAAGGAAGGGTGCTAACTGAAGGATGAGATGTTCCCGACAATGAAAAAGAATTACGAGGAAGATGATGGATGTTGTCTCCGTTCACAAAGGGAGAGTACAGCTTAGGGTTAGATAAGTTTGCGTTTAAATAGTGAGAACAGGGCCCAGCCACCACTTGGTTTCCTTTGGGCCGAAAGCCTGTCTCGGCGAAGGACACACTCGATGAAGAATAATACTTCGTCGAGCCCTTGATGACGAAGAACCTTACTTCGTCGGGTATGGTGACGAAGATCCATACTTCGTCGGGTAAAGGTTGTGACAAGTGATCTAATCTTCGCCCATATATGAGGATGCATGTGTTAAGTCTATAAACTTAAACAGTTCATAAGTTTTCATTTACTAACCAAGCATAATAATTCATTGATGATAATCATGCATAATTTACAACACAAAGCAAAGTATGAAAACAGAATTGTAAGCGAATAACGCGTAAAGGAAGACCTTGAAATCTTGGGTTGTCACAACTGAGCCTGTTATCACTAGTACCCATAACTGGCAAATCCCTTCTCATGCGATGACTACTATCTAGAACATTTCCTGGTTCCAAGGTTTAGAGGACGAGGACTCCAGGAGACGTCACCTGCTTCCGACGTACTTGCAGCACTTTCAATATCCAGAACGCTACTCTAGAGGCGGTCTACTTACGCCTATTTCCATTCTCACTCATTTCCTCATTGGTCGAGTCACCACTTCGTTTGATACTTTGCCTCAAGATTCCATCACTACTTGGGAAGACCTGAAGGCCAAATTTTTTAAAAAGTGCTATCTACCCTCCTAAGCCACTCGTCTTAGGGACTAGATCCACTTTTTTC
The DNA here is from genome assembly GCA_030545235.1 of Helianthus tuberosus. Lineage (NCBI taxonomy): Eukaryota > Viridiplantae > Streptophyta > Magnoliopsida > Asterales > Asteraceae > Helianthus > Helianthus tuberosus. The sequence continues at coordinate 19,057,489 of CM060388.1, read as the reverse complement.
CCATGGACCCTAACGAGCCATACCATATGGCTTGGGAGCGTTTCCAAACTTTGCTTGCTAGATGCCCCCAGCATGGACTTTCTGATTGGGTGCTTATTGATAAGTTCTTTAGTGGACTGACCATTGAGATCCAACAAAGGTTCAACACTGCTGATGGAGGGAACTTGATGCAGAAGAAGGTTGTTAGTGAGTGTGAGGATTTTTTTGAGAGTTTTGCTCAGGCTGAGTAGCCACATTCTGTTAGGAATTCCACTCCTAATACAAGAACTACCGCATCTGCACTCGGTGTGTATCAGATCACTCCTCATACTGGTGTTATGGTCACTGTGGGGCTTTAGCAAAAGAGGTTAGAGAGCTGAAGATGGAGGTGCAAAGGTGTGAGACATGTAGAGGAGGACACGAACCCCGAGATTGTTCGGTTAGTCAGCAGGAGCAGGTCGACTTTGTTGGAAACCAAAACTAAGCTTTTGGAAATTCTTATAATTAGGATGGAGAAATCAGTCAACTTCCAACTAGAGGTCAAGAGGAAACCCACCAGGATTTGTACAACAGTAGAGTGGAGATAATGGTCATGGTGGGGATGTGAAGGAGATTAAAGATTTGCTAGTTCAATTCATGTCAGCTAATCAGGCCCATCATGAGCAGCATGAACAGATATTTAGGAGCCAGGGAGTAGCCTTGCAAAATCTGGAGAGGCAATTTGGTTAGTTAGCTAAGAAGATGGATGAGAGACAGATAGGAGGACTACTAAGCAATAATGTGACGAATCTTAATGCTCAGGTACATGCAATATTCACTAGGGGTCGTCGGGTCAACACGTCAAACATGGTCAAAATCAGTCACGCAAGACGCGGTAAAGATTTAATCGACGCGAAATCTCTAATTATATAGTTTTAGATTTTATATTTATACGCAACCCGAGCTCGAACCGATTTGATTAGAAACTAGTTTATGTTTTGACATTTTGACAAAACTATATATTGTCTATTACATTACGTTGAATTATTGTTGAAATTTGAAAAATATATCGACGCTTAGTTGTCAAGATCGTACAAAAACAGAGGAGAATCTGTCCGTTTTTCGTAAAAACCCGAAAAACGAAGCGTATTTATATCCTAAATACGACGTCCACCGAGATCCAAATATTTGTATAAATTTATAAATATGTACATACTTTAGTTTGGCGACGTTTTAAACTCATAAAGCGAATGTATAAAACGTCTACAGACATAAGTTACTATTAACGAAACTCGAAAACATATATAAAATAAATATAATTATTTATATTTATTTCAAAACACATTGAAACTCGGATATTTTTATAACATAAATATATTTAGTTATATTTATTTCACACGTCGTTAATTAGTATACTTCCATAAATTAAATATAATCTTTTATATTTATTTCAAATGTCGTTAGTTCGAATACTTTCATAAAGTAAATATAATGTTTATATTTATTCCTAACGCCGATATTCCGAATACTTTTATAAGATAAATATAATGTTATATTTAATTCAAACGTTGGAATTCGGAATTTATATTTCAAACGTTTAGTATTCGAAAATCATATAAAATAAATATAATTATTTATATTTATTTCAATCGGCTAGACTCCGAATATTTTTATAACATGAATATAGTCGTTTATGTTCATTTCAAACGTCAAGATTTCGAATATATATGTAGATATATACATATATATATATATACACATTTTATTTATTTACGTCTTACGAAAGCTACGAAGAGTCGTACTACTATTCATCTACGCTTTCTATTCGCGACAACTAACACGACTTCGTAGGTATATTTATATTTAAACATATAAGTATATATATCCTAATCACTCAGAAACTAAGTCGTTTCCGAGATTTAGTTTTATCCTGATTAAATGGGATCAAATAACCATAAATTGGTTAGTTCAAATCAAGACACGAAACTTTCATAGAATCCTTTGGTTAACGATTCGGTAGAGCTCGGACACGTAGTTTAGCTACGTTGTTTTGTTTAGCGACTTATAAGTTATGCCATGATAGGAATGATATAGATTGCATGCTAGCGAGTTCACGTTCTTGGAACGACATCACGGAATCATGTTAAGCTAGCTTTGCACAAGGATATCGAGGTGAGTTCATAACCCCCACTTTTCACGGTTTTACATTTTTATAAATGTTTTCGGGGGTGGAAAGATATGCAAGTTTCACAAAAGTAAACAACATTTCAATGAATGATTACTCAGATTTCTAAATCATGTTGCGAAGGAATTTCAATGAACTCGAATGGTTTATAAAAGGTTTAAGCTAAACATACCGGTTTTACGAAACACACGCGTACACAATATTTCGATAAACGAAAACATCGGATCTCTAAACCATGTGGCAAATGGATTTCGACAAACTCTAATGGTTTATGAAAGGTTTATGCTAAACATACTGGTTTTACAAAACACTCGCGTATTTTTGAAACGTGCATGAATTTCATGACTAGTGACGGAAGGGTCCTAGTCACTACGAGACTGGGTTGTCCTGCATACAAGTAAAAAGGACTGGTTGGTCCTGCTTACAGACTCAGGGACTGGGTTGTCCTACATACAAATAAGGGGACTGGTTGGTCCTGCTTACAGACACAGACGGGCTAGGCCCATTTTCGCTTGTGCGAGGCACAAGGACTGTTGGATCTGAGTTTGGTTTTGATTGTATTTTACGTTTGAGATTAAGATGGAAATGAAAGAGTTGTGCAGCGGAATTAATATGAAAACAAACTTTGCATACAATCAAACGAGAGTATTGCTTTGATCAAGACATTTTCAACAAGGAATCGAATGATTGAATTAACTTTCAACAACGATTACAAGTAATGCTTGAATACAAACTCCCCCTCATCCAGAGCTCAGCGTTTGTTCGTGCAAAGAAGACGGTATTGCAAGAGCTAATAGAACAGTACAAAGTACTGAACTATTTATAGGCACTAGCAAACCACTGAGCATCTTAGCTGACGTCACCATGAAAGTGACATCTAACCTCCTAACAAACTCTAACCTCTGATCTATACAAACACTGATGTACTAACTACTGCTATTACAATTCATTACATAAAAGACTCTTAAACAGCTGCTGCATCCTTCCACTGCTGTGAACCCAGCAATGCTTGTCCGGATCAGTAGTACTAGACTCAAGGCAGTAGATTGAATCAGCAGAGCTTTGGTCTTCCATCAGTCTTTGACATTGGGCAGTAGATGCAAGGCAGCAGTTGTAGGTCAGCACTTAGTAAGATCAGCAGATAGGAGGTCAGCAGATATGAAACCACTTTCAAGGGGAGAGATTTGTATGTAAACATCTGCTTATTCTGGATCCACTGCTCTGATCCAGTTTTGGCTTTAATTATCTATTCCTCTGATAGGGTTCAATCCCAACAATCTCCCCCTGGAACAGATAATGCCAAAACTCTTCATTATTGTGGAAAACCTTATTGCCTCATCAACAGTTCCCTTATCTGACCTTTAAATTGTAGTTCAAAGTCTAGGGCATCTGTGTCTTAATCATCCCTGCCAAGTGGAAGATCAAGGAGATCCTGCAAATCTTCAAGACTCAGGCCAAGAGCTTGTTCCCTTGATATTTTCTCCACTTCTCCACCAGACCTGAGCAAGGTCAATACGCACAGTTTCCCACTTTTGTATTTTTGAGCCTGGTGGGTTTCTTGGGAGATGTTTATTTGCAGAGGTATTTGGTGAGGCTGGCCTGTTCATAACTGGCTGAGCAGTATTTGCAGTTTGATCCAAACCAAGAGATTCTATGATCATTTTCTTTATGCCTTCTTTTACAAGTGCATCTCCTTTTATCATCTCTTGGATGGTTTCACCTCCCAACTGTTTGTGTGACCTTCTTTTGTAGATGGCAGCACCAGTGGGAGCAGTGACTCTCCTGATTTGCAGCTTTGTTGGTCTTTTTGAAACCTCTGCTTCAGGATAGTCAGGCTTTTGAGGAACATTTGGATCTTTCTTTCTTAGTTCCTCCAACCTTTTGTAGGTGGCCCTGATTACATCTTCTTTCCATCTGGCAATTTGTCTTTTGTTTCCATATTCAGCAGCAACCAGTTCCTCTTTCATTCTTTTCAGTTCTACCTGTTTGTCAGGTACATTCTTTCTAAACTTTGCCCAGTCAGGAGGAGTGTGAGTGACCTTCCTTTTTATCATGTCTTGAATTCTTGCAGCTTCATCTTCAAGCTCAGGAACAGTCCACTCTTTGTACATGTATCTCTCTCCTTTATACTTCTTGTGATCCATGATGCTTTCAATGTAGTCTTTCTTCAAAGTTTCAGCTGCTCTTTCTGAAATTTGTTGACTGACATTTTTTGCAAATTGTTCTAGGGATCTGACTTGTGTGAGCAGATATTGATAGTTTCTTGAAATTCCTCTGATCCAGTTTTGGATGGAACAGTGGTGGTGGATGTAGTGACAGTGGTTTGTGATTGACTAACAGTTGTTGTAACAACTGCTGTCTTCTGCCTTTTGGCAGGAGGTGATTTTGTTTTTGGTGGCGATGATGATAAGGCAGTGGATGTAGTGTGTGTTGAAGTGGTGTGTGTTGAAGTGGGAGCAGATGTTGAAACCACTGAAGTACCAACAGTAGTGGGTACAACAGGAGCTACAACAGCTGTTTTAGGTGGTGGTTTTGGAACAGACTTTGAACGTCTGGTTGGAATGGATTTGGGTAGCCTTACTCTTCTTGTAGGCTTCTTCTTTTCATTAACAAGATTTTCATCATCTTTTGACCCTGAAGTACCCTGATCCGGATAATCCACCCTGGCTTTCTTTTTGGCCTCTCTATCCCTTTTGACACTTGCAACTGCATCTGCCAGTGCATTTGTAGTCACATCAATTTTCTTACTACCATCTGGCAGAGGAATATTTATGGTCATAGCATCCTTTTCAGGTTCAATGTACAGACCTTCATCTATTCCTTTCTTCTTCCACTCCTGAATTTTCTCCCCCTTTTTGGCATTATCTTCTGGGAGTTGATCAATGAAAAGTACTGTTGGAGGAGCAGTGCCAGTGGTATGCAGGATCTGAGTTTTTAGAGCCTTTAGATCAGCCTGGGTGTTCTTGAACCTTGACTCCATTGCATTTCTCAGCTGTAGGACATGTTTTTCATGTTGCTGATCTGCTATTTTTGCTTGTTGATGGAGAAAAGGTTGAAACAGATTCCAGAGCTCATTTGTAGCAGGTGCCTGTTGTGGAGCAGGTGCTTGAGGTGGAACAGTAGTGGATTGTACCTTTTGTACTTGTAACAACTGTTGTAGCATGTCTTTGAGTTCTGCAACAGAGTTATCAAGCTTTTCAACACGATCCGTCAATTTCTGGTACTTTAAACCATCACCCAAGTTAATGGGATCATCTGATTTCCCACTAGCAGTGGTTTTATCAGTGGTAGATGTAGGGAGTATACTCCAAACATTAACCACTGATGCCCCTTTTTCTTGGTACTGGGGTCTTCTTCCTTCAACACTTGACAACCTTTTGATGTTGCCAGTAGGATAAATAAATCCACTGGTGGTTGGCAGAGGTGCTATGTAAGGAATTGCCTCCAAGGAAGTCTTATTAATGTAACCACTGTCCAACTGTAAACCAATGGGTTTAACAGTTGTAGTGGCTGCTTCACTTGGACTACCACCAAGAGTTACTTGTAAGTCAAGGGGTCTAACCTCCTCAGGTTGTGTTAGTGGGTTAGCAAAGATTGATACATCAGACCCAGTCAGTTGTTGAGGTATATTCTCATTGATAGGTGATTGAGAAGGACTGGTTAGTGCCTGGTTCAAATCAATTGCATCCAACAGTAGTTTAGTTGGTGGGGGAATTGTGGATGTGATGGGTGGTGTAGAAAGTGGATTTGCCCCGGGTATTGAGCTGTGGATGATAGAAACAAGTGTTTCCAGAGCATCATGATGTGGAGACCTTATTTGTACAACCTGTTCTTTTTGTAAAGAGGCAGGAGGAGTTTCGGTTATGGGTTGAGATATTTGTACCAACTGCTGTGAGGAAGAAGCAGCAGTGGTTTCTTGTGACTTTTGTGTTGTCACAGGCATTTTCTCTGGTATCTCATCATCCAGAGTTGCCTTTTTGATTGGTTTGGGGGGTTTTTGAGTTTTTCTTTTTGGCTTTTGGAGATTTTAGGTGTGGGTTTCAAAGCAGTTGTGCTGCTGCTTTGATCACCTTGAGCAGTGGGCTCAGCAGCAGATACCTGAGGAGCAGTTGTAACTGCTAAAATCTGCTCAGGCACCTCTGCTTGTGTTTTACAAGGTGCTAGCATTCTTGAAAAAGTTTCAGTTGTTAAACTGTTTATTTGAGTAGAATCACCTTGGTTTATTACAGCTAAATCATCCTTACTGAATTTCTTTGCAAAATAGTAACTTTAAAACCTTGGAAACAGTAAGAATGATTTTGTTTCAACATTATTAACCAAATCTTTAAAAATTTCCCGAGAATAGTTAAAATTTTCTCCTTGAAGAATTGCATATCCCATATTTTGAATCTTTAAAGGGATTTCATTGAAAGAAGTGGTTTTGTTTGAAACACATAGTAGGAGGGTATGAAATAAAAATCTGGTTGCAGAAGGAAAATAACCTTTTTGTAAGGTAAGTTTCTTCATCATTGTGGCTTCATACCCTCTCTCAATGAAGTCAGTTTGTAACTCGTTTTTAGTGAAAGAAATTTTACCTTCCTGATCACCGAGTTGAAAGACCTCTGAAATGGATTGTGGCGTGATTTGGACAGCTTTACCCTTTATAGAAGAGTTTATGGTGGTTGCAGTGTCTCCTTGCTTTGCATTCTTCCAGAACTCTCTTTGGGTCGCCAAATAGATTGGTGCATCGACGGTGAACAAAGTTTTGTACTTTGATTTTGCCATGGTGTCAATGATGGAATCGAAAACATTGGTGGTTCCTGGTTTTGTGAGAAGACCCAGGAGATTGTGGGATGGTTTATATGGAATTTCAGTGGAAATTGCCTTTTGAGAGGCTGTTTTCAATGAAGATTTGGATGAGGGTTTTGAAGATGACTTCGATTTTGTCATTTTGAAGATGATGATCGAAGAAATTTGTGAAGAAATGAGATGAAAAAACTGCTTTGAGAAGAAAATTTTTAAGAATTCAATTCGACAGTAAAACCCTGTTTTGGTGGTGAGTGGGGGATTTTATAGAGAAGAAAGAGAATGCTGACGTGGCAGCCGTTACAAAAGGTCTGACCAATATGTACTGCCCACTTGACAACCCCTGGTGAAAGTGAAGGACAGTACTTTTATGAAAGTGATTGATGAAGGCAGTGGTAGTAGAGCAGTGGATGATTTTTACTATCAGTGGATAAGACACTGCTTTTGAACAACAAAGTTTATCAAATGGAATGAGAGAACAGGGGTTGACTTTCAGTAGTGGACAGGCTTTTGAAGTAAAGCAGACTTTTGAACAATCAGTGGTTAATGGCAGACTTTTAAGGATTAGATGAAAATTTCATTTTTAACTATTTTTAAGGATGAATTTTTGATTTTCTGAAAACATTTTGCTGCTTTTATTCATAGAAAAACAAGATGTTGCTTGTTATTCCATGTTCAGCATCCCAATCCTAGAGACCAAGCTTTCAAAAGTGGCTGTATCAAGTGCTTTTGTGAGCACATCTGCCAGCTGGTCTTTAGTTGGGACATGATGCAGAGAAATCAAACCTTTTTCATAGCAATCCCTCACAAAGTGATGTCTGATGTCGATGTGTTTGGTGGTAGAGTGAGAAACTGGATTTTTGATGATATTTTCTGCTGCCTGGCTGTCCAACATTAGTGGTGTCTTTAAGGCAGTGATACCAAAATCCAGTAGCTGATTTTGAAGCCACAGGAGTTGGGCTGTACAGCTTGCAGCAGCAATGTATTCAGCTTCAGCAGTGGATGTTGAAACAGCTGCTTGCTTTTTGCTTTGCCAGGAAACTAAGCAATCACCTAGAAACTGGCACCCTCCTGATGTGGACTTCCTTGTGGTGTTACATCCAGCAAAGTCACTGTCTGAGAAACCTGAAAGCTTGATGTTCCCATTAGCTGGATACCAGATACCAAGTGTGGGAGCACCTTTTATGTATCTGAAGATCCTTTTTACAGCAATGAGATTTGATTTTCTAGGAGCTGATTGACTTCTTGCACAGACACATGTTGCAAACATGATGTCTGGTCTAGATGCAGTTAGGTACAGTAAAGACCCAATCATGCTTCTATAAAGTGTTTGGTCAATCAGCTCATCTTTTTCATCAGACATGACCAGCTTATTTGTTGCCATGGGTGTGCTGCATGGTTTACAATCATTCATATCAAATTTGGTTAAAAGTTCTTTAGCATATTTGCTTTGATGAATGAAAGTTCCATTTTGCATTTGTTGTACTTGGAGACCAAGAAAGCATTGCAGCTCACCCATTGCACTCATTTCAAACTCAGCTGTCATGAGTTCTCTAAACTCTTCACACATTGAGTTACATGTGCTTCCAAAAATAATGTCATCCACATAAATCTGGACAATCATTAAATCCTTCCCGCTCCATTTTAAAAACAGTGTTTTATCAATGGTACCTCTTTTGAAACCATTTGAGAGTAGGAAGTTGGAAAGAGTTTCATACTAGGCCCTTGGTGCTTGTTTCAGGCCATACAAGGCTTTGTTTAGCCTGTAGACATGATCTGGATAAAATGGATCCTCAAAACCTGGAGGTTGACAAACATACACCTCTTCTTGAATTGTACCATAGAGGAAAGCACTTTTGATATCCATTTGAAACACCTTCATATTGTGGTTGACAGCAAAGGCCAGGAACAGTCTAATGGCTTCCAATCTTGCAACAGGGGCAAATGTTTCATCATAATCAATCCCCTCTTCCTGTCTGTAACCTTGAACCACAAGCCTGGCTTTATTCTTGACAACAATACCCCTTTCATCAGTTTTGTTCTTGAAGACCCACTTTGTGCCAATGGGACTAACCTCTTCTGGCAGTGGTACAAGCTCCCATACTTGTTGTCTTTTAAACTGTTGGAGCTCCTCTTGCATGGCTTCTACCCAGCTGTTGTCCTTCAGTGCCTCTTGGTACTTGACTGGCTGTTGGAGTGATAGAAAACCAGCAAAAAGACAAATGTTTTGGGTTTGGCTTTTTGTGAGCACCCCTTCATTTATGTTGCCAATGATTTGATCAGGTGGATGAGATCTCAAGAAGATTAAATCTCCTTGGTGTGGTATGATGGCATTTGTTGGTGAAGGCTGCAAATGTGTATCATCTGAGCTAACCACTGCTGGTGACTTTGATGACCCAGCAGTGGCTTCAAAAGGTGGTGGAATAGGAGGTAATGAAGTAGACAACTGCTGACTTTTATCCACTGTTTGAGGACTTTTGTCAGCAGTGTTTGAGGATGTGGAAGCAGTGGTGGATGGGCTACTTTGGTCAACAACTGTTGAGGTAGCAGTGGTTGAGCTTTGACAACTGTTTTGAACAGCTGGTGCTTTTCCTTTTGTGGCAGACCTTTGAGGGATGATGATTTCATACCCATAGTCTGGTGTTGTATCCTCTGATGGACCTGCACTGTTAGTCTTGACAGCAGTATTTTCAAAAGTGAATTTTTCAAGATCAAAGAGATCTGCAGGATTTGCTGGGATTTTCATTGATGAAAGTTCATTGAACTTAACATTCAAAGTCTCCTCCACTGCCTTGGTCCGTGTATTGAACACTTTGTAGGCCTTGGCAGTGGTTGAGTATCCCAAATGATAACCACAATCAATTTTGGCTGCAAATTTTGAAATGGAATCTTTTAAGTTCAAAATAAAGAATGGGCAGCCAAACACCTTGAAGTATGAGATCAGTGGTTTAATTTTATACAGAATTTCATAGGCAGTCTTTTTGTGCCTGGGGTTTATTAAAACTCTGTTCTGAACATAGCAAGCAGTGTTTACTGCCTCTGCCCAGAAAGTTAACGGCAAACCTGAATCTGCAAGCATGGTTCTGGCAGCCTCAATCAAAGTTCTGTTCTTCCTTTCTACTACCCCATTTTGCTCTGGTGTTCTAGGGATGCTGTACTGCCTTACAATCCCTTTCTTCACACAGAAGGCATCCAACTCCCTATTTTTGAATTTTGTGCCATTGTCACTCCTGAAGCTTTTCACTGGAAGGTCAAATTGCTTTTCAACCTGTGTTACAAAGTCTTGCAAAATGCCTGCAGTCTCATCTTTTGAGTGTAAAAAGAAAGTCCATGTAAACCTAGAAAAGTCATCAACAATAACCAAACAATATCTTTTCTTTTTGAGGCTCATGACTTGAACTGGGCCAAACAAATCCATGTGTAGCATTTGCAAACACTGGGTTGTTTTGGACTCTTCAATGGACTTGTAAGAACTTTTATGCTGTTTTCCTTTTAAACAGGAAATGCAATGTTCAGGACATGAAAACAATTTTTGTGGTAGGCCTCTCACCAAACCATTTTTTGAAATTTCTGTGATTGTCTTAAGATTTGTGTGCCCCAGCCTTCTGTGCCAAAGTTCTGTCTCTTTGTTAGAGGCAGCTGAGAACAGACAGGCATCAGCTCTGGGACACTCTTTTGACATGTCAACAACATAAACATTGCCACTTCTTTGAGCAACAAGTTTAGTTTGACCAGTTTTGATTATTGCTTCAATCTTTTTGACCATTTCTGGTCCAACAATCCTACAACAATCTTTTGTGAAGAATGACCCAAACCCGTTGTCACTCATTTGTGATACACTTAGAAGGTTGAATTTTAGATTGTCTATCAGATTGACATTTTCAAATTTTACATTTCCAGATTGCACTGTACCAGACCCCAGAACTTTTCCTTTACTATTATTCCCAAAGGATATATCACCCCCTCCATGGATTTTAAAGTCTTTGAGGAGGGCTTTACATCCTGTCATGTGCCTGGAGCCTCCACTATCTACATACCAAAGACTATCAAAGCATGCAGAAGCTCCCTGCACATGAAGTAAAAGGATTAGTTCATTAGGGTCTCCAAAGCCAGCAGGGCTTTGGATGGGGTCTCAACAGTGTCTGGGATGGATGCAGAATGATGGATAGTGGTTAGGTCAGGGGTTTGAACTGTTTTAGGACAGTGTTTCTCTAACCACTGTTGTGGGTCCTGACCAATCATCTGCTGGTAACCAAAAGGATGCCTGTTCACTCTGGGTTTAGAAGGCCTTTTGTAGGCCTCATAAACGTGTGGAATCCTTTGGTAAGACTGTTTTTCCTTGCCTTTTCTGAATTGATTAGCAGGGGGTGCATCAGTAACCTGAACATCTCTTTTGACAGATGTTTGGTTCAGCTGTTTTGTGACAGCTGTTTGAACTGGCACAAACAGTGGTTGTTTCTTGGTGAATTTGACAGATGTTGATGATGATGATGGACTCAAGGATGTTTTAGCAATGTACTCATTCTTTTTCACATCAAAGTTTTTGAGATACACACATGCTTGAGTTTTGTGGTTTGTTTTACCACAAACAATGCAACTTTCAGCTGAAACAATGACACTTATTCTGTTTAAATCATAAGCTTTTAAGTGGAAACAATCTTTTGTTAGATGATTCCTTTTCTCACAGAATTCACAAAATAAGTTATCAATTTTTTCTTTCTTCTTTCTCTTTTCAGACTCCTTTGCAGCAGAGGTTTTAACCACTGCTGGGATGTCCTTGAGAGGTATGACTTTAGCTTTTGGAGCCTTGACACCATCAGTTGATGTAAAGTCCATTGGCTTGAAATTTTCAAGAATATCACACTCATCAGACCATTTTGGTTTAAACTGATATTCTTCAAGTTCCTCAAAAGTAGAGGATCCCATTGGTCTGTCAAGTGTGATTTTGTTACCAAGTTTGTCAGTGATTTTCACTTCTTGGCCATTCTTGTTTGTGGGGATGAACTCAGTGGTTACATCAGTGGTTTGAATAGATTTTCCAAAAGCAGTGTTTTCATCATCATGTTTTCTATAGCCAACCCCAAATTTCACATTGCTTTTTATCTGTTTTTCAAGCATAACCTCATACCCTTTGCATGATTCCACCCATCTCTCACATGTGATTTGGGTGGACTCTAGCTCCTTTTTGCAAACTTGGTATTTTTCTACCATAGTTTGGAGTTGGGTTTTGGTTATGCTCTGCTCTTCTTTCATGCTGCTAATCTCCTTTTCTTTTTCAGCCAATTTGTTTTTAAGTTCTTTTAAAGATCTTTCAAATTTGACTTCATCAGTTAAGATTTTATCCCGAAGGTTTTCATTCACCTCTTTGATGTTAGCAAAAGCAATAATGCAATTGTCAGAACACAGTTTTTGTAGAACTTGAGGAGATACCTTGGCAGCAGCCATCATTGCACAATCACATTGATGATTCTCTTCATCATCAGCTATCACCTTCTTTTCACCATCCTTTTCTTCCTTCTTTTCTTCTTTGTCCTCTTCGGACCATGGATCTGTCATTGGTTCAATCAGGGTACCTGAACTTTCTCCCAACAGTAGTTCACCAGCCACAGCAGTAACCACTGCTTCAGTCACCTCATCCACTGTTTCAAAGCTCAGCTGTTCCTCCTCAGTTTCAACCCCCTCCTGTATTGACTCTAATGCCATCAAACAAAACTCATTATAAGAAGAATCATTAGAAGCATAGAGTGCAAAATTTTCATCACTAAGGTCTTCAGGCATACTGCTCCAGTCAACAAACCCTTGAGTGAAAAAACTTTGTTGATCTGGTTGTACTGCTGCTGGAGCAGTGGTTTGAGGTGCAGGCTGCACTTGTGCCTGGGGAACAGGGGTTTGAACATATTGGATTTGTGGAACAGTAGTTTGGACATAGTGTACTGGCACAGGGGCAGCAGCATAGTGAGCAGTGTTCACTTGAGCTGCTGGGGCATACTGGGCATAGTGCACAGTGCTTTGGTTTTGAGGTCTAGGATTTGAGCTAGGATGAGTAATTATGGGACCAGTAGTTTGACTCCTACATTCCCTAGCGAAATGTCCCAACCTATTACACTTGTAGCACTTGATTTTCGATTTATCCAACCCAACCCTTAGATTCCCATGCAAACCTGGGAATTTTCGCCCTGTTCTTTTGTAAAATTTGCTAGTTCTAACACTTGGCAAAGCCAGTTGGTGCAGGATGTCCATTTCCTCTAAGTCAGTGGGATCAAAATGTTGCAAATCATTTAGTTCAAAGCTTAAATTGTCTGACATCTGGTTTTCGTTTGCAGTGAATGCATAACTAGCAGAGTGAGGATCAGGGTTGTTAAAATTTGCACCAGCAGTTATGTCAATGAAGTGATCATAACCCTGATCCTTACCACTGCTCCCAGATTCTTCTTGACCCAGAAGAGCAGTATTACCGAAAGTGTAATCATCAGTAACTTTTCCTGACTCTTGTAACCTCCTTTTCTGGTTCAACTCCCTTTCGTAGGTCAGGAGTCGACCGTGGAGTTGGGTCAAGGTCAGATCCTTGAACTCAGGTGAGTTTCGGGTGACAAAAGCTATGGTGTCCCATTTTTCTGGCAGTGACCTGAGGAACCTGCTATTTTGAGTTGAGTTTGTAAAAGTGGTGTTAACAAGCCTCAGTTCACTGATGAGACAACTGAAACGCTCAAATTGTTGCGTTAGTGATTCACCTTTAACGTAACAAAATGTTTCATACTGTTGGTTCAGGATTTCCCTATTGTTTTCTATGACTTCTTCGGTTCCCCCAAATTGTTCCTTAAGTGCGTCCCATAATTCTTTGGCACTGTTACAGTGTAACAGTCCAGCATATATCTCATTGGGCAGCGCTGATGCTATGATGCTAAAAGATTTAGCATCTAGTTCGAACTTTTGATAATCGGTTTCGGTATAATTTTCAACTGGTTTTGGAACGAACTTTTTAGCATCTTCAGCGCTTGGCACTGTGGGAACATGGGGACCATAGATGACAGACCTCCAACAACCTGTGCTTTGTTGAGCGAGGATGTGACCCATCCTCCTCTGCCAGATGTTGTACTCATTTCTTTTTAGCATAGGTGGTTTAAAAGCGAGCCGGTATTGTTTTTATCATCCTGAGATTGTGACGTCATTCTTGTTGTTTTACAGACACAGATAAATCAACTTTAATGATGATTAATTCTTGCTCTGTTTTTCAACAAACGAACAAACGATCAGTATCAACTGTTATGAGCTGAACTATTTACGTCAAAATGATTGTTAAATCAAATTTGACTGTCCAGGCTCTGATACCAATTGTTGGATCTGAGTTTGGTTTTGATTGTATTTTACGTTTGAGATTAAGATGGAAATGAAAGAGTTGTGCAGCGGAATTAATATGAAAACAAACTTTGCATACAATCAAACGAGAGTATTGCTTTGATCAAGACATTTTCAACAAGGAATCGAATGATTGAATTAACTTTCAACAACGATTACAAGTAATGCTTGAATACAAACTCCCCCTCAGCCAGAGCTCAGCGTTTGTTCGTGCAAAGAAGACGGTATTGCAAGAGCTAATAGAACAGTACAAAGTACTGAACTATTTATAGGCACTAGCAAACCACGGAGCATCTTAGCTGACGTCACCATGAAAGTGACATCTAACCTCCTAACAAACTCTAACCTCTGATCAATACAAACACTGATGTACTAACTACTGCTATTACAATTCATTACATAAAAGACTCTTAAACAGCTGTTGCATCCTTCCACTGCTGTGAACCCAGCAGTGCTTGTCCGGATCAGCAGTACTAGACTCAAGGCAGTAGATTGAATCAGCAGAGCTTTGGTCTTCCATCAGTCTTTGACATTGGGCAGTAGATGCAAGGCAGCAGTTGTAGGTCAGCACTTAGTAAGATCAGCAGATAGGAGGTCAGCATATATGAAACCACTTTCAAGGGGAGAGATTTGTATGTAAACATCTGCTTATTCTAGATACACTGCTCTGATCCAGTTTTGGCTTTAATTATCTGTTCCTCTGATAGGGTTCAATCCCAACAAGGACTCTCGTGGGTTAGGATCACATTTGCTTGTGTGAGGCATGAAGATTCAATGATTGGATTGTCCACTACTCAACTAAGGGTCGTAGGGTCGCTTAAAACTGTACAGTGAAGTCCTCTCTGCACATTGGAACTATAACCACCTGCTAGTCGGGCGTCTTGTGTAAACGGTTTGGCGAGGCACTTTCTAGAACGGGGTGGGGTATAGGCTCATGTGGCCATGTTGTCTTTGTCGTACGCGGACATTGACGGTTATACAATTTTTATAAATACAAGGTTTTCAAATGACATGCCAAAGAAAATGGTTTTATTACATTCTCTCAACAATACTTAAACTGGTTATCAAAAAGATTTATTTCAAATCTTTTTCAAACAAACTATGAACTCGCCAACTTTATGTTGATTTTTCCCGCATGTTCTTTCTCAGGTTGCATTTTCAAAACCATGGAACGGTTGGAATAAGTGAACCCATGGGGATTCGAGTACTTAGCAGGCGTTCATTTTCTAGAAGTCTTAGCTCAAATACTTCCGCTGTGCAATGAAGATACTGGTCAAATCACCCCAACTCTTATTTTAGCGGGTGTGACAGCATCAAAATGGCTACGGGTCGTAAGCATTAAGATGGTTACGGGCCGTAAGCATCAAAGCTCTTCTGGCGTGCTCCTGGGCCTTGGGCTCATTATGGTCCATAACCCCTAAAAGGTTACGAGTCGTAAGCAACCCAAATCGTCCATCCACGTGAAAAAACTTAGGGTTCAATATTTAAGTCAGGTGACAACCAAAATCACATGAGATCGACGAAAAACCTACTATTACGACCTGTGAACAAGAATACAAGGCTTGGATCGACTTTTGGTGTGGATTGCTTGAAGACTTAGGGTGCAAATCGGTTAGAAAACATGTTTAACTTAGTTCTTCTGTATTTGAACATGTGTAATCAGATTTCTTTTAACTTTGTTGGTTTATTTTCCATCACCATGAGCAGCTAAATTTCATAAACTACCTAGGCTCATGGTGACTATTAGTTGAATTCTTATTGTTCTTGGATTTGGTTTTATTCGGTTTATAGTCAATGCTTTGGTAAATTGTCATTCTATCATTGGTTTTGATACATATGCGTGTTTAGTTTGGTTATGATCATTGACTTATTATGCATGTAATGGTAGGTGTGTTGGAGATGACCTGTGATGGTGGTGGTTGTAGAATAAGGCGGATCATCGGAATGGGATGGTGGTTTGTAGGGTTTTTCGGTGGTGCAGTTGTGTCCTTTAGGAGTTGGTATAGTGGCTCATGGTGGTGGGTTCACAGTGGTTGTTTTCCGACGACCCACTTCCATTCGATTTAAAGAGACAAGCCTGACTAGTCTTATGTTAAAAGAAAAACAGTATTGATTTAATTACATAATGAAGACATGGCACACTGGTTAGCGGCTACTTTCCAAAACAAATGTCACAGGTTCGAAACCTGTGGTCAACGATTTTTTATTAGATTATGTATACTGTTAAAGAGGGGTAATTTGGTCATTTCATCAAAACTTAACAGAATAAATGGATGGAGTTAAGTGTGTGGATGTATTTAGTTATGAAAGTGAAATCACATGGACTGTTTTTGCAATTTTTAAACTAACGGACTGAAGTAGTGATTTTCAACAAACCACAGAAAAAAAACGTAATTAACTATTTATAAAAAAAATCAGGAACCTTTTGTAATCTGTTGTTCAATTCTGTTACCATTTAACAAAATCGTGTTTTTATAATGTTTCAATTTTATAAATGTTTTTTGAAACAAAATTTAGAAGAATATGTAAAATGAAGTAGAAAAAACTGTTTGTTGGAGAAGTTAAGTTAGGCAATGAAGCATACGTGGCAAGTGTGATGTAGGGTATACCATTTTTGGTAAACTGAGAAATGGCCGACAATTACATGGTGGATGCTTATGTGGATACAAGTGTAATTATGAACTTTAAAGATTTAAAATGTAGATTTTTATTATATACATTATTTTAATATTAAAATTACATCATCGAATCTTCAAAGTAAAACCTAAGGATAAGTGTGATCTTGGCTTTTAATAACTTTAAATTTTCTTCTAAACTACCATCCTTTTCGCCAACTTTCAATCAAATATTTGGTTTTATATTATTTATTTATTTATTTCGTTATCATAATTATTATTGTAATCGTTATTATTATTAAGTATGTTTTCATCTGAAAGTTTTCTAAACGAGACTTGCCTTAGTCGAAGGTTGAAAATATCTACATCACAAGATTGATCAGATTAAAACTTATTTAATATTTTTAATCTTTGAAGTAATCAACAATTAGGGGAAATGAAAAAAAAATGTTAAGTGTAGAAAAAGTCAATGGCATGGAAATCGAAAGAAAAATATACCGAAATTGTTTGATTTTTTTAATAAAGGGTAATGCTCAAAAAATCTTTTAAATAGCGTAAAAAAGATTACAAAACAACCCACCTACCGTTCTAACATATATCCAAGGGGGATGGGATTTTTGTTTTTATGCATTATTTTGAGTAAATTACTTAATTTGTCTTTGTAGTATGTCAAAAAAGATATAATGGTCACTTTACAGATTTGTGAACACACACATTTCTCTAGTGATAGTCGATGTGTTGGTTTGTATGTTAGTTTAATGACAAAAATCCGAACAACATATGATATAGTTCGAACAACATACATTTCTCCGTCACGACTAACCAACCTCTCTACTTTACCCAAATGAGAACCCATATGACATTAGTCCAAACAACACACACAATGGGTCTAACTCCTCAATCTTACGAACTACATCCCTGGGTGGCCATGTAGAAGCTACCTTACATAATCATGGGTCCTTTATGTAACCAAACCCTAAACCAAAGGTTCTTCTCTATATGAAACCATGTGGATTTGATGATACTTGTTTCCTAATCATGTGTTTTATTTGGTAAGTTTATCTACTGTCTCAGGCAGACCCCTTGAGCATGGTTTATATAACTATCCAAGACTCTTGTTGTACAGATACTTTGGGAGCAAACTTATCCATGATTATTTATCAACTCCATTGTTGCACTTCGTGTATATGTAGTGGTGAATGCATACACAAAAAAAGTAGTTGTTAATCTAGTCACTTCTTTGGAAGCATTATTGAATTCAAATATAACTTATATAACCCCACGCTCGTTGCGCTACGGATTCTACCACGATCACCTGATAGTTAACCCCAACACACTCCTCGTGTTTCGTTTCCGCACGCTAACCTCTTCAACATTTTCTATTTATCATGTAAAAAACCCACGTACTTGACATGGATATCAAAACATATAGTGGATATTAAAAACGGGTAAAAACAAACAAATGCACAGATTCACCACCTTCACTCGATGGATAATTTCCAATTGGGAAAAGGATTCTTAACCATGTAATAAAGTATACATTTTATATCTTTCAACTAATCTTCAGATAAAACCATGTCCAACAATACAAGCGTTATCCCTGTTAGCCGATGGGCTGCTCCCCAATACCTTTTACCATGTCATTCATGAGGGATGAGCATGGTACTGGTACCGTAACGAGCCGGTAACGGTACCGAAAATACCAGTACCAAAATTCGTAAAAAATGAGTACTGGTACCTAAATATTCGGTGTGATACGAGTATGGGACTGGAACGATACCTGTATTTTAAGGTAAAATTCGGTATTTTACTGGTACTGTACCGAACCGGTACCGATACAGAAAAAGCCAAAAAGTGGGTATCACCTTAAAGAATACGTATGATGAAAGAGGAGGGGACACGTGGTTTTTAGGGACAGCTCATTACAGTGTAGTTGTCATAAGACTAACAGCCAATTGTTTGTATATATCAGCCCATACTATGCTTATACCACTGTACAACTTTGAGAACAAACAATACAACAAGTAATGCCTAAGATTGTTAAAAATTGATAATATATACTTTGAGAACAAACAATACAACAAGTAATGTCTAAGATTGTTAAAAATTGATAATATATAAATTGTACTAGTTGTCCAATTTTTTATTTTTTTATTTATTTTTGAAAGGCATACTAGTTGTCCAAATGACCACCCTTCCAACGTTAAACTTACACCATGATTAGGTGTTAGTATAATATTGTTGGTGACTCATATTGAAGGAAACATTCATGGATCTTCAACAAAAATAGACTATTAAAATTTGTTGATGTATTCATTGAAGTTACTTGGTTTCAAGTGCTTCTTCGTAAACACGCTATTTAACCGAACTAGTCTCTAGCTTTTTGGTGTGATAATTGTAGGACAATCGTTCACAAAATAAATAAAATAATAATTTTATTGATCAATTTTATAATTACAACTCATAAGGAAGAACAAAAGCAAACTGAAAGAAAATACACTACACGCAAAATAAACTAAACTAGGAACAAATTACAATGGAAATATAGGGAAACACATAAACAATGGTGACTGGGGCACGTGAAGATCACTCTTCCCTTAAAACAGATTTCGGGCCACCCAAATGAACCCGTCTGTTTCCCAGGGTACAACAGCCTAAGCAGATTGTACTGCCGGGATTAGCCTAGCACCTGAAAAATACCTGAAACAAGAGTGCGTAGAGAACAAAATTAGAAAATTCATTTCAAGTTGTGTGTGTTGTATGAACCATACGATTTTCAGTGTTTGTCTCTAAAAAAAAGCACAAATCTTCGTATATATACTAGTTAGAATTCGCAATGATAAGTTTGTATTGAATGCACCATTCAATTCTAGAATTCAATAGCACAATGAATTCTGAAACTTATAAAAATAAATTTTAGAATTCAATAACACAGTGAATTCTGTAACTTATCATTTGACTGGTGGAATTTTGAACAGTCTCTAGCTAATAACACCAGGCCAAGACGCATCTAAAAAAATACTAAAGGCAGTGCAAAGTGCGCTATCAAAGCGCCACATTGCACCCATCACCCTCGTCCCGGTCCCATGCCCGGGCGCGTGCGCGTGTCGGGTGCTTTGCACTCTCCTGGCTACCACTGGGTGTGAGTTGTCACACAAGAATACATTCGTGTAGAGAAATCTAATTATAAATCCACAAAAGATTTGTCTCTCCACCTTTGTGGGACAAGCTCAATTTCCCACATATTTAAGGTTCCAACAAACAAACTTAATGCTCAAGATCTCTCATTCATCTTGGCTTAATTATTAAATAATCATTATATTAACTCATAATATAATATTATTTATAAAATTTCCAACAATCCCCTTCATGAATGGAGATCGTCCCATACACTCAACTACTCAAGTGTCACGATAAGATTAGCGGTTAAGTAATGCAAGATAGGTAGGTTTCCCTTTGAATCGTCCTTTGTGACATATACTTAGTCTCCTAGCGGTTAGCAGACGCGACATCCTTGAACCAACCCTTTTTTTACGTAGACGTTATTACACATCATACATTACTCTTCCTGGTCTGGCTAACCCCTCATAGTTGTGTCCGTTATGGTCATAGAACACCATCCTGGTTCTGCGAGAGCTCTAAGAATTGTGCCCCCAATTCCATTCGAAGCGACATCAGTTCTCTCTAACATAGGTGATTTACAAATCATTAAAATTCATATGCTTAACCTCTCTTAATATCACTGATTTTAATTAGGAATGGACTAGGAAGTTTGTAACTCCCTTTGTATGTTGAGCTACTCCCCCACAGTGACCTCAGTTCGTACAGTTAGGTGGTCCTATTGAGCCTAGATCATGGGATCTCCAATCTTCTAGGATAGGTTTTCCGTTGTACAAACTTACTCCAAGGGCTTTAGTTCCATTCCCATAGACGTTTTCGACCCCCGTTATTTGGGTCAAGTTTCGCCATTGTGGATGGCCATGTAGAAGCCACCTTACATAATCATGGGTCCTTTATGTAACCAAACCCTAAACCAAAGGTTCTTGTAATCTATTTATTGCCAATGTAACTATTTCATCATCCGTTTTAAATAACCATATTTCCTTTATACCGACAAAATAATCATAATGTCGATATGCCATGCTCAAGAAATTCCGCTCTCTCACCAAAAATGGTGCAAGGTCATTAGTTCCTTATGTTTATAATGTTTATGTTGTTGATCGTAAGTGGGTTTATCAAATTAAACGGGATGAAAAGGAGCACTTGCTCTCTATAAAAGATGAATTGTAACCAATGGACTTCACTAAAATTAAAATGTGTACCAACTTTCATGAAATATTTAGTCATTTGATCAAAACTAATAGATGGTTTTTTTGGACAAATTGATATTCATAATCACTTCCTACATAAATCTTTAAATTGAACTCTCCATATGAAACCATGGGGATTTGATGATACTTGTTTCCTAATCATGTGTTTTATTTGGTAAGTTTATCTACTGTCTCAGGCAGACCCCTTGAGCATGGTTTATATAACTATCCAAGACTCTTGTTGTACAGATACTTTGGGAGCAAACGTAAATCCATGATTATTTATCAACTCCATTGTAGCACTTTGTGTATATGTAGTGGTGAATGCATACACAAAAAAAGTAGTTAATCTAGTCACTTCTTTGGAAGCATTATTGAATTCAAATATAATTGTACTAGTTGTCCAATTTTTTGTTTTTTTTTTATTTATTTTTGAAAGGCATATTAGTTGTCCAAATGACCACCCCTCCAACGTTAAACTTACACCATAATTAGGTGTTAGTATAATACTGTTGGTGACTCATATTGAAGGAAACATTCATGGATATTCAACAAAAATAGACCATTAAAATTTGTTGATGTATTCATTGAAGTTACTTGGTTTCAAGTGCTTCTTCGGAAACACGTTATTTAACCGAACTAGTCTCTAGCCTTTTGGTCTGATAATATAATATTCGACCACTCATATCAACCAATCTTAACCATTTTACTCACGAGGAGCGCGCTCAAGTATTTGTTTTGTATTGCCAAGTGAAAATTGCAAGCAGGTTGCACATCATGGATTGATCTCACTGTCACAGAAACACATTTAACTAGAAGTTCTCCTCTCATCCATTTGTGCACCCAAAATACATTGGCGGTATTTGAAGTAAACATTGCTTTTGACCGGTATATCTCCTACAGGCATAGACAAAACAAAAAGATATAAAATTCATCTAAGGTGTGATAGTAATATTGGAGTCCTATATACTATTGGATTGACGCACCTCTCTATCAATCTAGCTGACGGGTAGCCCAAAACCAAATAAAATGACTAAAACACATGAATGCTTAAAAGGTTCAAAGGTTAAAAAACCCGAAAGTTGAGATAAAGCAACACGTGAACAGTAAATGGTCACATCTCTGATTGCTTCACCAACCTCCTCAGCCACAAAAGTAACACAGGTCCACAGAGCATAGTCTTTTATCCGCAGGTCAAAAGGTTTTAACCCCTAAAAGGATAAGTCCCCCACTGCAAGCATGTTCACTAGTCAAACAGCTTCCTCTTTGAGCTAAGGCTTTTCCTATAAATGTGACACTTCATTAAGTGTGAAAAACATTCTGAATGAGCTCTGATTCCAGGCGAATCTCTGGTCATTGTTCTTGAGTACTTGTTCCATACAAGTCACTCTCTATCACATTCAACTCATACATTCCTATTGCTCCCACATCCGAGACTGAACACATTTCAGTGGAGGATCCCGAGCAAACAACAAAATCAAACTAGTGAACCTCTCTCCACGTCTTGCAAACGTGGGGTGACCTCACGACCTGCGTTAGGCAAAACCGAACCCTTCAACCCTTTTGCCTAACCAGCCTTGCTACTAACACTGGTCTATTATCTGTTGCATCAACAAGTTGGCGCCCACCGGGGGGCTACGCCACTAATTTTCTTCAAAAAGGACCTAGTAGTGTAGCTCCATCTTCTTGAAATCACCATGTCAGAAATTGAGTCTCCGGGAGAGGTAAATCAAGTTCCAAATACCTCTACCCCAAGTACTGGCCAGGCTCATGTGGCTATACCATCGTCTTTCTCGACACCGGGGAGCACTCCCAAGTTTCTCACTTTCCACACTCCAACTCCATCTAGATCAGGGGTCCCTTCCCCTAATGTCGGTGTCTCAAACACCCTCTCACATGTCGAACTTACCCCTGAAGGGGTCGCCAACAATTTTCTGGAGTTGAGGTCTCTCCTCAACCAATATGTGAGTAGGGAGAGAGACAAGGGAGTAATGATTCGTTTGGACTATGACGAACCAGAACCGACTCTATCTCCTGGACCCCCCATCCCTCCTTTTGCAAACTCACAACCTTCTGCATCTAGGGATGAGGTTGGCCCCAGTAATCCTCCTCCAAATCCTAACCCATACATGTACACGAGGCCAAATCCAACAACATTTCCTCTTTTCTCTTCCCAACCAGCTACAGCCGATGCCCCACTAGGGCACGAGCTGACTTTGGACCAGCTCCTACAATCTCCAGTAGCAAGCCTTCCACCCTCAATAACAACTACATGGTAACAAGCTTTGTCTGTACTCCCCTTGGCACGAAGTGCCGTTATGAGCACTCCTTTGGGAGTTAGTTACCCAGTTGCACCTGGAAGCCTTCAAGGCTTCAACCTTATGCCCCAGATGATGGCCCAGATGATGGCCAGCTTCCCGTGGCAGCACTTTATTAATCAAGTGTTGGCCACTCAAGGGAACAATAATAACAGCAGCAACATGGGTGCAAGGGTTGAGGAAGATTTGGCCAAGCCTTACAAGCCAAGTAATCTCTCGTGCTTCTCTCAGCAGATAGCCGATTATGATTTTCAAACGAAGATCAAGATGCCATCCCATATCAAGACATATGATGGGACTGAGGATCCGGAAAATCACCTTCAGATCTTCACTGGTGCCGCCAGAATCGAGAAATGGTCAAATGCTGAATGCTGCCTTATGTTCATGCAAACTCTTGTTGGTTCAGCCCGGATATGGTTCAACGACTTGCCTGCCAGAAGCGTTTGAAGCTTCGATGACCTAAGTAAAGGGTTTTTGGCCAATTTCTCACAGCAAAGGCGATACGTCAAAGATGCTACAGTAATCTTTCAGATAAAACAAAGGGATGACGAAAGCCTTCGAGAGTTCATTGAAAGGTACAAGAAGGAAGGTCTCACATATGTAGGGGCAGACGAAAAAATGAGAGTGGCCGGTTTTATGAACGCCATTACATCCAAGTATCTCACAAGAGATTTCAACAAATCCCTGCCCAAGACCTTGGAAGAAGCTCTCGAAAAGGATGAAGCCCACATCAGAGGAGAGGAGGCCGTAGACATTAAAGAGCAAAGAATAAGGGGATCAAGCTGGCGAGGCAACAACCCGGCTAGGAAAAGGGGAAGCTTCCATTCCTATGACAGACGCCAAAAGGGTTCAGATCAGCAAAGGCCTGAAGGCCGGAACCCTTCCAGCAGGGAAAAGGGGATAAGCTTCACACCCCTCACCAAGGCCCCTCAAGAGATTCTTGCCACAGAAGAAGTACAACAAAGCTTTCGACCTCCAAGACCTCTCCCCAAAAGCAAGAGGAATGAGAATTCCACCCAATTCTGTGAATTTCATGAGGAAAAGGGCCACCATACTAATGATTGCTTTCAATTAAAGAAGAGGATTGAAGAGGCTGTCAAATCCGGGGAACTCGCTCACTTCGTAAATGGGGTGAGGGACAAGATGGCCGAAGGAAAGGGCAAGGAAGTTAACATGGTGGATTTTGATGGAATGGTTCCTCATAAACGACAGAGGTTGGAAGCTTGGGAGCTTCAGTGTGTTTGTTTCCCTCCAACTGAAAAGAACCCACTTGCGAACCCTCTTGTGGTTGAAGCAACCGTGGGCACACTACAAACAAACAAAGCATACATAGACACTGGAGCAGCCACTGAAATCATGTTTGAAAAGTTCTTCAACCGTTTGAGCAATGAGGAACTTTCGAAGCTTCAACCCTCCGGAACCTCCATAAAAAGTATCGCAGACATACCCCTCAAGCCTTTAGGGCAACTAACCCTTGATGTCCGTTTCAGCCAAGGAAAGATGGAAAGAGTTCAACCTCTCACTTTTGTGGTCATCAATATACCTTCAAACTATGATGTAATCATAGGAAGACCAGGGCAGTGTGCTTTCTACATGGCTCTTTCTGTCGGTCATGGCACTGTCAAATTTCCTACCGAGAGGGGGATCGCAACCCTTCAACCTACTCAAGAGGCCTACATGGTTGAAGGTGAAAGCTCCAAAAATGAAGAAGACAAGCAAAGGCTGATCATAAATCCCAAGTATCCTTAGCAAAGGATAAGGGTAAATCTAAGCCTTTCACAAGAAACCTCTCATATCTCGAAAAGCTCTTGGTGCACTATAGTGATGTGTAAGGACTCTCAAAATTGTCCTAAAAATACCCGTAAGTATAATCCCGGATCCCTGAAACCATACTGTGCATGAAAAACCAATAAAACAAGAAATATGGTCTTCAGGCAGGCCGCATAAGGGTTCGCTTAGCCTTACGCGGGCCGCGTCAAGATGTGGTTTGACCGGATAAGTATCCGGATCCACGTATCACCCATCTGGCCAACCTATGCATGACCATGCAAACCTATAAGTAGACTAGGCGGCCACGCGGGCCGCGTAAGGTATGATGGATGGTTTACGTGGGCCGCGTAAGCCTCAAATTTCACCTATAAATAGGTTTGATCAGGAGCAGTCTGTTGGTGTCGAAACCAAAGTTCAAAAACGAATTCTCATTACTCCGAAGTCGAATTTTCAATTAAATTAGTGAGGCGCTGCTCCGATACCGGGTATTAACTCGATCGCTGCTACGATTTAATGTCCGATCGATTAAAACTATCCAATGGATGTTTAAGTGCTGCCCACAATAGGGTTTATGCTTTCTCATTCGTCGTAAATTCGATGGATGTTTAAGTATCGCACTTTGTCATTCGTTGTGAGGGTTTAATCTCGTGAGTTATCGTAAATGCTGTATTAGTTACTGACCGAGTTCGTGTGCATGTTGTTTAAATTTAGGTTAAAAGGCTAATCAGTAGGCAAAGCTCTGCCCATATAAATCTGCAATGTGAGTCATTCTCTTTTTATCAACTGTTTTACAATACCTCAAATTATTTTCAAATGTTATAATTGCAGGGAGTAAGTCGTGGTAATCTTAATCAATGGCTAGTGGGGTATTGTGCACATTACTAATTTCTCACGGGTTAGGCTAATAAGCCCTAACACAGGTTACGCTAATAAGCCCTAACAGTGATATATCATCACTAATTGGGTGACAGGACCCAATAGTGGTACGACCATCGTCACCAACAGGTGACACGGCGCCATATAACAATAAGATAGAAGCCATTGTAATCGCTCTTATGCTGTAATTTGTAACTGTGTTATTTTCTCAAATTGTGTGACTCGCCAGCATTTCCCCGCTGATAAAATATTTTTAAAACATGTTTCAGGCGACCTGCTGTAAATCAAGGACACGTGCTAAGGAGCACTAACAAGCTTGAAGAGGTGGCTCAGTTAAAATAAATAAACATGCTTTAAATAAATCGGGGAATTTCCTAGTTAAATTCCTCTATTGTAAATTACGGGGTTTATCTCCAAATTATGGAATAAAATAATTGGGCATTTTGAGTTTTAAAAGATCCTGTTGAAAATCTTCCGCTGTCACATCATAAATACCACAGGTTCCTGTCCTGTGACAACCCTCAAATTTACATGTATTCCGTACAATTTATTAATGACAATTAAAGTACTTGACGACGGTGTGGAATTACTTAACTGCTCTCTGATTACTGTGTTATGCTTACATGTATTTGTTAACATACTAGTAGTATACAGAGAAGTTACTAAATAGTCCGGTATGCTTTCCTGAGTGTTAAAAATTAAAAACGTTTCAAAAATATATATGTAGGACACTTTACGGAGTAATTAAGCACTTTAACGGGACAACACCGAACCGAACAACCGGACTTTACCCGGAACACTAAAATAATGCCAGAGGCATTGTTTTTATTTTTCTAAGCTAGTTAGGGTCCCCGAACACCCTAACATACTATACAATTGATAACACTCACAAAGCACCAACTAAACACTTAGCAAGTAACTAGAATGTGTAACTAATAATTGAAACCAAACCAAGACCCCCCCCCCCTCTTTATGAACGGTTCACAAGTGTACCCCACTTGTTGATTTTCTTGCATTTGTTTATTGGATATGTATGGCACTTTAGAAACATAAGATCCCTTGGTTATTAGGATGTTGGAAGTTGTTGTTAAATAACCACAAGACTTGAACTCACTTAACAAATCATCTTTCTCACAACACTACTCCTTCCTTTTCCTTCCCATTACCTACAACCACTCACCTCCACCCATCATCAGCCATTTTTAATCCATCTCCATCCATTCCTAGTATGATACAAGGTGCTAGAAGGTGAATAACGAAGCTTGGAAGCAACGGAACTTGAAGGACCTCTCTCATCCTCTTTTATCCACCACATTTCTTCACTCGAACTTCCCTAGCCTTGAGCTAGTGGTAAGAACTTAGATCCGTTCATTCTTCATGTTATTTAAGAGGTTAATAGGTGATTTAATGATTAAAATTATGAAACACTAAAGCACTTGCACTAAAGTCTTGAACATATGGAATAAAAGATGGATAAAGAGAATATATGTGTGTAAATCATGTAGATCTTGTGTGGTTATGATTATTGGTTGATTATCTGATGTTTTGCTGGTTAATATTGATGTTTGATGCTGTTATAATCACTAAATATGTTAACGGAATCAATCGAACACAAGTTAGTAAGTTAAAGCATGAAAACAGAATCTGTCCAAGTTTTACAGCCAACTTCAGTTGGCCGTAAACAGGTCATAAACTCAACGAAAAACTGATATTTTGACTCTAAAACGTGTTATTATGAAATATGGTTCTAATGGCACCAGAATTATAATTTTTGGACTTCGTTTATTATTTTTAAAGCGTCATTTCGTAACAGCAACTAGAGCTGCATTTTTCTGCTGAAAATGTGCGTTTTGTTTTCTATCATAACTTGAGTTCTGTGTAGGGTTAGATCATGAAATTTGTACAGTAGATGAAAACTGTTGAATTTGTAATTATCTCACTGGAATTTCGTAATTCGGACTCTCGATGAATTTTAAATAAATTATTCCGTGGACTGTGGTCAGAAAAAGATAAATCTGAGTTCAGTCTGGAAAATGAATTTTTATAAAATATTAGTAATTAACTGGATCCCGAAATTTTTACACAATAAAATTTGGAACGTTTAAGACATTCTGTAAAAATTTGGGAATTTTTGGAATAAGTTAACTATTTTATTAAAATGTCCGAAGACAGCCCGGTTTTGAATATTTATGCTGAAATGACATAAGCTGTAAATTGCGTGTCTAAATGTCGAGTATGCTATATGTGAATAATCTAACATGTTATATGTGTTATGTGCATTATCGTATGTTTGATTATGAGTGGGGAATGGATGGGAAACTTAGATGGGCATAAACCGTTAAAGTGATGCATGTTATGTGATAGATACGTGTAGGAACTTTGTGCTCTATTTGAAAATCACTAAATGACTAACTGGTAATCATATTAGGACGTGATTGACCGACCTTGACTGTTAGCTATATTTGAGAATCTAACCGAGCAAACCGAGGTGAGTTCACACTTTCTATAAGGCATGGGATTCCCGGTGGTTTGGGAATGGGTTAAGGAATTTAAAACTAAATCTACATATCCCCTTAGGAAGATATGTACGACCATCCTCCATAGATAGGATGCCATTATTAATCCTACGAATTCTCCTGGTGCAGAATACGTACGTTCGTCCTCCTGGTGCAGGACAACAACCTTAAAACTAGCTAGACAAAACTCTATCACGATGTCCCTCAATTTATATCGACTTAATCGCCGAGGCCAATGGCGAGCGGGTCATTAGTTAATACCGCTATTAGGTTTAACAAACCTCACACCGTGCCGTTCGGACGGGCGTGTACTAATGGACTATGGCAAACTGTCAGTGATGATAGACACTGATGTAGGGCACAACTATTGTTCGTAGTAGTCGATATCATACCGTCTAGTAGTTCACACGGGGAAAGTCCCCACTGATTATGGTTATGGTTTGGGTAAAAAAAAGGAACTGGTTAAACATACTTTCAACTACGGGGTAACCCCCACGGCAATTAAGCCAACGAAAGTCAAACCATGTTTTTCAGAAACAACTTAAAACTAAACAACCAAACGTGAACTCACTCAACTTTGTTGTTGACTAGTTGTTACATGCCTTACAGGTCGCTAAACGCTTGGAGCTTGCACGAGGAAGGAGTCGTTGTGGTGTACGGACTGTTATGTTCCGTGCTTATTATTTAAATCCTTATGAACTTATTAAATTTGCGTTTTGAACTTTAACTTATAAACTATGGACTTATGCTTTTGGATTTACTTTTATGCTTTCACTGTTTAAACTAAACATGGTTAACTAGCTTTGGTCACCAATCGTATTGTGGTTGGTCTTATTTACTTAATTACGATGTTTAATATGATTGTTGGCTCGATCCTGGTCACGTCACGCATCCAAGCAGTGGTACTCCGCATGGTGGATTTTGGGGGTGTGACAGATTGGTATCAGAGCCATTGGTTATAGTGAACTTGGTTTTAAAAGGGGAAACGTTTTGATAAAACCAGACTATAACATGTACAGTGCTCAACGATCCACAACGACGCTTCGCTCCACGTGCAAGACTCGACACCATAAGTGGTATGATTTATGTTATATTGTCGGTTAGATAGTTCTCACTGTGCAGTAGATAATGTGATAATTGTTATTCGAACCTTGTGTGCTTACTCTCTAATGTCGTCCCACTCTCACGCACTTTCGCGACACTTTCCTCACTTACGTTGCTTCATTATGAAGATCATGAGCGGACGCGGAGGACGTATCAACCTCACTCAAGCCCAGTTGACGGCTTTGATCAACGAACGAGTCGCTGAGGCACTCGCAGCTAACCCAGCAGGAGGTATAACCTGCTATACCAACTCACCTTAGGATGTTTAGATCCTACCTTCGCAAACCAACCCTCGTGCTTAACCTTGTCTTTTATTCTCGCGCAACAGGTCAACATGCTCAAACTCCTGTGTGCACGTTCAAAACGTTCATGGACTGCCGACCTACTACTTTCAGTGGCACCGAAGGAGCAGTGGGCCTTCTTCACTGGTTTGAAAAGCTTGAGTCTGTTTTCGAGATGTGCGAATGCCCCGAAGACCGTAGGGTGAAATATGCTACCGGAACGCTTGAAGGAGCTGCGTTAACCTGGTGGAAGGCACAGGTTCAACTACTAGGACTGGCAGTTGCTAATGCCATACCCTGGAATGGTTTCAAAGAGCTGATCAAGGAGGAGCACTGTAGTCGGGATGATATCCACAAGCTAGAGGTGGAATTTTACAATCTGAAGATGACGGGGTCTGAGATTGAGGAGTATACTAAGAGGTCAAACGAGCTGGCTATCCTGTGTCCAACTATGGTGGACCCTCCCATCAAACGTATTGAGTTGTACCTCAAGGGCCTTGTACCCGAGATTCAAAGTCACGTAACTTCAGCCAACCTGGGTACCATTCAACAAATTATCAAGTTGGCTCATCGTCTCACCGACCAGGCGGTGGAGCAAAACAGGCTACCCAAACGTATCAGTGCCACAGCTACTTCTGATGCACCTACCGACAACAAGCGAAAATGGGATGGGAACTCCGGAAAGGGTTCTACTTCAGTTCAGTCTCAGCAGCGAAAGACCGATGACTACCAGAGTCCTGGTCAGCAATCTTCTGGTAACCAAGGACAAGGTGGATACCGAGGGAACCACCCCAAGTGCAACCGGTGCAACAAACATCACAGCGGGCAGTGCAACAAAGGTCGTTGCCTGAGGTGTAACAAGTTTGGTCATGAAGCAAAGGATTGCAGGAGCGCCCAACCAGCAAATCAGAATCGCCAACAACAACAACAAGCCCCAAAGAACCACCAGCAGCAGTATCAGCAGGGAAAGAAAGGATGCTTTCAGTGTGGCGCTGAAGGCCACTTTAAGAGGAACTGCCCCCAGCTGAACCAAAACCAGAACAATAACCAAAGAAACGGGAACCACAATGGAAACAACAACGGAGGCAACAATGGAGGTAACAATAATGGCAATGGCGCCCAAGGTCGGGTGTTCGTGATTGGTCAGGGAGAAGCAAGGAACAATCCCAACGTTGTGATGGGTAAGTTTCTTCTGGATGACTTCTTTGTTACTGTTTTATTCGATTCGGGTGCCGATACTAGTTATGTGTCCCTAAAAGCTAGCCAAATGCTTAAGCGCACTCCAACATTTTTGAACACCAAACACATGGTAGAACTAGCAAACGGTAAAAGTCTTGAAGCCACACACATAGTTAAAGGTTGTAACCTCATCTTAGCTGGTCAGACTTTCTCTATCGATCTTATTCCTATCACACTGGGTAGTTTCGACGTCGTTATTGGGATGGATTGGTTATCTCACCATCAAGCGGGGATTGTTTGCAAGGAGAAAATCGTCCGCATTCCTCGTTCTGGTGAAGAACCTCTCGTGATTCGTGGCGACAAGAGTGGTGCTGTCGAAGGCATCATCTCTTTCCTTAAGGCCCAGAAGTGTTTGCGAAAGGGCCACACTGGCACTCGTTACTGACACATCAACGGAAGATAGGAGAATTGAAGACATCCCTATTGTGCGTGACTTTCCCGAGGTATTTCCTGAGGAATTACCTGGTCTTCCGCCCCATCGTCAAGTTGAGTTTCAAATCGAGCTAACTCCTGGAGCAGCACCCATAGCTCGAGCGCCTTATCGTCTAGCTCCATCAGAACTTGAAGAACTGTCCACGCAATTGCAAGAACTCTTGGAAAAGGGTTTCATACGTCCTAGCTCTTCGCCCTGGGGAGCTCCAGTACTATTCGTGAAGAAGAAAGACGGTACCTTCAGGATGTGTATTGACTATCGCGAACTTAAGAAGGTGACTGTGAAGAATCGTTATCCTCTTCCACGTATTGACGACTTGTTCGACCAGTTGCAAGGGTCGAGCTATTACTCCAAGATTGATTTGAGATCGGGATACCATCAGCTGAGGGTTCGAGATGAGGACGTCTCCAAAACAGCATTCAGAACTCGTTTCGGCCATTACGAGTTTCTGGTCATGCCTTTCGGGTTGACGAATGCGCCAACGGTCTTCATGGATCTCATGAACCGAGTATGCAAACCTTACCTGGATAAGTTCGTTATTGTGTTCATCGACGATATCCTGATCTATTCTAAGAGTCAGGAGGAACACGAGCAGCATCTACGACTTATGCTGGAACTTCTTCGAAAAGAGCAGTTGTATGCCAAGTTTTCAAAATGTGACTTCTGGCTTCGCGAAGTCCACTTTCTAGGCCATGTGGTAAACAAGGATGGGATTCATGTGGATCCATCCAAGGTTGAATCGATCAAGAACTGGCCTGCACCCCGTACACCAACAAAAATCCGCCAATTCTTGGGTTTGGCAGGATATTACAGAAGGTTTATCAAGGATTTCTCAAAGATTGCGCAACCTCTCACTTCACTGACTCAGAAGGGTGTCACTTATCGTTGGGGTGATGCACAGGAGTCCGCATTTCAACACTTGAAGGATAGACTTTGTAGCGCGCCTATCCTCTCATTGCCTGAAGGCACAGATGATTTTGTAGTTTACTGCGACGCTTCCATCCAAGGACTTGGTTGCGTATTGATGCAACGTGACAAGGTCATTGCCTACGCATCGTGCCAACTTAAAGTTCACGAAAGAAATTACACTACTCACGATCTGGAGCTGGGAGCAGTTGTTTTCGCGCTTAAGATATGGAGACATTACCTGTACGGTACCAAGTGCACCATTTACACCGATCATAGGAGTCTCGAGCATATCTTCAAGCAAAAAGAGTTAAACATGCGTCAACGCCGATGGGTCGAACTCTTGAATGATTACGAATGTGCGATCAAGTATCATCCAGGTAAAGCCAATGTTGTGGCCGACGCCCTCAGTCGAAAGGATACTCTACCTAAGCGTGTACGTGCATTACAACTTACCATCCAATCCAATCTTCCCGCTCAGATACGAGATGCTCAGGTTGAAGCATAGCAGAGAACATCAGGGCTGAATCCTTTCGAGGATCGAGGCAGCGTCTAGAACAAAAGGAAGACGGTGCCTACTATGTTAACGGACGCATCTGGGTTCCACTTTATGGAAACTTACGCGAGCTTGTGATGGACGAAGCGCACAAGTCTCGTTATTCGGTACATCCTGGTTCGGATAAAATGTACCACGACCTCAAGACTACGTATTGGTGGCCTGGCATGAAAGCTCACATAGCAACCTACGTTAGTAAGTGCTTGACTTGTGCGAGAGTCAAGACTGAATATCAGAAACCATCAGGCCTACTTCAACAACCAGAGATACCTAAATGGAAATGGGAGCAAATTTCCATGGATTTCGTTACTGGCCTGCCTAGATCTCAACGCGAAAACGATACCATTTGGGTGATCGTAGATCGACTGACCAAGTCTGCACATTTTCTGGCTATCAAAGAAACGGATAAGTTTTCTACTCTTGCAGACAT
The DNA here is from genome assembly GCA_030545235.1 of Helianthus tuberosus. Taxonomy (NCBI): domain Eukaryota; kingdom Viridiplantae; phylum Streptophyta; class Magnoliopsida; order Asterales; family Asteraceae; genus Helianthus; species Helianthus tuberosus. The sequence goes on along the minus strand of CM060388.1, from coordinate 19,023,851 downwards.
TTACCTAAAGGAAGTGGTATCAAGGCACGGAGTGCCAACCTCCATCATTTCTGATCGTGACGCGCGTTTTACTTCTGAACTATGGCAAGCTATGCACAAGTCCTTTGGCTCACGTTTAGATATGAGCACCGCTTATCACCCACAGACGGATGGGCAATCTGAACGCACCATCCAGACCCTTCAAGACATGCTTCGGGCATGTGTAATCGACTTTGGTAATGGCTGGGAGAAGCATCTCCCGCTAGTGGAGTTTTCGTATAACAATAGCTACCACACCAGCATCCAGGCCGCTCCGTTCGAGGCACTGTACGGACGCAAATGTCGATCGTCACTTTATTGGGCAGAAGTTGGTGACAGTCAAATCACTGGCCCAGAACTTGTAATAGATACAACTGAGAGAATTGCTCAGATACGGCAACGAATGGCGGCAACTCGTGACTGTCAGAAAAGCTATGCTGATAAGGGAAGAAAACCACTCGAGTTCCAGGTTGGGGATCGAGTGCTACTCAAAGTCTCACCTTGGAAAGGTGTAGTCCGTTTTGGCAAACGAGGCAAGCTCAATCCGCGTTATGTCGGACCGTTCGAGATCATTGAGAAAATTGGCAAAGTCGCCTACAGGTTGAATCTACCTGAAGAACTCAGTGGAGTTCATAATGTATTCCACGTGTCAAATCTGAAGTAGTGTCTGTCAGATGAGACCCTCATAGTTCCTCTCAAGGAACTCACAATCGACGACCAGATGCGATTCGTCGAGGAACCAGTAGAGATTACGGATCGAGATGTTAAGATCCTCAAGCGCACCAGAATACCTCTTGTCCGGGTTCGTTGGGATTCCCGTCGTGGCCCAGAGTATACCTGGGAACGAGAAGACCAAATGAAACTCAAGTACCCCCAGCTGTTTAAGAAATACGCAACCACTACTGAGGCTGAAGCTACTGCAGAATTTCGGGACGAAATTCCAAATCAACGGGGGGATGATGTGACACCCCGGGAAAACCAGGAAAACAACGCAACTTAACTAGCTTCCTCAGTAACCACGCGCTAAATTTCGGGACGAAATTCTCTTAACTGGGGGAGAATGTGACAACCCTCAAATTTACATGTATTCCGTACAATTTATTAATGACAATTAAAGTACTTGACGACGGTGTGGAATTACTTAACTGCTCTCTGATTACTGTGTTATGCTTACATGTATTTGTTAACATACTAGTAGTATACAGAGAAGTTACTAAATAGTCCGGTATGCTTTCCTGAGTGTTAAAAATTAAAAACGTTGCAAAAATATATATGTAGGACACTTTACGGAGTAATTAAGCACTTTAACGGGACAACACCGAACCGAACAACCGGACTTTACCCGGAACACTAAAATAATGCCAGAGGCATTGTTTTTATTTTTCTAAGCTAGTTAGGGTCCCCGAACACCCTAACACACTATACAATTGATAACACTCACAAAGCACCAACTAAACACTTAGCAAGTAACTAGAATGTGTAACTAATAATTGAAACCAAACCAAGACCCACCCCCCCCCCGCTTTATGAATGGTTCACAAGTGTACCCCACTTGTTGATTTTCTTGCATTTGTTTATTGGATATGTATGGCACTTTAGAAACATAAGATCCCTTGGTTATTAGGATGTTGGAAGTTGTTGTTAAATAACCACAAGACTTGAACTCACTTAACAAATCATCTTTCTCACAACACTACTCCTTCCTTTTCCTTCCCATTACCTACGGCCACTCACCTCCACCCATCATCAGCCATTTTTAATCCATCTCCATCCATTCCTAGTATGATACAAGGTGCTAGAAGGTGAATAACGAAGCTTGGAAGCAACGGAACTTGAAGGACCTCTCTCATCCTCTTTTATCCACCACATTTCTTCACTCGAACTTCCCTAGCCTTGAGCTAGTGGTAAGAACTTAGATCCGTTCATTCTTCGTGTTATTTAAGAGGTTAATAGGCGATTTAATGATTAAAATTATGAAACACTAAAGCACTTGCACTAAAGTCTTGAACATATGGAATAAAAGATGGATAAAGAGAAGATATGTGTGTAAATCATGTAGATCTTGTGTGGTTATGATTATTGGTTGATTATCTGATGTTTTGCTGGTTAATATTGATGTTTGATGTTGTTATAATCACTAAACATGTTAACGGAATCAATCGAACACAAGTTAGTAAGTTAAAGCATGAAAACAGAATCTGTCCAAGTTTTACAGCCAACTTCAGTTGGCCGTAAACAGGTCATAAACTCAACGAAAAACTGATATTTTGACTCTAAAACGTGTTATTATGAAATACGGTTCTAATGGCACCAGAATTATAATTTTTGGACTTTGTTTACTATTTTTAAAGCGTCACTTCGTAACAGCAGCTAGAGCTGCATTTTTCTTCTGAAAATGTGCGTTTTGTTTTCTGTCATAACTTGAGTTCTGTGTAGGGTTAGATCATGAAATTTGTACAGTAGATGACAACTGATGCATTTGTAATTATCCCATAGGAATTTCATAAATCGGACTCTTGATGAATTTTAAATAAATTATTCCGTGGACTGTGGTCAGAAAAAGATAAATCTGAGTTCAGTCCGGAAAATGAATTTTTATAAAATATTAGCAATGAACTGGACCCGATATTTTTACACAATAAAATTTGGAACGTTTAAGACATTCTATAAAAATTTGGGAATTTTTGGAATAAGTTAACTATTTTATTAAAATGTCCGAAAACAGCCCGGTTTTGAATATTTATGCTGAAATGACATAAGCTGTAAATTGCGTGTCTAAATGTCGAGTATGCTATCTGTGAATAATCTAACATGTTATATGTGTTATGTGCATTATCGTATGTTTGATTATGAGTGGGGAATGGATGGCAAACTTAGATGGGCATAAACCGTTAAAGTGATGCATGTTATGTGATAGATACGTATAGGAACTTTGTGCTCTATTTGAAAATCACTAAATGACTAACTGGTAATCATATTAGGACGTGATTGACCGACCTTGACTGTTAGCTATATTTGAGAATCTAACCGAGCAAACCGAGGTGAGTTCACACTTTCTACAAGGCATGGGATTCCCGGTGGTTTGGGAATGGGTTAAGGAATTTAAAACTAAATCTACATATCCCCTTGGGAAGATATGTACGGCCATCCTCTATAGATAGGATGCCATTATTAATCCTACGAATTCTCCTGGTGCAGAATACGTACGTTCATCCTCCTGGTGCAGGACAACAACCTTAAAACTAGCTAGACAAAACTCTATCACGAAGTCCCTCAATTTATATCGACTTAATTGCCGAGGCCAATGGCGAGCGGGTCATTAGTTAATAGCGCTATTAGGTTTAACAAAACTCACACCGTGCCGTTCGGACAGGCGTGTACTAATGGACTATGGCAAACTGTCAGTGAAGATAGACACTGATGTAGGGCACAACTATTGTTCGTAGTAGTCGATATCATACCGTCTAGTAATGGATTTTAATAATCCCAATTTTCACTAATTGGTCGGTAATAATCCCAACTTCATAAATTGCCTACAACAGTCCCAACTTGTAAGATTTTGGCCACCAATGATCCTTGTCTAACTGGGTTATAACCTTGTTGGGCTGGTGACCTGCAACTTATTCCGGTGACCCGTTTTACCCCCGAAACCACCAAACGAGACCATTACCAATCATCTCCGACCTCCTGTAATCTTCTCCGCTTCTCAAAAGTTTAAAATTTCCACCATCTACGCAACTCCGGTGACCTGCAACTTATTCCGACGACCTTCTTTACCCCTGAAACCACCAAAGGAGACCACCACTTGTCATCTCCAACCTCTAGTAACCTTCTCCGCCGCTCAAAACTTCAAAAAACTAACTGGGTTATAACCCAGTTAGACAAGGATCATTGGTGGCCAAAATCTTACAAGTTGGGACTGTTGTAGGCAATTTTTGAAGTTGGGATTATTACCGGCCAATTAGTGAAACTTGGGATTATTAAAATCCATTACCAAAAAAAAAAGGAACTGGTTAAACATACTTTCAACTACGGGGTAACCCCCACGGCAATTAAGCCAACGAAAGTCAAACCACGTTTTTCAGAAACAACTTAAAACTAAACAACCAAACGTGAACTCACTCAACTTTGTTGTTGACTAGTTGTTACATGCCTTACAGGTCGCTAAACGCTTGGAGCTTGCACGAGGAAGGAGTCGTTGTGGTGTACGGACTGTTATGTTCCGTGCTTATTATTTAAATCCTTATGAACTTATTAAACTTGCGTTTTGAACTTTAACTTATAAACTATGGACTTATGCTTTTGGATTTACTTTTATGCTTCCGCTGTTTAAACTAAACATGGTTAACTAGCTTTCGTCACCAATCGTATTGTGGTTTGTCTTATTTACTTAATTACGATGTTCAATATGATTGGTGGCTCGATCCTGGTCACGTCACGCCTCCAAGCGGTGGTACTCCGCATGGTGGATTTTGGGGGTGTGACATGTCCCGCGGCTCTTGACCGGGTAAAACCGGGGCTGGGGCCGTGACAGGAAAAGGTGGTATCAGAGCCACACTGATCAAGCCACTGATTTAAGCCAATTAAGTATTTAGAAAATACTTAATTGCTATTTTTGTGATTATATGTTTTATTATTTGAAAATTTGTTTACAGTATGGGTAAGCAAAGACTTTCGGATATCTACTATAAATTAGATACTTCACCAAAAGAAAAAGGAACTTCATCCTCAAAATTCCCAACAGATACTGATGAAGGAATATTTGTTCGAAAGGCACAATATGAGGAACCACTTTCTCCTAATAAAAGAAGTTTGATTATTAGGAAAAGTCAGGAGAAAATAAAGAAATCGCAACCAAAAGAAATGAGAGTTAATCAGAAAACTCAAGAACTAGGCAGTAACCCACCATGGGAAGACAAGTTAGATGAAAAATGGGCGGATCTCTATATGCTAGCCACTGTAGCAGTAAATGCAAATCTTTAAATACACCCGACTCAAAGTTCTAGCACCCTTATCACCTACAAGCTAGAAACTTTACCCAGTAAATAAATAAGTTTACAATAAACCCTAGTGTGATTTAATTGTCAGTTGTTCTTTGTATTAAATTAGTCACGGTATGCAATAATACTTGAATGGTTATTTGTGAAATTTTGTTATAAAATTTTAACTTAGCATTTTTGTGAATTTTGCATATATGCTAAACAGCATGAATGAGTTATCTGAAGCCCTTCAGAATCTCAATCTCTATCCGGTAAAAATAGAAGTTTCCAGAGATTTTACTGGTTATATACCCGATATAGAAGAACCTATGGAATTCAACACTCCACCTCCGGAGAAACCCAAGCCTAAGAAAAGGAGAAGATTTGTGGGATGGAGGCGTGTGCGCAGGAGGAAACCCGCAACTAGGAAGATTCCCAAAATAGAAATGCCCATAGATAAAGGAAAGGGGATTGAAATCGGGGAAGGTTCTAGGCAGACAGAAATGGAGATTGGGAAAGGTTCTAGGCAAACAAAGATGGAAATTGGGGAAAGCTCTAGGCAAATCTAGGAGTTGCCATTTCAGGAGGAATTGGATCGCGCATTGGCGAGCTGTGATATCGTTAGGCCTATCAATAATAACCTCTACCCTTATCCTGCCGAAAATCAACTTCCAATAAACTTGGAACCAGCAATCCCAGAACCTATAATCTACACCCAACCTCTAGGAATGGATGAATGGTGGACTAATGATTGGCAGTTTCAAAACCTCCTTAACAATCCTTATACCTTTCTCCCTCAGTTCGACCCGGAACCGATACCAAACCCGCCAATGAGCAATGAAAATCTAGCTGAACTTCGCCACTTTGGCGAAGAGTTGATGGATGCAGGAAATAGGATTCGAGAGGTAGGAGAACAGATCTCCTGGAAGTACGACGAAAGGGAACGTCGTTACTGAAGTACCAACTGACAAGGGATAATGGGGTTGTGAAACTGTGATTGTATAATAATAATAATAACAGTAAAATATAATCTTGTAAAATAACTACCAATAAAACTTTGTAAGATAACGGTGTGTATTGATGCATATTATAATATATAAAAATGGGAATCGAGAAATCGATAATTTTGGATATCCATGTGTTATGAAATTGTGTGATTATTTGTGTATTGCTATTAATTATTTTATGCTAATAATTTATATATATTAATTATCAGATGGAAAATGCTAATAACAAACCAGTTAACGAGGTTAATCAATCTGAGCAACACTAGGAGGATCAATTTATGACTAGGCAAGATATCGAAAATATCGTTGCTCAAGGAATAGCCAATGCTATTTCAGCAATCCTTGCTGCTGCCCAAAAACCTGTTGAACCTCAACAAATCATTCCTAGCAAACTTATTTCTGAAGATAACTTCAGTAATAGTGTAAACGGAGGCAGTAATCATACTAATCACGGTAATGATCCACGGCGAGCTCCCCTCCTCAAGAAAATGAAAGTTGCAACGCCTGGTTGCACTTACAAAGAATTTATTGCCTGTAAACCAGCTGAGTTTGCAGGTAACAAATGGGCGACTGCAGCAGTGCGTTGGTTAGAGAAAACCGAGGCAGTAATTTCCATAAGTAAATGTGTTGAAGAAGACCAGGTCATGTATGCATCGAATCTTTTTAAAGAAGGGGCGCTAGAATGGTGGAACACGGTGTTACAAGCAAAAGGAAGGATGATAGCGTATGCTATGAACTGGAAAGAATTTAAGAGTCTTGTAGAAAGAAAATTCTGTCCCGAGTATGAAAAGGAACAAATGACAAATAAGTTCCTGACACATCGGATGGTGGATGTAAACTGTCGAGGGTACACTTCGACATTCTTCGAATATGCGAAAGTAGTACCAACCCTGGCTTCGCCAGAACCAGTACTTATTTCCCGCTATATTTGGGGATTGATTGGTGAAATCCGTAATATCGTCAAGGCTGCGAAACCCTGCACGATTGATGATGCGGTGGATTTAGCCAATACTCTGACTGACGAACTAGTACGGACACGAGAAGAAAATAGAAAGAAGGAAGTAGCCCAAAAGATTACCCAAGGATTTCGTATGGGTAATCGTAACAATTTCAAGCGAAGGGGAACCGAACAATCTTCCACTGGTCCATTTTGCAATTCTTGCAAAAGGAAGCATTTTGAGAGATGCAAAGTATATTGCAATTTCTGCAAAAATCCGGGGCATCAAGAGGAAGATTGCAGGAAGAAGAGATACACAGTCTGTTACAACTATGGAGAAGCCGGACATATTAGGCCAGACTGCCCAAAACTGAACAAACCAGCTGACAATAAAGCTAAGCCTGCAGAAGGAACAAATAAGAAGAACGTTAGAGCTTTCCAACTGACAACTCAGGAAGCCGAACTGATTCCTGATGTGATAGCTGGTACGTTCCTAGTTCACAATGTATATGCAAAAGTATTATTTGACTCTGGTGCAAACCAAAGTTTTATAAATACTTCATTCTGCCAAGCACTTAATTTACCCTTAACCCAACTTAGACAAATCTTTACAGTCGAAACGGCAGACGGAAATACTGTCAAAATAAATAAGGTTGTGCGAGAAGGAAAGATAGAACTATTAGGCTATAAATTCTCTGCAAACATGTTACCTATGAAATTAGCCGGATTCGATGTTGTGTTAGGAATGGATTGGCTAATAGCCAACCATGCTCGAATTCTTTGTGATAAGAATTCCATAGAAATTCATACACCCACAGGAGAATTAGTGGTGATTACAGGAGATAAGCCACGAAAGCCACTGAAATTCATTTCAGTAATGAAATTGGCCAGTTATTCCAGAAAACAAAAAGTGGTGTATATGATTTCAGTAATCATTAATACAAAAAGTAAAGAGCTTAAAGAAATTCCAGTAGTATCGAAATATCCCGATGTATTCCCAGAAGAGCTACCTGGATTACCACCTGATAGGGAAGTCGAATTTAGAATTCATCTAATTCCTGGAACTACACCGATAGCTAAAGCACCTTATCGGTTAGCACCCACCGAAATGTTAGAATTGAAAAAACAATTAGATGAATTACTAAGTAAAGGTTTCATACAACCTAGTTCATCCCCTTGGGGAGCACCAGTGTTGTTTGTAAAGAAAAAGGATGGTTCGATGAGAATGTGTATTGATTATAGAGAATTGAATAAGGTTACAATTAAGAATCGATACCCATTACCTAGGATTGATGATCTTTTCGATCAACTTCAAGGAGCTAGATATTTTTCTAAGATCGGCTTGCGCTCCGGATACCATCAATTGAAAGTATAAGAAGAAGACATACCTAAAACTACTTTCAGAACTAGGTATGGTCATTACGAGTTTACAGTCATGCCATTTGGGTTAACAAATGCTCCTGCAGCATTTATGGATATGATGAATAGAATCTGTAAACTGTATTTGGATAAATTTGTAATTGTCTTTATCGACGATATACTTATTTATTCCAAAAGCCAGGATGAACACTGTCAACACTTGCATGCACTCTTAACTTTGTTAAGAAAGGAAAAGCTTTATGCCAAATTCTCAAAATGTGAATTTTGGCTATAAGAAGTACAATTCTTAGGACACATGGTAAATCACGAAGGTATTCACGTAGATCCTGCTAAAATAGAAACGATCACCAAATGGAAGGTTCCGCAATCCGCAATGGAAATTAGAAGTTTTATAGGTTTAGCCGGATATTATAGACGGTTTATTAAGGATTTTTCCAAAATAGCTGTACCATTAACTAAGCTAACCTGTAAAGCAGTTAAGTTTGAATGGGGACCTAAGCAAGAAGAAGCTTTTAGGATTCTAAAGCAAAAGTTAACAAATGCCCCAATCCTAGCTTTACCAGAAGGGACTGAAGATTTTGAAGTATACTGTGATGCCTCAAAACTAGGATTAGTATGTGTGTTAATGCAACGCAAGAAGGTAATTGCTTATGCTTGAAGGCAATTGAAAAAGCACGAAGAAAACTATACGACTCATGACTTAGAATTAGGAGCCATAATTTTTGCCCTTAAGATTTGGAGACATTATCTGTACGGAAGTAAATTTACTGTCTATACAGATCATAAGAGTTTAAGATATATATTTGGGCAAAAAGAATTAAACATGAGGCAAAGAAGATGGATGGAAATCCTAAGTGATTACTATTGTGATATTCAATATCACGAAGGAAAAGCAAATGTAGTTGCTGACGCCTTAAGTCGTAAGTACCATGAGAAACAACGACGGATTCGTGCTCTTAGATTAAATCTATAGTTAGATTTAATGGAACAACTAAAGCATTTTCAAGAAACAGCAATCAAGGATGATGCTGAAGGAATGAGAGGACGGATAAAAGAATTAGAACAAGGAGCTGATGGAATTTGGAGATTCCACAAAAGAAGGATTTGGGTACCTAAGCAGGGAGAATTAAGAAATAAGATTTTAGAAGAAGCCCATAAATCTAGGTATACCATGCACCCTAGAAACAATAAAATGTACCAAGATTTAAGAAATAACTTTTGGTGGATAGGAATGAAAAAGGACATAGCTCGATATGTTTCTAAGTGTCTTACTTGTTCACAAGTTAAGGCAGAACACCAGAAACCCTCAGGTCTACTACAACAACTAGAAATGCCTGTATGGAAATGGGAACTCATAACAATGGATTTTGTTACTAAGTTGCCTAAAACCAGAAAAGGTAATGATGCGATTTGGGTAATTGTGGATCGATTAACCAAATCAGCTCATTTTCTACCCATGAAAGAAACCTTTAGCATGGAAAGGTTGGCAAAATTGTATGTAGATGAAGTAGTATCCTTACATGGAGTTCCACTCTCCATTGTATCAGATAGAGATAGTCGTTTCACTTCCCATTTCTGGACTAGTTTCCAAGAAGCAATGGGAACTCGACCAAATCTAAGCACTGCATATCATCCTCAAACAGACGGACAAAGTGAACGGACGATCCAAACCTTGGAGGACATGCTTAGGTCATGTGTGATAGATTTTGGTGGAAATTGGGACAACCATTTACCCTTAATCTAATTTTCCTATAACAATAGTTATCATTCAAGCATTGAAGCTGCCCCATTTGAAGCATTGTACGGACGAAAGTGCAGAACTACAGTTTGTTGGGCAGAGATAGGAGAAAGTCAATTATCAGGACCCGAGATAGTGCAAGAAACTACCGACAAAATCACACAGATCAAGGAAAGATTAAAGACTGCTCGAGATCGTCAAAAGAGTTATGCAGACGATAAACGGAAGCCACTCGAGTTTCAAGTTGGAGATAAAGTACTATTGAAAGTTTCACCTTGGAAAGGAGTAGTTCGATTTGGTAAGAAAGGAAAGCTAAATCCAAGATACGTAGGACCATTCCCAGTGATCCAACGTATAGGACCAGTTGCTTATCGCTTACAACTACCAGAGGAGTTAGCTGGAGTACATGATGTATTCCATGTATCCAACCTCAAGAAATGCCTATCAGACGAATCTTTGGTAATACCTCTCCAAGATATAGAGGTAAATGAGAAATTGAAATTTGTTGAGAAACCTCTTCAAATCGAAGATCGAAAGATCAAATTTCTCAAAAACAAAAGATTGGTGCTAGTTAAAGTCAAGTGGGATTCAAAGAGAGGACCCGAATACACTTGGGAGCTGGAATCAGGGATGAAGCGAAAGTATCCTCACTTATTCCAATGAATCTCGACGACAAGATTTTAAATAAGGTGGGAAGGATGTAAGGACTCTCAAAATTGTCCAAAAAATACCCGTAAGTATAATCCCGGATCCCTGAAACCATACTGTGCATGAAAAACCAATAAAACAAGAAATATGGTCTTCAGGCGGGCCGCGTAAGGGTTCGCTTAGCCTTACGCGAGCCGCGTCAAGATGTGGCTTGACCGGATAAGTATCCGGATCCACGTATCACCCATCTGGCCAACCTATGCATGACCATGCAAACCTATAAGTAGACTAGGCGGCCACGCGGGCCGCGTAAGGTATGATGGATGGTTTACGTGGGCCGCGTAAGCCTCAAATTTCACCTATAAATAGGTTTGATCAGGAGCAGTCCGTTGGTGTCGAAACCAAAGTTCAAAAACGAATTCTCATTACTCTGAAGTCGAATTTTCAATTAAATTAGCGAGGCGCTGCTCCGATACCGGGTATTAACTCGATCGCTGCTACGATTTAATGTCCGATCGATTAAAACTATCCAATGGATGTTTAAGTGCTGCCCACATTAGGGTTTATGCTTTGTCATTCATCGTAAATTCGATGGATGTTTAAGTATCGCACTTTGTCATTCGTTATGAGGGTTTAATCTCGTGAGTTATCGTAAATGCTGTATTAGTTACTGACCGAGTTCGTGTGCATGTTGTTTAAATTTAGGTTAAAAGGCTAATCAGTAGGCTAAGCTCTGCCCATATAAATGTGCAATGTGAGTCATTCTCTTTTTTTCAACTGTTTTACAATACCTCAAATTATTTTCAAATGTTATAATTACAGGGAGTAAGTCGTGGTAATCTTAATCAATGGCTAGTGGGGTATTGTGCACATTACTAATTTCTCACGGGTTAGGCTAATAAGCCCTAACACAGGTTAGGCTAATAAGCCCTAACAGTGATATATCATCACTAATTGGGTGACAGGACCCAATAGTGGTATGACCATCGTCACCAGGAGGTGACACGGCGCCATATAACAATAAGATAGAAGCCATTGTAATCGCTCTTATGCTATAATTTGTAACTGTGTCATTTTCTCAAATTGAGTGACTCGCCAGCATTTCCCCGCTGAAAAAATATTTTTAAAACATGTTTCAGGCGACCTGCTGTAAATCAAGGACACGTGCTAAGGAGCACTAACAAGCTTGAAGAGGTGGCTCAGTTAAAATAAATAAACATGCTTTAAATAAACCAGGGAATTTCCTAGTTAAATTCCTCTATTGTAAATTACGGGGTTTTTCTCCAAATTATGGAATAAAATAATTGGGCATTTTGAGTTTTAAAAGATCCTGTTGAAAATCTTCCGCTGTCACATCATAAATACCACAGGTTCCTGTCCCGCGGCTCTTGACCGGGTAAAACCGGGGCTGGGGCCGTGACATGATGTCTTTGCCTGGTGCCCGGAAGATATGACGGGTATCCCTCAAAGCATTGCTGAGCATGAGTTAAGAATACCACCTAATGTCAATCCTGTTGTCCAAAAGAAGCGAAGTCTAACACCCGAAAGAAGCTTGGCTGCATGCCAAGAGGTTGAAGAGCTTGTGTCAGCCGGCATTCTCCGAGAAGTCAAGTGTCAATCCTGGGTTGCAAATCCAGTCATGGTTCAAAAGCCCGACAACTCTTGGAGAATGTGCATAGACTTCAAAGACTTGAACAAGGCTTGTCCTAAAGATTGTTACCCGTTGCCAGAAATTGATCTCAAGGTTGACTCCCTCACTGGTTACCCTTTCAAGTGTTTCCTAGATGGTTACAAGGGTTACCACCAAATTCTAATGAAGGAAGAAGATGAAGAGAAAACCGCCTTTCACACGGATAAAGGAATCTTTTGCTACCAAAAGATGCCTTTTGGTCTCAAAAACGCGGGTGCAACCTACCAACGCATAGTTGACAAGGATTTTGCTAGTCAAATTGGCAAGAACATGGAAGCATATGTTGATGATTTGGTCATCAAAAGCAAAACGGAATACTAAATTCTTGATGACATCCAAGAAACCTTCAAGAACCTAAGGAAGGTCAACATGAAGCTCAACCCCGAAAAATGTTCATTTGGGTTCGAGGAAGGAAAGTTTTTGGGACACATTGTGGGAAAACAAAATATAAAAGCCAATCCAAACACGGTGAAAGCTTTTCTTGAAACCAAGCCACCAAGAAGCAATGGGAAGCTTGCAGCCCTGAAGCGTTTCACCTCAAAATTGGCTGAAAGGTCTTTAGCTTTTTTTCAAAACGCTCAAGGGATGCTCTGACAAGAAGAACTTCAAATGGACTGATGAGGCTGAAGAAGCCTTCAACCAGATGAAGAAACACCTAGCTTCTCTGCCTGATATTGCAGCCCCAGAAACGAGAGAATTAATCTCGGTGTACCTTTCAATTGCTGAAGAAGCAATAAGTGCGGTCCTCACCATTGAACGAGACAAAGTTCAGGTACCCATTTATTTCTTCAGTAAAACTCTAAGATTGGCAGAAATCAAATATCCTCCTTTGGAAAAACTTGTTTTAGCCCTAGTCCAAACGGCTAGGAGGCTTCGAAGGTGTTTCCAAGCACACCCCATACAAGTGGTCGCCGACCAACCAATAAAAAGTGTGCTTGAAAAACCGGAGAATTCAGGGCGATTAGCCAAGTGGGCTGTTGATCTCGGTGAACATAACATCACCTATGTTCCCAGAAAAGCCATCAAAGCCCAGGTCTTGGCTGATTTCGTTGTAGAAGTCCCAAAACAAACATCTGCTGAAGTAAACACAGCTGCCACTGAAACTTCAGACCTTGAAGCCGGAAAGCTTTTCACCGATGGGGCTTCAAGCATTGAAGGATCAGGGGCAGGCCTTATTCTAATCAACCCGGAAGGGTTAGAATTCACGTATGCTCTTCGATTTGATTTCCAGACCACCAATAACGAAGCTGAATACGAAGCACTGATAGCTGGCTTAAGGTTGGCTAAGGAAATGAGGGTAAAAAAGCTTGAAGTCTTCATGGACTCGTTGTTGGTGTCAAGTCAAGTGAATGACAGTTATGTTGCAAAGGAACCTAACATGAAAAGGTACAAGGAAAAAGCCAAAGAACAGATGAACCCATTCCAAACGTATACCATCAAGCAAATTCCCAGGTCTCAAAACAAGAAAGCTGATGCTTTGAGTAAACTCGCTTCCCTCACTTTTGCCCACCTCACTAAAAAGGTGTTGGTACAAGTATTGAAAACTCCATCAATTGAAGAATTGGAGGTTTAAGACGTAATCACCGAAGAAGGTCCCAATTGGATGACTCCAATCAAGAAATTCCTTAAAAATGGTGAATTACCTGCTGATCAAACAGAGGCTGAAAGGGTTAAAATCAAGTCTAGACAGTACGTGTTGCGAGGTGAAATCCTCTACAAGAAGGGTTACCTTACACCATTGCTGAGATGTGTTGGTCCCGAACAAAGCCAGTATTTTGTCAAAGAGGTTCATGAAGGGATATGCGGATCCCATTTTGGAGCAAGAACGGTGGTTTCCAAACTAATGAACCTTGGGTATTTTTAGCCCTCCATGCACCGAGACACCACTGAGCAACTAAGGAAGTGTGATTCCTGCCAAATTCATGCACCAGTCCCGAAAAGTCCCAAGCATGATCTTGTCCCGATAACCTCAGCATGGCCATTTTATAAATGGGGGATGGACATCGTTTGCCCATTCCCACCAGCCAAAGGTGGAGTGATGTTCTTGTTAGTAGCCATAGACACCTTCACCAAGTGGCCTGGGGTTAAACCACTTGCAAAAATCATGGGCAAGAAAGTCATTGACTTTGTTTAGGAGAACATCATTTGTCTCTATGGGTTGCCAGGAGTGCTTGTTACCGAAAATAGAAAGCAATTCGCTGAGAAGCCTTTCAGCGTTTGGTGCAAAGAGTTCAGAATAGCTCAGGTTTTCAGCTCAGTGGCATATCCACAATCAAACGATCAGGTTGAAAGGACGAACCGAACCATAGTTGAAGGGATCAAAGCCAGATTGGGAAGATATGAAAGCAATTGGCTTGAAGAATTGACAAGTGTTCTATGGGCCATAAGAACAACAGAAAAAACAAGCCACAAAAGAACACCTTACAGCTTGGTGTTTGGATCTGAGGTCGTGATTCCAGCTGAAGTAGGAGTTATAACACAAAGAACGGTCAACATGGATCCCTAAGCAAACCAAAAAGAGACCATGTTGAACTTACAACTCTTAGAGGAAGCACGAGACCAAGCTGCAATCCAAGAAGCCAAGTACAAGCAAACGATGGAAGCCTATTACAACAAAAGAGTCAAATATGAATGTTTCAAGCCAGGAGACCTGGTGCTTAGAAACAATGAAGCTAGTAAGGAAGATAACCAAGGAAAACTTGGCCCAAAATGGGAGGGGCCATATACAATCCTTGAAGCACACAAGGGTGGATCCTATAAACTAGCAGACTCAGAAGGTAAAAGGCTTACAAGACACTGGAATGGAAAAACCCTTAAGAGGTTCCATGTGTAATCAAGAAAGATTGGTTTGTATTTCACAAAGTTGTATTTCAAGAGTTGATCACCTTTTGTAACACAATATCTCTTGAAAGAATGATGATGTTTTATCAAATTTGTCTTTCTATCCTAAAATCAGGTTGAGAACCTAGCAAGAAACTCCATGGCAAGGGCAATGTAAGGGGATGAGCTCCCAGGCCATATCGCTCAATAGGTTCAAGGGTTAAATTGTAACACCCAAACCTGGAACGGGCTGACGTGTCACTTTTACAGAGTCAGATCAAAAACATAATTCCATTAATACTTAAATGTATTACAAGGCTTTAAAACTTAATGGAAATAGGATATCTAATCCAGTACATTATTTCTACGGTCTTTTTCAAACACTCGAGCACTCTTCTGTATCCCGTCCCAGATTGTCTTGATAATCTGACGGAAAGAAGAAAACACAAAAACGTACGTCTGAGCAAAATTTGAAAGTTTTGCCCAGTGCGCGGATAGAGGGAAACAAAAAGGCTTATTTTATTTGAGAAAAAGGCTAAGTTCTTCAAAAATAAGTTCTTCAAAAATCCTTTGTTTTAGCAAAAAGCTAAGTTTTCATAATTCAAAATATATTAAATAAGTATAACAAATATTATCAGAATATGATATACAGATTTACCCGAAGCCCAGAAGGTTCATTTTATTACAGAGGTTGATACAGGGTAGCTAGCCCATGTATCCAGACATGAATGGAGTGTGGGCAAATCACACCTGTTAGTGCATTCATATGTCGACTTCGTCTTATATCGAGTATTGGATTCGTTGTGAAACTGAACAAGCATGACATCATCAAGAATGATGACATCATACAAGTGACTTCATAATATGACATCATGAAAGTGCAACATTATTCTAAATAGGAAGCATGCATGAAACAGATTTTAATATTTCGTTTGAACTTGGAACTTGTGATTTCGCTTGAACTTGGAACTTATGATTTCACTTGAACAAGCCATGTGTAGCTTCAAGTGAAATTAGAATGATATAAATAGGCTAGTGGTCTTGTGACTGTAATCGCTGTTAATTCAATATACAAGAAGTTTAAAGTGATATTCAAGTTGTTTCGAGTCTATACGTTTGTTTCCGCCTTTCGTATAGTCTAAGAACTCTTCTGAACGACTCGTTTGGGTCACGATTCGATCCTACAAGTGGTATCAGAGCTCAGGAGGAAGAGTTCATACCATTTTAGCCGCTTTTTCTGATTTCTACACCTTCTTTTTCAAAATTAAAAATTTTTCACGGTTAAAATCGGCACAAACTTTCACATTATACTCGCAATCATGGTTTAACAAATCCTGGAAAATTTCAGCATTAAAATCGATCTAAAACTTGACATTTTCGTAATTCCGCTTGAAATTTCGTTAGAAATGCTGATGTCATCATGATTCCGATTGAAAATCTCATATTCCGCTTGAAATTAGTGATTTCGCTTCAACCGGTATTCCGCTTGAAAAGTTTCAGGTCTCGTAAATTGAAATTCAGGTTGCATGGATTGATAAAACTTGTCGGACATTGAGTGTTTTGAGTGTTGAATCATTAATTGTGAAATCAGATTGCATGTGACTTTGTAGTAATTCACGTGATATTGCAGTTCTTTAAAACAATCGGCCAAATTAGATTTCGAGCTTTTGTATGTGAAACATTTAAGATCATTGATAGTGTTGTCGGACATAGTAATTGAAGAAATTGTTGGTCCAATAGAATCCAATTCAGGTCCATTGATAACAGATTGATTAAAGTTGCGGCCCAATAGGATTGTATTAACATTTAATATTGTCGGCCATTATAGAAATTGAATAACTTGATTGCATATGTTTCTCGGTCAAATAAAAATCAATGTGATGTCGGCCTAGTGAGTCATTGTTTTGATCCAATCATATATTTGTGTTGACAGTAGGTTATTGAATTAAAGTTGCATGTGAGGTCAGTTCATCATGTGAATGCTTTGTGGGTAGTTTTTTGGTATAAAATCGATCAAAGTGAGGCCCAATCATATTCAATTGGGTATTAAAGTTATCGGCCCATTCAATATAAGTTTTAAAAGCCCACGTAAACTATGTTCATTTGACATTTTGGCAGCTCAAGATTTTTCTGGTTAAGGAGTTGTTTTGTGCAAGAAGCCCATTTATTCAGTGATTTCACCCGAACAACATTGGAACGAATTCGTAAATCTTCGACACGAGTCTTAGATTGATTTCATCAACACACACTTTTACATATTCAGTTCATTTAAACTGATCGTTTGTTTGTTTGTTTGTAGGTGTTTTACGAGGTGATCCAGCTCGTTTGAGACCAGTATTTTTAAAACAAGAAAGTTTGTGTTTGTGAAGCTTTGATTTTATTCCAAGGAGTGTTTTCATTTCAAGAGAGGAAGTGCAGATATGATCGAGAACAAAAAGGATTAACTGAAGAAGTCTTTTGACATGTTTGTAGCCTTTGATAATGAAACCACAAAAATGACCATTGATAGATATTGTCATCTTGTTTTGGAAATGGGAAGTTTGGACATAAAGAAAGACGATGATGAATGGGTTGATAAACTTGCTGATGCTTTACTACAACAGAAATGGGAAAATTATTTGATGATTGTAAAACACATGAGGAAGTCTGAGAATATGAATTTGGCACAGTTTATTTAGAAAATTGAAGAGCATGAATTGGAAAGAGAATGGGAAGAAACAGAAACAAGAAAAGCTGCAGAAGATAAAGCAAAAATAGAAGCTGAGAAAGCAGAAGTTGAAGAAAGTTCAACAAAGGAAACTGAGGGACAGAAAGCTGAAATAGAATCTGAAGAACCAGTGGTTGAAAAGATTATAGAGAAAATTGTTGAAGAAGAAAAAGTGGTAGAGAAAATAGTTGAACTCGAAAAAATAATTGAAGTTGAAAAACCATGTTTGAAGTTTAGAATCTTGCCAAGTTTGTGAGGAGAAAGATAAGAAGATTGCTGATTTGGAGAAAATTAAAGAAGATTTATTGTCTGATGTGAAGTATGTGAAGGAATCATATGATGTGCTGAACAAAACAGTTGATAGTTTGAAAAAGACGAATTCAGAGATTGAAAATGCAATGACAAAAATGAGCGCAACATTAATGACAAAGCAGAGCGTCATCAATGAGTATATCGAAGACTGTGCTAAACTGAAAAAGGAGTTGGAACTTGAGAAGATTGAGAGTGAAAGGATTAAACGATTGTTGTTGAGTTATACAACATGTGATTATTTGATTGATCGTGTTTATCCTACTGTTGCAGGTCTTGAAGCATTCATGGAGAAAAAGACTGAAGATACTGATTCTGGTAAGAAACCAAGTGTCAAGTATAACAGATGTCCGCCCCCGATCCATGAAAGTTATTCTCCAAGGAATCTTAACGAGGAGCGTTTAAAAAAGGCAGTCAACATCAAGTTAAAGTCTGAAATCATTGATAAATTACCAGACAATATTGATGTTACATTCACAGCGTCTGACACTGATCATGAGTCCGAGTTATTAAAGAAAGTGGTCGATCAGGTGTTAGATATGGATGAAGAGTCAAAACCGGAGTCTAAGTCTGAAAGTTCGAGTTCATCAGAAAAGAGTCCGAGTTCACCGGTTAAAAGGGTTTACAATAAAGAATTCCCGTTATCAAAATCTAATTTGAATGATGGATCAATCAAAGTGGCATATACTTTGAAAGATTCAGACAAATTATATTCTGATGAGGAATTTCCAATAAGAAGTGTCAAAACTGAAATGATCAAACAGGTTTTCAAACTAACAGAAATTAATATTTCTGAAATAAAAGATTTAAATCTTCATGAAAAACCTAAAAAGTATACTTCAAGAGTTCAACAGAGATTGAACAAGAAAAAGGGTTGCAGTTCTGGTTCAGGTTATCGAAAGAAACCAAACCACAACGGTAATTTCAAAAAACAAGGTCTTGGTTTTATACCCCCAGAAAATTATAAAAATGAGAAAAATTATAAACCTAAAACAAAATTTGTTGCAGGTGGAAGTTGTGAAGATGAGCAGAAGAAACCATTCTGGAAACAGTCGAATCAAGAGTTTCTTGCTGAAATAAAGAAGAACGTGAAGAAATTTGCTACAAGAGTTGACAGAAGAACCTGTTTCACATGCCAAAAGGTTGGACATATTGCTTGGAATTGCCAACAGTCCAACAACACAAAATAGGAAGTTACTTCAAACTCAAAACTGAAAGAAAAACTTGTCTTTGAGAAGAAACAATTAACTGAGAAATCAAAAGTGCTTGAAAATTCAACTTCCGAAGAAGGTGAAAGTTCAAAACGTTTTTACAAAAGAAGAGTTGATTTAAACAAACAAAAATGGGTTGTAAAATCTGAAAGAAGTTCTGACAATGAATCCGATTCCATAAAATCAGAGGAGTCATGTGTTGAGAAAAAGGTTGATAATTTCGTTCCTGAGTTGAACGAGGAAAATTTTCCGCCATTGTCGAAAGATAATCTAAAATCAAAAGGTAGATTTGAGATATCAGGTCAATTCTTTGCTGATAAGAAAGAATTTGATGCTGAAAAGGTGTTTAATGGAAATGTTAAACATATTTTTGGAAAGATGGTTGACAGGAAAGTGAAGGATGCTAAAGAATTTTACAAATCAAAATGTTGGTGGGACAGATGTTTGCCACCAAAATCATCCAAGGCTGGTCAGACTTGGGTGACACCATTTTCTAACTAAAATCCGGACTTACCGGAGCTCCCAGGTTGGTAAGCGAGGAGCAGGAATCAGCATCATTCTTGAAATGTTTGTTTGGTAAATCTACAGGTTATATCTTTTTATATTGTTATATTTTGATTTACAAATGGGTTGGTTGGTGAATGAACCTGCAAGTGGTTGAAGAAGGTTGTCATCTTCAAATGGTTAATCAAGGTCATTAAGTTGAACTTGATTGGACCATACTTACTAGTGGTATTTTGGAGAACAAAATGATGAGTTTATCCCCTAACCTACAAGTGGTTTTGAAAATCAACAAAACTAATTTTCCGAAAAAACCATTAGATTAAAACAAACTTAAGTGTTTTAAAATCACAATGGGAAAATAGTTTGTTGTGAGGGGGAGTTCTGATTGTTTATGCCAAATGGATGGCGAATTGAAGCAATTCACAACAGTTGTCGCTTTATTGTACGGTTTGTTTTCAAATTTCCTAAAATGTATTTGCATTTTAGGGGGAGTAAAAATTTCAGAAAATCCAAAAACATTAGAAAATTTGAAAAAGTCAAAAACATGATAAAATTCAAAAATGAGTTTTGTTGTATAAAAGAGGAAATGATAGTACATCAGTGGACGATCACAGCACGCTAAAGAAATGGAAAGTTAAAATGTGATAAACGATCTCACTGATGATGTGCCAGTAGGTTTTTACACATTTAGTAGATTGTGACGAGATATAAACCTAAATTTCAAACTTGCTTATTTCGTGGGTAACATCTCTCGGATATATGGGTAACCCCCGAAATCTTGTTTGAAGGACCCCTCTTTCTGAGATACTAGGTCTTTATGCTTAGTGATATCTGGGGTATTATCCCGAGACTTCTGATAATGCGGAAGCAATGGCCTAGTCCCCGGAGAATACTTTACGCTTGCTTGAAATATAGCCTACCCTCAGCATAAAAAATGATAAAACATTGCAAAATGCAAATCATGTGATGTTGTAAAAAAGATCCTCTAAAGGGGACCCACCTAAAGTCGAGTCGTCATCTCTCTGCTGAACGGAAGTTCTGACCTGAGCTCTCACGGTTTCGCATCTAACCCCTTACAGATATCATCTAGGTATACTTACCTGTAAGACTGAATATTGGGACCTGGATACGGGAGTATATTCTGAGGTGGGGCACGCGAATAAGTTTAAGTCTCTTAAGACATTAATCCCGTATCTCGAAACAGTTGAACTTTGTGTAAAAATTTAAGTGGATCAGTATACTGACAATCTAAGTGAATTGTTTAGAACTTAAAATGTTTAAAGCTTAACGGTGTTGGTGATTTGTCTAATAAACTGATATGATCCTCTTACACAAACTCACAAAAAATATTGCTTGTAAATATTTCATTACTGTATTTCTTTCAAAACAAAATTCCAAAAAGATTTTCAGTGTGTTTTAGCATAAATTTTGAAAAATCCAAAAGATTTTCGACAACTGATATTGAAGAGCTGATTTTCAAAATTCCGAGTGCTGAACATGACGAACAGGTTTGGGAGAGTGTGATTGAAAAGTTTTTAAGTGAAAAGGAGTCTACTGAAAGTAAATTGTTCTGAAAAAGAATGATGTTTTTACAAATGGTAATCAAAGATTAAATTTTGTTATATTTGTAAATCTTATTTTCAGGTTAAGGATGTGCAGGATAGCCTGGTTTCTGATCCTGACCAGACAGAGAGTCAGGTCACGATCCTGATACTATGAAAGCCAGACTACGATCCCAGTACAAGTTGAGGGGGAGTCTGTTAGAGAAAGACAATCGGAAGTTGCTAGAGCCAGTTGTTGATCCTGAAAAATTACAAGAGAGAGTTACATCATCCGAGGAGGAGATTAGTTGAAGAACGTTAGAGTGAGGCAAGAATCAGATTGAGATTTTGGAAAGAGCACAAAGACTGATAAAGACTGAAGATTGAGAAGACTCGACACTTAAGACTCGTCAACATCTGAGGGGGAGTCTGTTAGTGCATTCATCTGTCGACTTCGTCTTATATCGAGTCTTGGATTCGTTGCAAAACTGAACAAGCATGAAATCATCAAGAATGATGACATCATACAAGTGACTTCATAATATGACATAATGAAAGTGCAACATTATTCTAAATAGGATGCATGCATGAAACAGATTTTAATATTTCATTTGAACTTGGAACTTGTGATTTCGCTTGAACTTGGAACTTGTGATTTCACTTGAACAAGCCATGTGTAGCTTCAAGAGAAATTAGAATGATATAAATAGGCTAGTGGTCTTGTCATTTGGGAACAGAATTAAGAATCAATACCGAGGTGCTGCCGGTATTTCTTGTGACTGTAATCGCTGTTAATTCAATATACAAGAAGTTTAAAGTGATATTCAAGCTGTTTCGAGTCTATACGTTTGTTTCCGCCTTTCGTATAGTCTAAGAACTCTTCTGAACGACTCGTTTGGGTCACGATTCAATCCTACAACACCGACCATTCACCAGAAATCAGACTTTATTTACTTTTTCCTAGGATCGATCCATACGCCTCTGAACAGAAGTCCATAGACTAAAACAGAAGAGATGTCGTGAACTCAACTCACCGTCACGGATGGTGCCACATCATTTTATGCCACAATGATGGGTCTATGGTCATCCTCACAGAAAAAGGGCTGACTTGGGTAACATAATACATGTACATAACCTTAAACTTGTACATTTATGAACACGTAAACTTTATAAACTCGTAACATTTTTTTATAATATAAACTTATTGCATAATTTAAAAATCAGGAATCAGATGCCCGAAGGCCAAATGACATGTATCGAAGGAAGGGATTCTATCCGTACCTTAACCGATGATCACAATTATTAAGATAACAAAATACGCCTAGAGATCACGAAATCCTACAATATCATTATGTCTTGAATTAGATGCTTTGAATTCTGACTGATACAGTTTTCATATTAGCGTGTTATTTAATAACTTGTATATTTAGGTTCTTATAATAATATACTTATCATTTATTTTCTAACCATAAATTCCCACAACTTACGTATTTTCAAAATACCTTGTCAACAATTCATATTATTTTTATAATTTATTATATGGTAACATAAAACACTAATCATAAGCTGTAAGGACGTAGCTTGAATTAAAATCAACTATTCGAATTTGTTGTCATGGTTTGTTTTTACGTTTTATATAGTTTTAATCATAAAAATATTAAGAGAATCTAACATATAAAAAATGAAGTCAGATCAATCGAAAAGGTTTTATGTTTTCTTTTTATAATTATAATAATAATAATAATAATAATAATAATAATAATAATTTAAACCATGTTTGGTGACTTAATAAACAAGATAGATTCATAATAATCCACTAAAGAAAACTATATTGATTTAAGTTTCCTAAAGAAATTAACCCATAGGGAATTGAGTTAAATCACCAATTCTTTTGTCTTAGCTTTTCATAATCACCTGTTTGAACTAGATTTAAAGTTTATTAAATATTTCTAAGTTTTAAAATATAAAATATAATTCATTTATAGAATCAAAATAACTATATTTTATCTTTTAATAAAATATCTAAACTGAGCTTCGAAATGCTTAAATGTATATAATTAAATATATTTAAAGAACATTACAGTTGATGTATTCCAAATTTTTGGTAAACATAATTATGAGTCTTGTTAGAAATGGTTTTTTTTATATGCATATTACTTTTGAGCCAACAACCATAAAATGTTAGTTTAATATAATATATAGACATAAAATAAATTTGATTGACAGTTTGTGGAAATGAAAACTTTCGCTATTTCCATGATACTAAAATATTAATTTATCAAATCATCTTCTTCAACTAAAACGTGAAAGAACCAGGTTCTCAACTTTTCTTTGATTACTTTACCCACTTATAGTAAATTTAGAAAACTGATTCTCTAGTATTGGTAAATAATCAAATATGTAGAAGATTATTAGTACTACATTTATTACCTGCCTGAAGTAAAATAAAACCCGATAAAGGAGTCGCCGGAAAACAAGTAGGTTCGTCGGGAAAGTGTTTCGAGTTCTACGAGAGGTTTCTAAAGTGAAGACGTAACCAAGAGTTTCTCACAAGGGGAGGATATGTAGCGTATGGTTATATTTTTTGGGGTTTTGGTTCACCGGTAACGTAAACCGTCGTCGAAAATTAGCACCTGAATGTGTGAAAGTTGAAGCTTGCAAGACCTGTCTTTATAAGCACATATCCTTCATAACTTGGTAAAGAAGGCAAAGCGAAGGACATATGGTAACTTGACAGATGTTAAGGGTGAAAGATGACACGTTTCAAAAATTCTACTTTAGCATATGACTCGATGTTCCCATCCTTATCCAAATTTTACCCATGTTTTGATTGGTCATCAAATTTATTTTTTTTTCTTTATTTTTTTTTAATCAGGGTATTACAAAACTACCCCTCTTAAAAAAAAATTCGTCCTCGAAATTGATACATATATATAGTCATAACATATTAAGAAAACAACTGATTATTATTTCATATATGTCGCGGGTAACATGGTTTTATATCACATGTGTTTTAGGGAAACATAACTTAGCATATACTTAAACCAGATTTTCTTATGATATATACATATGATATAGTTATTTCTATAGATAACAGACGTGTAGTTTTCTAGGATAGGTTTATACTTATTGCATTTTTCAAACGTAGTGGAGTGAAAACTTCTCTTCTTCTCTCAAGGTTCTCGACCAATCAATTCATGATGCTTAAGACGTTTCTTTGCTAGTTCCGCTTCTGTTGATGCAATGCCGGTGGTTAAAGCGAACACCCTTCTGCCAGTAGTGCGTGGTACAACACTAGCGGGCTCAGCATAATTTCCGATAACATATCCTTGCGGCTTAGGGCAGTTTTTAACCATGTGATCAGATTGTCCACACCTAAAGCAATTACCTGTGGCCTTGAAACAAACACCTTTATGAAATTTCCCACAGGTGTTGCATAACGGATCAGGGTGGTTTTGGTTTGGAGACTTGCGATTGGTTTGATAAGGATGATTAGAAGTTTTAGGGTTCTGATGTGTTTGTTGCCAGTTTTGGTGTTGGTTGTTATTGTTTTGATTGAAAGGGGACTTGTTATCTCTGGTGGATGAGGTTTGGTTCTTCTTGTGAATCTCGTCATAATGTAGCTTCATGTCTTTATTGGCTATTTCCAAATTCTGTACAACATTTGCAGCCTCCGTGATATCCTTGAACTCTTGGTTTACAATTAACCATTTGATCTTTTCACATGCGGCCCACTTTAATTTGTCAGCTTGCATCAATGGGGTTCCGGCAGCGGGTCCCATGAAACTAGCCAATCTCGTGAATCGAGCAATAAACTCAACCATAGGCTCATCTTCCCTTTGTTTAATAGATGCGTACTCGCGCTCATATTCTCCTCTACGGGCAGAAGGGAAATACTGTTGATAAAACAAAGTTTTGAAATCGTTCCACGAAAGTGTAGCCACATAAAAATCTCCTCCTCGTGCATGCTTGACGGTTCCCCACCAACTTTGAGCATCATCTTCTAACTTATATGTGGCTAGCCTTGCTTTGAACTCATCACCGACCCCCATAACTTCGAAAATCTTTTCGATATGGTTTATCCAGTTTTGTGCCTCTACTGGAACAGTCGCAGAACTGAATGAACGTGGTTTCTACTTTTGGAATCTTGCGAGCCAAGTGTAGATATCGACATACGGGGACATAGTCGTGTTTTTATATGATACATCGTTTTTGGGTGGTGAGATGTGTGGTGGAAACGGTGGAGGTAATGGAGAAGGTGGAGGCGGAGAAGGTGGAGGCGGTGGTGGTCTTACGTTATTCTCTCGATCATGAATATGTTGATAGAAAGTTTGTAGAATATTAGGAAGCATCTTTTCGAAAGCACGCTGAAATGCCTTGTCAAAGCTACGTCGTTTAGAAGACTTTGATTTCCGATGGGAGTGACTTGGATGAGACATCTGAGAGGAAAAGATACATAAGGATGATGAAAATGATTTAGCGGAAGATTAGATTTCCTAGCCCAACGTCTACCCATAATCTCACAGGTCTTAACTTATATTTTAAGTTTTCTACAGGAAAGAGCCTTTGCTCTGATACCATAACTGTAACACCCCAACCTGGAACGGGCTGACGTGTCACTTTTACAGAGTCAGATCAAAAACATAATTCCATTAATACTTAAATGTATTACAAGGCTTTAAAACTTAATGGAAATAGGATATCTAATCCAGTACATTATTTCTACGGTCTTTTTCAAACACTCGAGCACTCTTCTGTATCCCGTCCCAGATTGTCTTGATAATCTGACATAAAGAAGAAAACACAAAAACGTACGTCTGAGCAAAATTTGAAAGTTTTGCCCAGTGCACGGATAGAGGGAAACAAAAAGGCTTATTTTATTTGAGAAAAAGGCTAAGTTCTTCAAAAATAAGTTCTTCAAAAATCCTTTGTTTTAGCAAAAAGCTAAGTTTTCATAATTCAAAATATATTAAATAAGTATAACAAATATTATCAGAATATGATATACAGATTTACCCGAAGCCCAGAAGGTTCA
The DNA here is from genome assembly GCA_030545235.1 of Helianthus tuberosus. Lineage (NCBI taxonomy): Eukaryota > Viridiplantae > Streptophyta > Magnoliopsida > Asterales > Asteraceae > Helianthus > Helianthus tuberosus. The sequence continues at coordinate 18,997,327 of CM060388.1, read as the reverse complement.
TTTTATTACAGAGGTTGATACAGGGTAGCTAGCCCATGTATCCAGACATGAATGGAGTGTGGGCAAATCACACCGACCATTCACCAGATATCAGACTTTATTTACTTTTTCCTAGGATCGATCCATACGCCTCTGAACAGAAGTCCGTAGACTAAAACAGAAGAGACGCCGTGAACTCAACTCACCGTCACGGATGGTGCCACATCATTTTATGCCACAATGATGGGTCTGTGGTCATCCTCACAGAAAAGGGGCTGACTTGGGTAACATAATACATGTACATAACCTTAAACTTGTACATTTATGAACACGTAAACTTTATAAACTCGTAACATTTTTTTTAATATAAACTTATTGCATAATTTAAAAATCAAGAATCAGATGCCCGAAGGCCAAATGACATGTATCGAAGGAAGGGATTCTATCCGTACCTTAACCGATGATCACAATTATTAAGATAACAAAATACGCCTAGAGATCACGAAATCCTACAATATCATTATGTCTTGAATTAGATGCTTTGAATTCTGACTGATACAGTTTTCATATTAGCGTGTTATTTAATAACTTGTATATTTAGGTTCTTATAATAATATACTTATCATTTATTTTCTAACCATAAATTCCCACAACTTACGTATTTTCAAAATACCTTGTCAACAATTCATATTATTTTTATATTTTATTATATAGTAACATAAAAAAAAATATTCGAATTTGTTGTCATGGTTTGTTTTTACGTTTTATATAGTTTTAATCAAAAAAATATTAAGAGAATCTAACATAAAAAAAATGAAGTCAGATCAATCGAAAAGGTTTTATGTTTTCTTTTTATAATAATAATAATAATAATTTAAACCATGTTTGGTGACTTAATAAACAAGATAGGTTCATAATAATCCACTAAAGAAAACCATATTGATTTAAGTTTCCTAAAGAAATTTTAGGAACCCTAGGGAATTGAGTTAAATCACCAGTTCTTTTGTCTTAGCTTTTCATAATCACCTGTTTGAACTAGATTTAAAGTTTATCAAATATTTCTAAGTTTTAAAATATAAAATATAATTCATTTATAGAATCAAAATAACTATATTTTATCTTTTAATAAAATATCTTAACTGAGCTTCGAAATGCTTAAATGTATATAATTAAATATTTTTAAAGAACATTACAGTTGATGTATTCCAAATTTTTGGTAAACATGATTATGAGTCTTGTTAGAAATGGTTTTATTTTATATGCATATTACTTTTGAGCCAACAACCATAAAATATTAGTTTAATATAATATATAGACATAAATAAATTTGATTGACAGTTTGTGGAAATGAAAACTTTGGCTATTTTCATGATACTAAAATATTAATTTATCAAATCATCAAATCATCTTCTTCAACTAAAACGTGAAAGAACCAGGTTCTCAACTTTTCTTTGATTACTTTACCCACTTATAGTAAATTTAGAAAACTGATTCTCTGGTATTGGTAAATAATCAAATATGTAGAAGATTATTAGTACTACATTTATGACCTGCCTGAAGTAAAATAAAACCCGATTAAGGAGTCGCCGGAAAACAAGTATGTTCGTCGGGAAAGTGTTTCGAGTTCTACGAGAGGTTTCTAACGTGAAGACGTAACCAAGAGTTTCTCACAAGGGGAGGATATGTAGCGTATGGTTATATTTTTGGGGTTTTGGTTCACCGGTAACGTAAACCGTCGCCGAAAATTAGCACCTGAATGTGTGAAAGTTGAAGCTTGCAAGACCTGTCTTTATAAGCACATATCCTTCGTAACTTGGTAAAGAAGGCAAAGCGAAGGACATAAGGTAACTTGACAGATGTTAAGGGTGAAAGATGACACGTTTCAAAAATTCTACTTTAGCATATGACTCGATGTTCCCATCCTTATCCAAATTTTACCCATGTTTTGATTGGTCATCAAATTTATTTATTTATTTATTTTTTGAACCAGGGTATTACATAAATGAATCTATATAAAGGATGAGTTCCTAAATTAATACAACTCCATGAGACTTATTATTGAAAACAAAGTTGTCTCATAGACGGGTTTGAACAGCCTACATCAAATGTTCCTTAAGCCTTAGAAAAATATCGAAAAATAGGCTTACGAAATAAAACCAAACTAAGAAAGATGATGAATAGGATAGGTGTTATGTCTTCTTGTTAAAAATACCAAGGCTAAGTGACTGCAACACTGAACCCTTTAAGGTATGAAAAACATAAAGACAACACAAACCCAACAAAGACAAAACCACAAAGAAAAGAAATGATCTAAGGAACAATACAACAACATGAGCTAAGTTACATATAACCCAAAACTCAAAGATACAAACCAAGTCATGAAACTAAAGTAGTAACCGAAGGCTTGAAGGCGTCAAGCTACATACATAACAGCCAGAAGCCTTGAAGGCTTGAAGCCAACCAAGCCGCCTTACCAAACAGGCACAAACACAAAAAACATAACACAAGGCAAGTAGTAAAAACTTAATAGCATAACAAAGAAAGTCTTAACAGACTCCCAAACATCCAAACAAAGATAAAGCAAGCCTCAGTAGCTTGCAAACCTAGGAAATTGTTCAAATGGCCATCCAGGCCTAACCACAACCACATAACAGGAACCTTAAGGGTTCCTGCGAAACCTAAAATTGTTTAAGTTAACATTACAAACCATAAATTGTTTTAAAGGGTGCTAAGAAAGCTACAAATATCAAGCATCGACGGAAGGCTTAGAAGCTCCAGAACTGTTACCTTTAGCCTTTTTGGTCTTCTTGGACTTCTTAGCCTTCGAGCCACCATGACCATCGACTGCTGAACCCTCCAAGCTTGCATCTTTAGCAGCATCAGGCTCTCCCGAGAAGGTATCCTCGCTATCTCCTGAGTAGGAACGTTTCCTTGAAAGAGAACCAAGTACTTCGGCACATACCTTCTCATTTAGACCATCCGGTTTTAGTTCCTGCAAAACAGAGAGGGGCTTACCAAAACAAGCTGCAACCTGGCTCACATACGGATAGGTCAGCCTCTCCATCTGCTCAATGGAACCCTTGAAGACCCAGAAGCTTCAGGACGGTACAAAGGAGATTTTTCCAAAGGATGACCAGATTCATGAAGCTTGTAACCTGCAATGAGATTTGATATTTCCCCATGTTTTTCTTCATCAAAGGTGTCACGGCCCTCGTCGCGGTTTTACCCGGTCCAGGAGCCGCGGGACAGAAACCCGTGGTATTTATTCATTGAGTTGACAGTGGAAGATTTTACAGGATCTTTTAAAACTTGAAATGCCCGATTATTTTATTTCATAATTCGGGATAAACCCCGTAATTTACAATAGAGGAATTTCACAAGGAAATTCCCTGATTTACAAAACATATTTATTTATTTAACTGAGCCACTACTTCAAGCTTGTTAGTGCTCCGTAGCACTTTTCCTTGGTTCACAGTAGTCACCTGAAACATGTTTTAAAACTATTTTATCAGCGGGGAAATACTGGCGAGTCATTCAGGTTAAATAAAACGACACATAGATATTAATTACAGCATAAGAGCGATTACAATGGCTTCTAGCTTATTTTTATCTGGCGCCGTGTCACCTCCTGGTGACGATGGTCATACCACTATTGGGTCCTTTCACCCAAGTAGTGATGATTATCACTGTTAGGATTTATTAGCCTAAACGTGAGAAATTAGTAATGTGCACAATACCCCACTAGCCAGTGATTCAAGATAACCACGACTTAATCCCTGTAATTATAACCTTTGAAAATAAATGGAGTATTGTAAAATACTTTTGATAAAAGAGAATGACTCACATTGCAGATTTAAACGGGTAGAGTTTACCCTACTGATTAGCCTTGTAACCTAATTTAAATAACAATGCACACGAAATAGGTCAGTAACTAATACAGCATTTACGATAACTCACGAGACTAAAACCTTCACAACGAATGACAAAGTGCAATACTTAAACATCGATCGAATTCACGACGAATGACAAAGTATGGCCCTAATGTGGGCAGCACTTAAACATCCATCGGATAGTTTCAATCGATCGGACATTGAATCGTAGCAGCGATCGAGTTAATACCCTGTATCGTAGCAGCGCCTCCCTAATAGAAATTATGATTTCGAACAGTATAACTTTGTTTTTGAAAGTTGTTTTCGACACCAGATGAAAGCCCATGGTCGAATCTATTTATAGCAGAAATTTGGGGTTTACGCGGCCCGCGTAAGCCCCTTCTTCATCTTTACGCGACCTGCGAGGAACCCTAGTCATAGACTAGGGCTAGCGTGTCATCAGTAGTGCTGCCACGTGTATGCCACGTGGCCTGGGAATGCTTATATGGTCAAACATAAGTTGACGCGGCCCGCGTAAGGGTCCGCTTGTGTTTTACGCGGCCCGTGAGAGGACCAAAAATATGATTTTCCTGATTTTTTATATGGATTAGAGTTTCGGGGGTCTGGGTTTTCACTTACGGGTCGGTTTGGGACATTTTTGAAGGTCCTTACATCCTCCCCACCTTATTTAGAATCTCGTCCTCGAGATTTATTGGAATAAGTGAGGATACTTTCGTTTCATTTCTGATTCCAGCTCCCAGGTGTATTCGGCTCCTCTTTTCGACTCCCACTTGACCTTAACCAGTACCAATCTTTTGTGTTTAAGAAATTTAATCTTTCTGTCTTCTATTTGAAGTGGTTTCTCTATGAATTTTAACTTCTCATTTACCTCTATGTCTTGGAGAGGTACTACCAATGATTCGTCTGATAAACACTTCTTGAGGTTGGATACATGAAATACGTCATGTACTCCGGCTAGTTCCTTAGGCAGTTGTAAGCGATAGGCCACTGGCCCTATTTGCTGTATTACTGGAAATGGTCCTACATACCTTGGACTCAGCTTTCCTTTCTTACCGAACCGAACTACTCCTTTCCAAGGAGAAACTTTCAAGAGTACCTTGTCTCCAACTTGAAACTCTAGTGGCTTGCGTCGATTATCGGCATAACTCTTTTGGCGATCTCGAGCCGTTTTTAGTCTTTCCTTGATTTGAGTGATCTTGTCAGTGGTTTCTTATACGATTTCAGGACCTGATAGTTGACTTTCTCCTATTTCTACCCAACAGACTGGAGTTCTACATTTTCGTCCATACAATGCTTCGAATGGGGCAGCTTTAATGCTTGAATGATAACTATTATTATAGGAGAATTCGATTAAGGGTAGGTGGTCATCCCAGTTTCCACCAAAATCTATCACACATGCCCTAAGCATGTCCTCCAGGGTTTGGATCGTCCTTTCACTTTGTCCGTCTGTCTGAGGATGGTATGCAGTGCTTAAATTTAGTCAGGTTCCCATTGCTTCCTGGAAACTTATCCAGAAATGGGAAGTGAAACGACTATCCCTATCTGATACAATGGAGAGTGGGACTCCATGTAAGGATACTACTTCGTCTACGTACAATTTGGCTAACCTTTCCATGCTAAAGGTTTCCTTCATTGGTAGAAAATGAGCTGATTTGGTTAATCGATCCACAATTACACAAATCGCATCATTACCTTTTCTGGTTTTGGTCAACTTAGTAACAAAGTCCATTGTTATGAGTTCCCATTTCCATACAGGCATTTCTAATTGTTGTAGTAGACCTGAGGGTTTCCGGTGTTCTGCCTTTACTTGTGAACAAGTAAGACATTTAGAAACATATCTAGCTATGTCCTTTTTCATTCCTATCCACCAGAAATTATTTCTTAAATCTTGGTACATTTTATTATTTCCTGGGTGCATGGTATACCTAGATTTATTGGCTTCTTCTAAAATCTTATCTCTTAATTCTCCTTGCTTAGGTACCCAAATTCTTCTTTCATGGAATCTCCAAATTCCATCACTTCCTTGTTCTAATTCCTTTATTCTTCCTTTCATTCCTTCAGCATCATCTTTGATTGATGTTTCTTGAATATTCTTCAGTTGTTCCATTAAATCTAACTGTAGATTTAATCTAAGAGCACGAACTCATCGTTGTTTCTCATGATACTTACGACTTAAAGCATCAGCAACTACGTTTGTTTTTCCTTTGTGATATTGAATATCACAGTCGTAGTCACTTAGGATTTCCATCCACCTCCTTTGCCTCATGTTCAATTCTTTTTGCCCAAATATGTATCTTAAGCTCTTATGATCTGTATAGATAGTAAACTTACTTCCATACAAATAGTGTCTCCAAATCTTAAGGGCAAAAATTATAGCTCCTAACTCTAAGTCATGAGTCGTATAGTTTTCTTCGTGCTTTTTCAATTGCCTTGACGCATACGCAATTACCTTCTTGCGTTGCATTAGCACACTTCCTAATCCTAACTTAGAAGCATCACAATAAACTTCAAAATCTTTCGTTCCTTCTGGTAAGGAAAGAATTGGGGCGTTTGTTAGCTTTTGTTTCAAAATCCTGAAGGCCTCTTCTTACCTAGGTCCCCATTCAAACTTAACTGATTTACAGGTTAGCTTAGTTAAGGGTACATCTATTTTGGAAAAGTCCTTAATAAACCGTCTCTAGTATCCGGCTAATCCTATAAAACTTCTAATTTCCATAGCTGACTGCGGAACCTTCCATTTAGTGATCGCTTCTATTTTAGAGGGATCTACGTGAATCCCTTCGTGATTCACCATGTGTCCTAAAATTGTACCTCCTGTAGCCAAAATTCACATTTCGAGAATTTGGCATAAAGCTTCTCTTTTCTTAACAAAGTTAAGAGTGCATGCAGATGCTGACGGTGTTCATCCTGGCTTTTGGAATAAATAAGTATATCGTCGATAAAGACAATTACAAATTTATCCAAATACGGTTTACAGATTCTATTCATCATGTCCATAAATGCTGCAGGAGCATTTGTTAACCCAAATGGCATGACTGTAAACTCGTAATGACCATACCTAGTTTTGAAAGCAGTTTTAGGTATGTCTTCTTCTTGTATTTTCAACTGATGGTATCCGGAGCGTAAATCTATCTTAGAAAAGTATCTAGCTCCCTGAAGTTGATCGAAAAGATCATCAATCCTAGGTAATGGATATCGATTCTTAATTGTAACCTTATTCAATTCCCTATAATCGATACACATTCGCATTGACCCATCTTTCTTTTTCACAAACAACACTGGAGCTCCCCACGGGGATGAACTAGGTTGTATGAATCCTTTGCTTAATAATTCATCTAGTTGCTTTTTCAATTCTAGCATTTCGGTGGGTGCTAACCGATAAGGTGCCTTTGCTATCGGTGTAGTTCCAGGAATTAGATGGATTCTAAATTTGACTTCCCTATTGGGTGGAAATCCCGGTAGTTCTTCTGGGAATACATCTGGGTATTCTGATACTACTGGAATTTCTTTAAGTCCTTTACCTTTTGTGTTAATGATTACTGAAATCATATACACCATTTCATGTTTTCTTGAATAACTGGCCAATTTCATTACTGAAATGAATTTCAGTGGCTTTCGCGGCTTATCTCCTGTAATCACCACTAATTCTCCTGTGGGTGTATGAATTTCTATGGAATTCTTATCACAAAGAATTCGAGCATGGTTGGCTACTAACCAATCCATTCCTAATACCACATCGAATTCGGCTAAATTCATAGGTAACAGGTTTGCAGAGAATTTATGGCCTAAGAGTTCTATCTTTTCTTTTCGCAAAACCTTATCTATGTTAACAAAATTCCCATCTGCTGTTTCTACCTTAAAAATTTGTCTAAGGTTGGTTAAGGGTAGGTTAAGAGCTTGGCAGAATGAAGTATTTATAAAACTTTGGTTTGCACCAGAGTCAAATAATACTTTTGCATAAACATTGTGAACTAGGAACGTACCAGCTATCACATCAGGGATTAGTTCTGCTTCCTGAGTAGTCAATTGGAAGGCTCTTGCGTTTCTCTTGGTAGTTCCTTCTGCAGGTTTGGCTTTGTTATCAGCTGGTTTGACTAATTTTGGGCAGTCTGGCCTAAAATGTCCAGCTTCTCCACAGTTGTAGCAGATTGTGGATTTCTTCTTCCTACAGTCTTCCTCTTGATGTTCTGGAATTTTGCAGAAATTGCAATACCCCTTGCATCTTCCAAAATGCTTCCTTTTACAGGCATTGCAAAATGGAACAGTGGAAGATTGCCCAGTTCCCTTTTTCTTGAAATTACTACGGTTACCCATACGGAATCCCTGGGTAATCTTTTGGGCCACTTCCTTCTTTCTATTTTCTTCTTGCGTACGCACTAGTCCGTCAGTCAAAGTGTTGGCTAATTCCACTGCATCGTCAATTGTGCGAGGTCTCGCAGCTTTAACCATATCACGGATTTCGCCAATCAATCCCCAAATATAACGGGAAATAAGCACCGGCTCTGGCGAAGCCAGGGTTGGTACTACTCTAGCATATTCGAAGAATGTCGAAGTATACCCTCGACAATCTACATCCACCATCCGGTGGTTTAAGAATTTATTCGCCATTTCTTCTTTCTCATATTCAGGGCATAATTTTCTTTCCACCAGCCGCTTAAATTCTTCCCAGCTCATGGCATAGGGGACATCGCTTCCCTTTGCTTGTAGTACTGTATTCCACCATTCTAGCGCCCCTTCTTTAAAAAGATGCGACGCATACATGACCTTGTCTTCCTTGGCACATTTACTTATTTTAATTACTGCCTCGGTTATCTCTAACCAACGCAGTGCAGCAGTCTCCCCTTCGTTGCCTGCAAATTCAACCGGTTTACAGGCAAGAAATTCCTTATAAGTGCAACCAGGCGTTTCAACTTTCATTTTCTTAAGGAGTGGGGCTTGCATTCCATCGTTGTCGTTATTAGTATGGTTACCTCCTCCATTTACACTATTACTAAAATTGTCGCTGTGTGTACGTTTGCTAGGAATAATTTGTTGAGGTTCAACTGGATTTCGGGCAGCAGCAAGGATTGCTGGAATAGCATTGGCTATTCCCTGAGCAACGATATTCTCGATATCTTGCCTATTCAGAAATTGATCCTCATTGTTATGCTCAGATTGGTTAACTTCATTAACGGGTTCATTACCAGCGTGTTCCATCTGGTAATTAATTTATATAAGTGGTTAGTATAAAATAATTAATAACTAAACATAACAAAATAATTGCACATAATCACGTTAACAAGTATAGCCAAAATTGTTGATTTTTCAACGTTTGATATTTTATATATTTTAATAGGCATCCGTACAAACTGGTTATCTTACAAAAGTTCTATTTTTAGGTTATTTCACATAATTATATTTTTATGATTATTTTATTATTAAACAAACACCACACAACCACACATGATTCCTGTTAGCTGGCATTTCAGAAACGACGCTCCCTCTCGTCGTACTTCCAAGATATTCTTTCCCCTACTTCCCTAATTCGATTCCCTACATCAATCAGCTCCTCGCCATAATGACGGAGTTCCGCCAAGTTTTCGGAGCTCATCGGTGGGTGTAGTGGAGGTTCAGGATCAAATTGGGGGAAAAAGGTATTAGGGTTATTTAGGAGATTTTGAAACTGCCAGTCAGTGGTCCACCACTCTTCTAGCTCTGCTGGTAGAGGTTGGGTGTGGATAATAGGATCTGGGATTTCAGGCTCTAAGTCAACTGGAAGTTGTGCTTCCGCTGGGTAATTAAAAAGGTTTTCACCGGCAGGTCCGATGAGGTCACTAAGTGCCAGTTTATGATCCAGCTCCTCCCAGGGTGGCATTTCCTGGTCTTGCCTGGAACTTTCTCCAATTTCTATTTCCTTGCCTTTACCTTTGAGATCCTCCGTCTTTACAACTTTCCGTGTCGCTGGTTTCCTCCTGCGCACACGCCTCCAGCCCACAATTCTTCTTCTCTTCTTTGGCTTGGGTTTCTCCGGTGGCTGGGCCTGAAATTCCATAGGTTCCTCCATGTCGGCACAATAAATGGTAAAGTCTTTGGAAACTTCCACATTAACAGAATAAAGATTGAGATTCTGAAGAGCTTTAGACAATTCATTCATGCTGTTTAGCAGATATGAAGAAACACACAAAATTCTAGGTTAAAAGTTTGTAACTTGAATTTTTACATAATCACCGAATGGAAATTAGAAAAATTAAGTATATATAAAAATATGAAATATTGCGATTTATGTATATATATTATAAATTACAAATTTACAACTGAAATTTAAAATATACTAGGAATTGTACATTTTATTTTAGTCTATCTTTTCTTACTAAGTTATTTATCTAATAGGCAAGTTTCTTTAAAGGTTCTGGCTTAAGGATGAAATGGGTGATAGTACTGGTCAGGGTGTTGGCAGTTAACAGTTTACATTTACTGCTGTAGTGGCTAACATATAGAGATTTGCCTATTGTTCATCTAACTCATCTTCCCATGGTGGGTTAGTGCCTATTTTCTGAGTTTCCTTATTAATCATTACTCCTTTTGGTTGTGACTTCATTATTTTCTCTTGACTTTTTCTAATAATACAACTTCTTTTCTTAGGGGTAAGTGGTTTCTCAAACTGTGCCTTACGAACAAATATTCCTTCCTCAGTATCTGCTGAGTATCTTGAGGAAAATGAAGTTCCCTTATGTTTTGGTGAACTATCTAATTGACGATAGATGTCCACAATTCTTTGCTTACCCATACTGTAACTAACAAGTAGTCAGTTAATAGTCACAAAATGGTAATCAGGAAAAATTAAGTATTTCTAAATACTTAACGGGCTTAAATCAGTGGCTCTGATACCACTTTTTTCTGTCACGGCCCTCGTCCCGGTTTTACCCGGTCCAGGAGCCGCGGGACAGAAACCCATGGTATTTATTCATTGAGTTGACAGCGGAAGATTTTACATGATCTTTTAAAACTTGAAATGCCCGATTATTTTATTTCATAATTCGGGATAAACCCCGTAATTTACAATAGAGGAATTTCATAAGGAAATTCCCTGATTTACAAAACATGTTTATTTATTTAACTGAGCCACTACTTCAAGTTTGTTAGTGCTCCGTAGCACTTTTCCTTGGTTCACAGTAGTCACCTGAAACATGTTTTGAAAATATTTTATCAGCGTGGAAATACTGGCGAGTCATTCTGGTTAAATAAAACGACACATAGTTATTAATTATTGCATAAGAGCGATTATAATGGATTCTATCTTATTTTTATCTGGCACCGTGTCACCTCCTGGTGACGATGGTCATACCACTATTGGGTCCTTTCACCCAAGTAGTGATGATTATCACTGTTAGGATTTATTAGCCTAGCCGTGAGAAATTAGTAATGTGCACAATACCCCACTAGCCAGTGATTCAAGATAACCACGACTTAATCCCTGTAATTATAACCTTTGAAAATAAATGGAGTATTGTAAAATACTTTTGATAAAAGAGAATGACTCACATTGCAGATTTAAATGGGCAGAGTTTAGCCTACTGATTAGCCTTGTAACCTAATTTAAATAACAATGCACACAAACTAGGTCAGTAACTAATACATCATTTACGATAACTCACGAGACTAAAACCTTCACAACTGTTGATGCAACAAATAAGAGACCAAGGATAGTAGCGAGGTTGGTTAGGCAAAAGGGTTAAAGGGTTTAACTTTGCCTAACGCAGGCCGTGGGGTCCCCCCACGTTTGCAAGACGTGGAAGGAGGTTCACTAGTTTATTTTTGTTGTTTGCTAAGGATCCTCCTATGAAATATATTCAGATTCGGATGAAGGGGCAAATAGAATGTGTGTGTTGGATGTGAAAGGGAGTAACTCGCATGAAGCAAGTACTCGGAGTGAATGACCAGAGATTTAAGGAATCTTGACTTGCCAGAAATGTCCTTACTCAGTAAATGAAGTGTCAAATATATAGGAGAAGACATCTCCTAAAGAGGAATGCATTTGACTAGTGACCTTGCTTGCAGTGAGGGGCTTACCCTTTCGGGGGTTGAAGCCTTTTGACCCCTAGATAATAGAGTGTGCTCTGTGGACCTGCCTTGCTTTTGCGGCTGGCGAGTTGGTGAAGTAATCTGGAGACATGACTACTTACTGTTCCGTGCTACTTTATCTCGTCTTCCCAGGTTTTTAACCTTTGAACCATTTTGCCTTGTGAGCATTTACGTATTTAAATCATTCATATTTGGTCTTGGGCTACCCCCGTCATCAGCCCCCTAAGTCAGAGGTTTTTGGGAAATGAGCTCAAAGACTTCTGACTTTTATACGTATGTTTTTCTACCCAAAGGCTTCGAGGGTTCGAAGGTTGGAAGGTTGAGAACAGTTTTTGAATTTCGGAATTTAACAAGACAGTTGACAAGACATGTGGCAGTTTGTCAGGCGGTGGTTTTTAATTTCTGCCTGTTGATAATTATCGCTTATTTCATTTATTTTCACATTTTTATTTTGAAGAACATTACTTGCTCCCTTTTTCTCTCAAGTATCCCCCTTTTTCAAATCAAGTCAGTTCCGTTTTGCTTACTTTCTTTTTAATTGTTCATATCATGGGTGCTCGTAAGGATATGGCGAAGTCTTTTTCTCGACTGACCCAAGAGGAAGTCGATTTGTTTTGTATGGAATGGGGTATAGGGATGAATTATAAACCGGTTGCACCGGCTTGTGATAAATCTATCAATGAATATCCTTCTGGTATGATTGCCTTGTATTGTCGTCATTTTGAGTTTTCCAATCTTCGTTACCCGTTTTCAAACTTTGTTTTGAATATTTTGGAATATTACCGAGTGTCTTTTGGTCAGATTCACCCCCTTGGCATGGCTAGGGTTTTACATTTTGAAATTTTGTGCTGGGCCACCGGGTATGACCCATCTCTGTTGTCCTTCCGTCGCTTCTTCCGGCTTGCTAAGAATGGTGATTGGTTCACCTTTGAGACCACTCAAGTCGATACTTGTTTAATTTCTTCCATGGTTTCTACACTTGGGGTCTGGAAAGATCGGTTTTTCTGGGTGTCGGAGGAGATTGTTCCTTTCAAACTTGTTTGGAGACACCCGGATGCCGTTCTGAACGAACCGAGGCCTTCTGATTCTGAAATAAACACTCGTTTTTTAGAAATTCTCAGGGAGTGCCCTTCGAGGCTTCGTCCCTTCCCTGAGCATTTGTTGGTGTTGTTGGGTATAAGTAAAGTGTGGGAAAAGGCCAACCGGGATCCGGTGCTTATTAGAGATGGGAAGGGTATGCATTTATTCTTTTCTTGCTTTTTTGTTCCTTTTTCTTTGTTTGCTTGTGTGCTTTTTACATTTGTGTTGCAGTTATGTCTGCCCTTGATTTTATTAAAAGTGATGATACATCTGACGTTGCCTTTGATGATGTTGCTGCTACTCCTGCCTAGAATGCGGTTGTTAAGGGTTCTGATTACAGGTTTGAGGGTTCTGGTTACGTGAATGTTCCGAATGTTAAAGGCTTTACCAAGGTTACTGCTTCCAAAGGTTCTACCCGTCTTTCCCAACGTCATCTAAAAGGTGTTGATCAGCCTTCTGGCTCGGAGCCTGATGACGGGGGTAGCCCAAGATTAAATAAAATGACTAAATACGTAAATGCTCAAAGGGTTAAATGGTTCAAGGGTTAAAAAGCTGTGAGGAGGGGAAAAGCAATACGGAAACAGTAGCCAGTCACATCCAAGGATTGCTTCACCAACCCACAGCCGCAAAAGCAATGCAGGTCTGCAGAGCACACGCTATTATCCAGCAAAAGGCTTTAACCCCCGAAAGGGTAAGCCCCTCATTGCAAGCAAGGACACTAGTCAAATGAATGCCTCTTTGGGAGATGTCTTCTCCTATATAATCGACACTTCATTAACTGAGTTGGGACATTCTTGGCCAGGCCTGTTTCCTTAAACTCTGGTCATTCACATTGAGTATTTGGTTTATGCAAGTCACTCACTCTCACATCCAACACACACATTCCGTTTGCTCCCACATCCGAATCTGAGTATACTTCAGAGAAGGATCTTCAGCAAACAACAACAATAAACTAGTGAACCTCCTTCCACGTCTTGCAAACGTGGGGGGACCCCACGACCTGCGTTAGGCAAAGTTGAACCCTTCAACCCTTTTTCCTAACCAACATAGCTACCTTCCTTGGTCTCTTATTTGTTGCATCAACAAGTTGGCGCCCACCGTGGGGCTACGCTGCTATTTCTCCGCAAAAAGACCTAGTAGTGTAGCTCTCTTCACTTAAAATCATCATGTCTGAAAGTGGATCCCCGGGTGAAGTTAATCAGGTTCCAAACACCTCAACCCCGGGTAGTAGCCAAGCTCATCTGGCTATACCAACTTCTTTCTCAACTCCGGGGAGCACACCCGAATTCCTCACCTTCAACACACCAACTCCATCCAGATCCGGAGTTCCTTCTCCCAATGTCGGTATCTCTGACACCCCGGCTCGTGTTGAACTTACCCCCGAGGGAGTGGCCAACAATTTCCTGGAACTGAGGTCTCTCCTCAACCAGCATGTGAATAGAGAAACAGAAAAAGGGGTGAGAATCCGCCTAGATTATGACGAACCAGAACCGACGTTGTCTCCCGGACCACCTCCCTTTCCTTTCACCACTAGAAATGAGGCTGGTCCCAGCAATCCTCCTAACCCTCACCCGTATCTGTCCACAATGACGAATCCCACAGTGCATCCCTTCTTCTCGTCCCAACCGATTACTAGTGGTGCTCCTTTGGGACATGAGCTAACTCTTGACCAGCTCCTTTCCAGCATCTACAACAACCACGTGCTGTTATGAGTACTCCCTTTGGAGTAAGCTGTCCGTGCTCCCCTTGGCACGAAGTGCTGTTATGAGTACTCCCTTTGGAGTAAGCTGCTCGGTCGCACCTGGAAGCCTTCAAGGCTTCAACCTCATGCCCATAATGATGACCCAGATGATGGCCAACTTCCCGTGGCAACACTTTATAAATCAGGTGCTAGCCACTCAGGGAAACAACGGCAACGGCAATAATGTGGGTGCAGGGGCTGAAGAAGACTTGGCCAAACCGTATAAGCCAAGCAACCTTTCATGCTTTTCACAACAAATAGCTGATTATGATTTTCAAGCAAAGATCAAGATGCCTCCTCACATCAAAACATACGATGGGACTGAAGACCCTGAGGACCATCTTCAGATCTTTACCGGTGCAGCAAGGATAGAGAAATGGTCAAACGCTGAATGTTGTCTAATGTTCATGCAAACCCTTGTCGGATAAGCCAGAATCTGGTTCAACGACTTACCTGCTCGAAGCGTTCGAAGCTTCGACGACCTCAGCAAGGGTTTTCTGGCCAATTTCTCCCAACAAAGACGATATGTCAAAGACGCAACAGTAATCTTCCAGATAAAACAACGTGATGACGAAAGTCTCCGAGCGTTCATTGAACGGTACAAGAAGGAAGGTCTAACTTATGTAGGGGCGGATGAGAAAATGAGGGTAGCCGGTTTCATGAACGCTATCACCTCAAAATATCTTACAAGAGATTTCAACAAATCTCTGCCCAAAACCTTGGAAGAAGCTCGAGAGAGAGCAGAAGCCCACATCCGGGGAGAAGAGGCAGTAGACATTAAAGAGCAAAGGAAAAGAGGGTCCAGTTGGCGTGACAACAGCCCAGCCAGAAAAAGAGGGAATTTTAACTCCTATGACAGACGTCAAAAGGGTTCAGACCATCGAAGGCCTGAAGGTCGGAACCCCCCAACCAGAGAAAAAGGCATGAGCTTCACACCTCTCACAAAAACTCCTCAAGAGATCCTTGCAACGGAAGAAGTCAAGCAAAACTTTCGACCTCCTAGACCTCTCCCCAAAAGCAGAAAAAATGAGAACTCTACACAATATTGCGAGTTTCATGAAGAAAAAGGTCACCACACCAATGATTGCTTCCAACTGAAGAAAAGAATTGAAGAAGCTGTTAAGTCCGGAGAACTCGCTCATTTGGTAAAGGGAGTCCGGGACAAAATGGCTGAAGGAAAAGGCAAGGAAGTCAATATGGTGGATTCTGATGGAAGGGTTCCTCATAAAAGACAGCGGTTGGAAGCTTGGGAGCTTCAGTGTGTCTGTTTCCCCCCAACGGAGAAAGACCCTCTCTTTAGCCCTCTTGTGGTAGAAGCTACCGTGGGAACATTGCAAACATGTAAGGCATACATAGACACTGGGGCGGCCACTGAAATCATGTTCGATAAATTCTTCAACCGCTTGAGTAATGAAGAACGTTCAAGGCTTCAACCCTCTGGAACCTCTATAAAAGGTATCGCTAATATACCCCTCAAGCCTTTAGGAAAGCTGACACTTAATGTTCGTTTCAATGAAGGTTTGAAAGAAAGAACCCAACCACTCACCTTTGTGGTTATCAACATCCCCTCAAGCTATGATGTGATCATTGGAAGGCCAGGGCAGTGTGCATTCTACATGGCCGTGTCTGTTGGCCATGGCACAGTCAAATTTCCTACCGAGAGGGGCATAGCAACCCTTCAACCCTCTCAAGAAGCTTACATGGTTGAGGGTGAAAGCTCAAACAGTGAAGAAGACAGGCAAAGGTTGGTCATAAACCCTAAGTACCCTAAACAAAGAATAAGGGTCAACCCAAGCCTTTCTCAAGAGACCCTTTCATATCTCGAAAAGCTGCTAACACATTACAGCGATGTCTTCGCTTGGTGTCCAGAAGATATGACAGGGATCCCTCAGAACATTGCTGAGGATGAGTTAAGAATACCACCGGATGTCAAGCCTGTGGTCCAAAAGAAAAGAAGCCCAGCACCCGAGAGAAGCCTGGCAGCCTGTCAAGAGGTTGAAAAGCTTGTATCTGCCGGCATTCTCCGAGAAGTCAAGTACCAATCATGGGTTGCAAACCCGGTTATGGTCAAGAAACCCGAAAACTCTTGGAGGATGTGCATAGATTTCAAAGATCTTAACAAGGCTTGTCCTAAGGATTGCTATCCACTACCGGAAATTGATCTCAAGGTTGACTCCCTCACCGGTTACTCGTTCAAATGCTTTCTTGATGCATACAAAGGTTACCACCAAATCCTCATGAAGGAAGAGGATGAGGAAAAAACAGCCTTTCACACGGACAAAGGGATCTTTTGTTATCAAAAGATGCCTTTTGGCCTCAAAAATGCTGGTGCAACCTACCAACGACTCATTGACAAAGCCTTTGAAAGTCAAATTGGCAAAAACATGGAGGCATATGTCGATGACTTGGTAATCAAAAGCAAGACGGAATATCAAATGCTCGATGACATTCAAGAAACTTTCAAGAATCTCAGAAAGGTTAACATGAAGCTTAACCCGGAGAAATGCTCATTTGGATTTGAAGAAGGAAAGTTCTTGGGTCACATTGTTGGGAAACAAAGCATCAAAGCCAACCCAAACAAAGTGAAAGCTGTCCTCGAAACCAAACCACCAAAAACCAGGAAAGAAGTCGATAGTTTAAACGGGAAGCTTGCAGCCTTGAAGTGTTTTACCTCCAAGCTGGCTGAAAGGTCTCTACCCTTCTACAAAACGCTCAAGAATTGCTCTAATAAGAAGAACTTCAAATGGACCGATGAGGCTGAAGAAGCCTTCAACCAGATGAAACAACATCTTGCTTCCTTACCAGACATCACAGCTCCTGAAACGGGGGAACCAATTTCAGTCTATTTATCAATTGCTGAAGAGGCCATAAGTGCAGTCCTCATCATCGAACGGGACAAAGCTCAGGTACCCGTCTATTTCTTCAGTAAAACTCTAAAATTGGCTGAAACCAAATACCCTCCCCTTGAAAAGCTTGCCTTAGCCCTAGTTCAAACAGCTAGAAGGCTTCGAAGGTATTTTCAAGAACATCCTATACAAGTGGTCACCGACCAACCTATTAAGAATGTGCTTGAAAAACCAGAGAATTCGGGAAGACTGGCCAAATGGGCAGTGGAACTAGGTGAACATAACATCACCTACGTTCCACGAAAAGCTATCAAAGCCCAAGTCTTGGCCGATTTCATCGTGGAAATCCCGAACCAAACAATCACTGAAGTAAATACTACCACCACCGAACCCTCCAACCCTAAAGCCTGGAAGCTTTTTACCGATGGGGCTTCCAGTGTTGAAGGGTCAGGGGCGGGGCTAATTTTGATCAACCCAGAAGGGTTGGAATTCACATATGCTCTCCGTTTTGATTTTCAGACCACCAATAACGAGGCTGAATACGAGGCACTAATAGCTGGCTTAAGGCTGGCTAAAGAAATGAAGGTTGAAAAGCTTGAAGTGTTCACAGATTCGTTGCTGGTTTCAAGCCAAGTAAACGATAGCTACATAGCTAAAGAGCCCAACATGAAAAAATACAGAGAAAAATCCAAGGAGCTGATGAGTACCTTCCAAGCATGCAACATCAAACAGATCCCCAGATCTCAAAACAAAAAGGCTGATGCCCTAAGTAAGCTTGCATCTCTCACTTTCGCCCACCTTACCAAGAAGGTGCTGGTAGAAGTGTTGAAGGCCCCATCAATTGACGAATTGGAGGTTCAAGATGTAGTTACCGAGGAAGATCCAAACTGGATGACTCCCATCAAAAAGTTCCTTAAAAATGGTGAATTACCCAATGATCAAGTAGAAGCTAAAAGGGTTGAAATCAAGGCAAGGCAATATGTACTACAAGGAGAAACCCTTTACAAAAAGGGTTACCTTGCTCCCTTGCTAAGATGTGTCGGTCCTGAGCAAAGTAAGTATTTGATCAAAGAAATTCACGAAGGTGTATGCGGAGCTCACTTTGGAACTAGGTCGGTGGTTGCAAAGCTCATGAACCTTGGGTATTTCTGGCCCTCAATGCACCGGGATACAACCGAACAGTTAAGGAAATGTGATGCTTGCCAGATTCATGCACCAATCCCAAAAAGTCCCAAGCATGACTTGGTCCCGATAACCTCGGCATGGCCATTCCATAAATGGGGAATGGACATTGTTGGTCCATTTCCCCCAAGCAAAGGAGGAGTGAAATTCTTGCTGGTGGCAATAGATTATTTCACTAAGTGGCCCGAGGTAAAGCCACTTGCTAAGATCACGGGAAAAAAGGTTATTGACTTTGTTTGGGAGAACACCATTTGCCGTTATGGATTGCCGGGAGTACTTGTCACTGATAACGGAAGGCAATTTGCTGAGAAGCCTTTCAGCGTTTGGTGCAAGGAGTACAGAATCGACCAGGTTTTTAGCTCAGTGGCTTATCCGCAATCAAACGGTCAGGTTGAAAGGACGAACAGAAGCATAGTGGAAGGTATCAAGACAAGATTGGGAAGATACGAAAGCAACTGGCTTGAAGAATTGCCTAGTGTCCTATGGGCAATTAGAACAACCGAAAAAACAAGCCATAAGAAAACACCCTATAGCTTGGTATTTGGGTCCGAGGCTGTGATCCCCGCTGAGATAGGAGTTGTAACCCAACGAATCGTCAACATGGATCCCGAAACAAACCAAAAAGAGACCATGTTGAATTTACAACTCCTAAAGGAAGCACGAGATCAAGCTGCAATCCAAGAAGCCAAATACAAGCAACAAATGGAAGCCTACTACAACAAGAAAGTCAAGAATGAAAGATTCAAGCCAGGAGACCTGGTCCTCAGAAACAATGAAGCTAGCAAAAAGGAAAATCAAGGAAAGCTTGGCCCAAAATGGGAGGGTCTATATACCATCCTCGAAGCACACAAGGGTGGATCCTACAAGCTAGCAGATTCAGAAGGCAAAAGGCTTCCAAGACATTGGAATGGCAAAACCCTGAAAAGGTTCCATGTGTAGACAGGAAAGTTTGGTTTGTATCAAAATGTATTTCGAACAACACTATGAATACCTTTTGTAAAAAGCAAGTATTGCTTGAATGAATGAAGTTGTTTTATCAAACTTGTCTTTCTATCCTAAGATCAGGCTGAGAACCTAGCAAAAAACTCCATGGAAAGGGCCATGTAAGGGGATGAGCTCCCAGGCCACATCGCTTAATAGGTTCAAGGGTTGAATGAACCTATATAAGGGGTGAGTTCCTAAATCAATACAACTCCATGAGACTTGTTAAGAAAAATAAAATTGTCTCATAGACAGGTTTGAACAGCCTACACCAAATGTTCCCTAAGCCTTAAAATATAATCAACAAACAGGCTTATAAAGTCAAGTGAAGAACAAGGAAATGATAAAAAGGATAGGTGTTATGTCTTCTTGTTAAAAATACCAAGGCTAAGTGACTGCAGCACTGAACCCTTTAAGGTATAAAAAACATAAGGGCAGCACAAACTCGACAAAGACAAAGTTACAAAAAGACAAAGAAAATCTAAAAGAACAATACGACTTAGACAAAAAATTATAAAAATACAAACCAAGTCAGATCACAAAACTAAGAAGCCTTCAAGGCTTCAAGCCACCCGGATAACAACTCAAAACGTCAAAGGCTTCAACTTACTACCAGACAGCCAAAAGGCTTGGAAGGTTAAAGCCAAACAAACTGCCTTAACGAAATAGGCACAAGTGTAAAAACATAACACACAGAAAATAGCTAAACATCATACCATATCAAAGAAAGCCCTAAAAGACTTTCAAATACAAGTTAAGGCAAGTCCTAGTAACTTGCAAATTTAACTATTGTTCAAACGGCCATACAGGCCTTAAACACAACCAACGAGAACCTTAAGGGTTCCCGAAAACCTAACATTGTTTAAAGGTTACAAAACATAAATCGTTTTAAGAGTGCTAAGAAAGCTACGAATTCATGCATCAGTAGAAGGCTTAGAAGCCCCAGAGCTACTACCTTTGGCCTTCTTAGTCTTCTTAGCCTTTTTAGTTTTCGGACCCAGATTCTCAACAGCTGAACCCTCCAATCCGACATCCTTCGGAACATCAGATTCCCCAGAAAAAGTATCTTCACTATCTCCCGAGTAGGAACGTTTCCTTGAAAGGGAGCTAAGCATCTCAGCACACAACTTTTCATTCAAACCATCTGGCTTCAGTCCCTGCAAAACGGAGAGAGGCTTACCATAGCAAGAAGCAACCTGGCTCACATACGGGTATGACAACCTCTCCATTTGCTCAACGGAACTCTTAAAGACATCGGAAGCCTCGGGATGGTACAGGGGAGACTTCTCCAAGGGATGACCAGACTCGTGAAGCTTATAACCCGCAATAAGACCTTGGTGTTTTCCCAGATTGAGCATTTTAGTGTAGACATCACCAAGAGCGGAGTTGAATTCTTTAGAATGCAAGAGATAGGTAACCACCTGGTGAAAGCCCTGCTCAATGAGCCATTGGTTATCCCCAGTAGCCTGGGCAACCAGAGTCTTCAAACCCTCCTTCTCCCTATCAAACGCCTTCTTTTGCACAGCCAAGGTCTCCCGGTCAGCTTTCAGTTTCAACAGGCTAGCTTCAAAGCTCTTCTTGAGGTCACCCATCTCAATTTCGTGCCTCTTTGTGAACTCCTCCTCTTTCTTGGTCCAAGCCAGTTCTTTCTCAGAAAAAATCTCGATTTCCTTCTTCATGGCAGCAATTGAAGCTTTCATTTTCTCCTTCTTCTTGGAGGCCTCCTCATATTCCCGCATCCCTTTAGCAAAGCGAGTGACACCTTCAGCCAAAAAGGCAGAAAGGTTGCAGGAACTGAGCATCATCCTAGAGATAAGATGATCACCCTCCATCTTAGATATGGCGTTTCGAACACCGGGAGGAGCAAAATGAGCCAAGGCTTCAGCACAAATAGCAGGATCCTTAAAATTGTCACCAACCTTAACCCCCCAATTAGGCACGTAAATGTCCTCTGAACCCTCGAAGCTTTCGACACTTTTGGCCGACGAACCTTGGATAGCAGAAATGGCACCCTTCTTAACCAACTTCTTCTTCTTTCTTAAAACAATCAACTCCTTTTCCTTGCCCTTACTGACATCCACAACTTGATCCCCTGAAGCCTCAACATCATCACTAACATCAATAGGCTCTGAACCAGAAGGTTGATCAACACTCCTCAGATGGCGTTGGGAACGACGAGTAGAACCTTTGGAAGCAGTAAACTTGGTAAAGCCTTTAATGTTTGGAACATTCACATAACCAGAACCCTCAAACCTGTAATCAGAACCCTTAACAACAACATTCTCATCAGGAGTAGCAGCAACATCATCAAGAACAACGTCAGAGGTATCATCGCTTTTGATGAAATCAAGAGCAGACATGGCTGTAATAAAAAATGTAAAAGCACATAAGCAAATAAAGAAAAAGGAACAAAAGGGCAAGAAATAACAAATGCATACCCTTCCCATCTCTAATAAGCACCGGATCCCGGTTAGCCTTTTCCCACAGTTTACTTATACCCAACAACACCAACAAATGCTCAGGGAAAGGACGAAGCCTCGAAGGGAACTCCCTAAGAATTTCTAAAAACGAGTGTTTATCTCGGAATCAGAGGGCTCCGGCTCGTTCAGAACAGCATCCGGGTGTCTCCAAACAGGTTTGAAAGGGACAATTTCCTCCGACACCCAGAAAAACCGATCTTTCCACACCCCAAGTGTAGAAACCATGGACGAAATTAAACAAGTGTCAACTTGACTGGTTTCAAAAGTGAACCAATCACCATTCTTAGCAAGCCGGAAAAAGCGACGGAAGGACAACAGAGATGGGTCATACCCACAGGCCCGACACAGAATTTCAAAATGCAAAACCCTAGCCATGCCTAGGGGATGAACTTGACCAAAAGACACCCGATGATATTCCAATACATTCATGACAAAGTTTGAAAACGGATAACGAAGATTTGAAAACTCAAAATGACGACAATACAAGGCAATCATACAAGAAGGACAGGCATTGATAGATTTATCACAAGCCGGTGCAACCGGTTTATACTTTGTCCCTATTCCCCATTCCACACAAAATAAATCGACTTCCTCTTGGGTCAGTCGAGAAAAGGATTTTGCCATATCCTTCCGAGCACCCATCACAATGAACAATTAAAGAAAAAATAAGCAAATCGGAACTGACCTGATTTTGAAAAAAAGGGGGGATACCGGAGAGAAAAAAGGAGCAAAGTGATGTTTCTTCAAAGTAAAATGTGTAAATAAATGAGATATGTAAATATAAAATAACCTACAATAGGGGTAATAATGGCAAACAGTAACCGCCACCCTATGAACCGCCATACATCAATCACATCAATTGTCAGTTATTTAAAATTCAAATATTAACTGCTCACAACCCTTCAAGCCTTCAAGCATCGAACTCTTGAAACCTTTAGGCAATAAAATACACGTATAAAAGTCAGAAGTCTTTGAGCTCACTCCCCAAAAACCTCTGACTTGGGGGGCTGATGACGGGGGTAGCCCGAGATTAAATAAAATGACTAAATACGTAAATGCTCAAAGGTTTAAATGGTTCAAGGGTTAAAAAGCTGTGAGGAGGGGAAAAGCAATACGGAAACAGTAGCCAGTCACATCCAAGGATTTCTTCACCAACCCACAGCCGCAAAAGCAATGCAGGTCTGCAGAGCACACGCTATTATCCAGGGGTCAAAAGGCTTTAACCCCTAAAAGGGTAAGCCCCTCGCTGCAAGCAAGGACACTAGTCAAATGAATGCCTCTTTGGGAGATGTCTTCTCCTATATAATCGACACTTCATTAACTGAGTTGGGACATTCTTGGCCAGGCCTGTTTCCTTAAACTCTGGTCATTCATATTGAGTATTTGCTTTATGCAAGTCACTCACTCTCACATCCAACACACACATTCCGTTTGCTCCCACATCCGAATCTGAGTATACTTCAGAGAAGGATCTTCAGCAAACAACAACAATAAACTAGTGAACCTCCTTCCACGTCTTGCAAACGTGGGGGGACCTCACGACCTGCGTTAGGCAAAGTTGAACCCTTCAACCCTTTTGCCTAACCAGCATAGCTACCATCCTTGGTCTCTTATTTGTTGCATCAACAGAGCCTATCGATGTTAGTGATGATATTGAGGCATCAGGGGATCAGGTTACGGATGTTGGCAAGGGTAAGGAAAAGGAGTTAATTGTTTCAAGCAAGAAGAAGAAATTGATTAAGAAAGGTACCATTCCTGTTATTCAAGGTTCATCAGCCAAAAGCGTTGAGAGTTTCGAAGGTTTAGAGGGTCAGGATATTTATGTGCCTGACTGAGGGGTTAAGGTTGGTGATAATTTTAAGGACCCAGCTGTTTGTGCTGAAGCCTTGGCTCATTTTGCTCCTCCCGGTGTTCGAAGTGCCAAATCTGAGATGGAGGCTGATCATCTTATTTCTAGGATGATGCGCAGTTCCTGCAACCTTTCTGCCTTTTTGGCTGAAGGTGTTACTCGCTTTGCTAAAGGGATGCAGGAATATGAGGAGGCTTCCAAGAAGAAGGAAAAAATGAAAGCTTCAATTGCTGCAATGAAGAAGGAAATCGATAGCTTTTCTGAGAAAGAGCTGGCTTGGACCAAGAAAGTGGAAGAGTTAACAAGGAGGCACGAGATTGAGATGGGTGATCTCAAGAAGAGTTTTAAAGCTGACAGTCTGAAGCTGAAATCTGATAGAGAGGCCTTGGTTGTACAACAGAAGGCTTTTGATGAGGAGAAAGATGGTTTAAAGACTTTGGTTGCCCGGGCCACTGGGGATAATCAGTGGCTTATTGAGCAGGGTTTTCACCAGGTTGTTACTTATTTGCTTCATTCTAAAGAGTTTAACTCCGCTCTTGGCGAGGTTTACACTAAACTGCTTAATCTGGGAAAACACCAAGGTCTTATTGCGGGTTATAAGCTTCACGAGTCTGGCCACCCTTTGGAAAAATCTCCCTTGTACCGTCCCGAGGCTTCCGACATCTTTAAGAGTTCTGTTGAGCAAATGGAGAGGTTATCATACCCGTATGTCAGTCAGGTTGCTTCTTGTTATGGTAAGCCTCTCTCCGTCTTGCAGGAACTGAAGCCGGATGGTTTGAATGAAAAGGTATGTGCTGAAATGCTTAGCTCCCTTTCAAGGAAACGCTCCTACTCGGGAGATAGTGAAGATACCTTTCCCGGGGAAGCTGATGCTCGAAAGGACGTCAGCTTGGAGGGTTCGGCTGTTGATGATCAGGGCCCAAAGGCTAAGAAGGTTAAAAAGACTAAGAAGGCTAAAGGTAGCAGTTCTGGGGCCTCTAAACCTTCTATTGATGCATGAAATTCGTAGCTTTCTTAGCTCTTTTAAAACAATTTGTGGTTTGTAACCTTTAAACAATATTAGGTTTTCAGGAACCCTTAAGGTTCCTGTTGGTTGTGTTTTAGGCCTGTATGGCCGTTTGAACAATATCTAGACTTTCAAGTTACTAGGACTTGTTTTAACTTGTGACTGAAAGTCTTTCAGGGCTTTCTTTGGTATGGTATTGTGTTTATCCATTTTCTTGGTGTTGTGTTTTTATACTTTGGCTTATTTTGTTAAGGCAGCCTGGTTGGCTTCAACCTTTTAAGCCTTTTGGCTATTCGTAGGTAGGTTGAAGCATTTGAGGTTTCTAGTTGTCGCCTAGGTGGCTTGAAGCCTTGAAGGCTTCATAGTTTAGTGACTTGACTTGGCTTGTATCTTTAATTTTTTGTTCAAGTTGTATCATCCTTTAGATTATTTTTGTCTTTTGGTAACTTTGTCTTTGTCGAGTTTGCGTTGTCTTTATGTGTTTTATACCTTAAAGGGTTCAGTGCTGCAGTCACTTAGCCTTGGTATTTTTAACAAGAAAACATAGCACCTATCCTTTTTATTTTCTTGTTTTTGTTTGATTTCATAAGACTGTTTGTTGGTTATTTTTCTAAGGCTTAAGGAACATTTGGTGTAGGTTGTTCAAACCCGTCTATGAGACAATCTTATTTTAACTTAATAAACTCATGGAGTTGTATTGATTTAGGAACTCACCCCTTATATAGGTTCATTCAACCCTTGAACCTATTGAGCGATGTGGCCTGGGAGCTCATCCCCTTACATGGCCCTTGCCATGGAGTTTTTTGCTAGGTTCTCAACCTGATCTTAGGATAGAAAGACAAGTTTGATAAAACAACTTCATTCATTCAAGCAATACTTGCTTTTTACAAAACGTATTCATAGTGCTATTCTCGAAATACATTTTGATACAAACCAAACTTTCCTGTCTAAACATGGAACCTTTTCAGGGTTTTACCATTCCAATGCCTTGGAAGCCTTTTGCCTTCTGAATCTGCTAGCTTGTAGGATCCACCCTTGTGTGCTTCGAGGATGGTATATGGACCCTCCTATTTGGGCCAAGCTTTCCTTGATTTTCTTTTTTGCTAGCTTCATTGTTTCTGAGGACCAGGTCCCCTGGCTTGAATCGTTCGTTCTTGACTTTCTTGTTGTAGTAGGCTTCCATTTGTTGCTTGTATTTGGCTTCTTGAATTGCAGCTTGATCTCGTGCTTCCTCTAGGAGTTGTAAATTCAACATGGTCTCTTTTTGGTTTGTTTCGGGATCCATGTTGATGATTCGTTGGGTTACAACTCCTATTTCAGCGGGGATCACAGCCTCGGATCCAAATACCAAGCTATAGGGTGTTTTCTTATGACTTGTTTTTTCGGTTGTTCTAATTGCCCATAGAACACTAGGCAATTCTTCAAGCCAGTTGCTTTCGTATCTTCCCAATCTTGTCTTGATACCTTCCACTATGCTTTGATTTGTCCTTTCAACCTGACCGTTTGATTGCGGTTAAGCCACTAAGCTGAAAACCTGGTTGATTCTGTATTCTTTGCACCAAACACTGAAAGGCTTCTCAGCAAATTGCTTTCCATTGTCAGTGACAATTACTCCCGGCAATCCATAACGGCAGATAATGTTCTCCCAAACAAAGTCGATGACCTGTTTGCCTGTGATCTTTGCAAGTGGTTTAACCTCGGGCCACTTGGTGAAATAATCTATTGCCACCAGCAAGAATTTTACTCCTCCTTTGCTTGGGGGAAATGGACCAACAATGTCCATTCCCCATTTATGGAATGGCCATGCCGAGGTTATTGGGACAAGGTCATGCTTGGGACTTTTTGGGATCGGTGCATGAATCTGGAAAGCATCACATTTCCTCAATTGTTCAGTGGTATCATGATGCATTGAGGGCCAGAAATATCCAAGGTTCATGAGTATTGCAACCACCGACCTAGCTCTAAAATGAGCTCCGCATATGCCTTCGTGAATCTCTTTGATCAAATACTTACTTTGCTCAGGACCAACACATCTTAGCAAGGGGGCAAGGTAACCCTTTTTGTAAAGGGTTTCTCCTTGTAGTACGTACTGCCTTGCCTTGATTTTAACCCTTTCAGCTTCTACTTGATCGTTGGGTAGTTCACCATTTTTAAGGAACTTTTTGATGGGAGTCATCCAATTTGGATCTTCCTCGGTGACTACGTCTTGAACTTCCAATTCATCAATCGATGGAGCCTTCAACACTTCTACCAACACCTTCTTGGTGATGTGGGAAAAAGTGAGAGATGCTAGCTTACTTAAGGCATCAGCCTTTTTGTTTTAGGATCTGGGAATTTGCTTAATATGGCATGCTTAGAAGGTACTCATCAGCTCCTTGGATTTTTCTTTGTATTTTTTCATGTTGGGCTCTTTAGCAATGTAGCTATCATTTACTTGGCTCGAGACCAGCAACGAATCTGTGAACACTTCAAGCTTTTCAACCTTCATTTCTTTGGCCAGCCTTAAGCCGGCGATCAGAGCCTCGTATTCAGCCTCGTTATTGGTGGTCTGAAAATCAAAACGAAGAGCATATGTGAATTCCAACCCTTCTCGGTTGATCAAAATTAGCCCAGCCCCTGACCCTTCAACGCTTGAAGCCCCATCGGTAAAAAGCTTCCAGGCTTCAGGGTTGGAGGGTTCAGTGGTGGCAGTGTTCACTTCAGTGGTTGCTTGGTTTGGGACTTCCATGATGAAATCAGCCAAGACTTGGGCTTTGATAGCTTTTCGTGGGACGTAGGTGATGTTATGTTCACCTAGTTCCACTGCCCATTTAGCCAACCTTCCTGAATTCTCTGGTTTTTTAAGCACACTCTTAATAGGTTGGTCGGTGACCACTTGTATAGGGTGTGCTTGGAAATACCTTCGAAGCCTTCTAACTGTTTGAACTAGGGCTAGGGACAATTTTTCAAGAGGGGGATATTTGGTTTCAGCCAATTTTAGAGTTTTGCTGAAGAAATAAATGGGTACCTGGGCCTTTTCTCGCTCGATGGTGAGGACCGCGCTTACGGCTTCCTCAGCGACTGAAAGGCACACCGAGATTAACTCCCCCGTTTCCGGAGCTGCAATGTCAGGTAAGGAAGCAAGATGTTGTTTCATCTGGTTGAAGGCTTCTTTAGCCTCATCAGTCCATTTGAAGTCCTTCTTATCAGAGCAATTCTTGAGCATTTTGTAGAAGGGCAGAGATCTTTCAGCCAGCTTGGAGGTAAAACGCTTCAAGGTTGCAAGCTTCTCGTTCAGGCTTTCAACCTCCTTCTTGGTTTTTCGTGGTTTGGTTTCAAGAACAGCTTTCACCTTGTTTGGGTTAGCCTTGATGCTTTGTTTCCCAATAATGTGACCCAAGAACTTTCCTTCCTCAAACCCAAATGAACATTTCTCAGGGTTGAGCTCCATGTTAACCTTTCTGAGGTTCGTGAACGTTTCCTGAATGTCATCGAGCATTTGATATTCCGTCTTGCTTTTGATCACCAAGTCATCGACGTATGCCTCCATGTTTTTACCAATTTGACTTGCAAAGGCTTTGTCTACTAGACGTTGGTAGGTTACTCCAGCGTTTTTGAGGCCAAAAGGCATCTTTTGGTAACAAAAGATTCCTTTATCGGTGTGGAACGCCGTCTTTTCTTCATCTTCTTCTTTCATGAGTATTTGATGATACCCCTTGTAAGCATCGAGAAAGCATTTGAAAGGGTAACCGGTGAGGGAGTCAACCTTGAGATCAATTTCTGGTAGTAGATAGCAATCCTTAGGGCAAGCCTTGTTAAGATCCTTGAAATCTATGCACATCCTCCAAGAGTTGTCTGGTTTCTTGACCATAACCAGGTTTGCAACCCATGATTGGTACTTGACTTCTCGGAGAATTCCGGCCGACACAAGTTTTTCAACTTCTTGGCAAGCAGCCAGACTTCTCTCAGGTGCCAAACTTCTCTTCTTTTGCACCACAGGCTTGACATCCGGTGGTATTCTTAACTCATGTTCAGCAATGTTTCGAGGGATCCCCGTCATGTCCTCTGGGCACCAAGCGAATACATTGTTGTAATGAGTTAGCAACTTTTCAAGATACGAGAGGGTTTCTTGTGAAAGGCTTGGATTGACCCTTATTCTCTGTTCATGGTACTTAGGATTTATGATTAGCCTTTGCTTGTCTTCTTCACTTCTGGAACTTTCCCCCTCAACCAGGTAGGCTTCTTGAGAGGGTTGAAGGGTTGCTATCCCCCTCTCGGTGGGAAATTTGACTGTGCCATGGCCAACAGACACGGCCATGTAGAATGCACACTGCCCTGGTCTTCCAATGATCACATCATAGTTTGAAGGTATATTGATAACCACAAAGGTGAGCGGTTAGATTCTTTCCTTCTGACCTTCGCTGAAACAAACATTAAGTGTCAGTTGCCTTAAAGGCTTGAGGGGTATATCGGCAATACCTTTTATGGAAGTCCCAGAGGGTTGAAGCCTTGAACGTTCTTCATTGCTTAAGCGGTTGAAGAATTTCTCAAACATGATTTCAGTGGCTGCCCCAGTGTCTATGTATGCTTTATTTGTTTGCAACATTCCCACAGTGGCTTCTACCACAAGAGGGCTTGAAAGAGGGTCTCTTTCTGTTGGGGGGAAGCAAACCCATTGAAGCTCCCAAGCTTCCAACCGCTGTCTTTTGTGTGGAACACTTCCATCGAAATCCACCATACTTACTTCCTTGCCTTTTCCTTCAGCCATCTTGTCCCTTACTCCCTTTACTAAGTGAGCAAGTTCCCCGGATTTGGCGGCTTCTTCAATTCTCTTTTTAAGTTGGAAGCAGTCATTAGTATGGTGTCCCTTTTCTTCATGAAATTCACAAAATTGTGTGGAGTTTTCATTCTTCTTGCTCTTGGGGTGAGGTCTTGGAGGCCTAAAGTTCTGTTTGACTTCCTCCGTGGCAAGGATTTCTTGAGGAGTCTTTGTGA
Organism: Helianthus tuberosus; assembly: GCA_030545235.1. Classification (NCBI taxonomy): domain Eukaryota; kingdom Viridiplantae; phylum Streptophyta; class Magnoliopsida; order Asterales; family Asteraceae; genus Helianthus; species Helianthus tuberosus. The sequence goes on along the minus strand of CM060388.1, from coordinate 18,967,258 downwards.
GGGGTGTGAAACTCATGCCTTTCTCCCTGGTTGGAGGGTTCCGACCTTCAGGCCTTCGATGGTCTGAACCCTTTTGACGTCTGTCATAGGAGTTAAAGTTCCCTCTTTTTCTGGCTGGGCTGTTGCTCCGCCAACTAGACCCTCTTTTTCTTTGCTCTTTAATATCTACTGCCTCCTCTCCTCGGATGTGGGCTTCTGCCCTTTCGAGAGCTTCTTCCAAGGTCTTGGGCAGAGATTTGTTGAAATCTCTTGTGAGATATTTTGAGGTGATAGCGTTCATGAAACCGGCTGCCCTCATTTTCTCATCTGCCCCTACATATGTGAGACCTTCCTTCTTGTATCGTTCAATAAACTCACGAAGACTTTCATCATCACGTTGTTTTATCTAAAAGATCACGGTTGCATCTTTGACATATCGCCTTTGTTGGGAGAAGTTGGCCAAAAAACCCTTGCTGAGGTCGTCGAAGCTTCGAATGCTTCGAGCAGGTAAATCATTGAACCAAATTCTGGTTGATCCGACAAGAGTTTGCATGAACATTAGGCAACATTCAGCATTTTACCACTTCTCAATCCTTGCTGCACCAGTGAAGATCTGAAGATGGTCCTCTAGGTCTTCAGTCCCATCGTACGTTCTGATGTGGGATGGCATCTTGATTTTTGTTTGAAAGTCATAATCGGCTATTCGCTGTGAAAAGCATGAGAGGTTACTTGGCTTATAAGGTTTGGCCAAATCTTCTTCAACCCCTGCACCCACGTTATTGCCATTTTTGTTGTTTCCCTGGGTGGCCAGCACTTGATTAATAAAGTGCTGCCATGGGAAGCTGGCCATCATCTGGGTCATCGTCTGGGGCATGGGGTTGAAGCTTTGCAGGCTTCCAGGTGCACCTGAACAGCTAACTCCAAAGGGGGTGCTCATAACAGCACTTCGTGCCAAGGGGAGCACGGATAGGGCCTGTTCCCACGAGATTGTTGTAGAAGCGGGAAGGCTTGTTACTGGGGACTGTAGGAGCTGATCTAGGGTCAGCTCATGGCCCAGAGGAGCACCATTTATAGCTGGTTGAGACGAAAAGAGAGGACGTGTTGTAGGGTTTGCCATTTTAGACAGATATGGATTAGGGTTTGGAGGATTACTGGGACCAGCCTCATTCCTAGCTGTAAAAGGTGGGATGGGAGGTCCGGGAGACAGCGTTGGTTTGGGCTCATCATTGTCTAGACGAATCCTCACTCCCTTGTCCCTTTCCTTATTTACATATTGGTTGAGGAGAGACCTCAACTCAAGGAAATTGTTGGCAACCCCCTCGGGGGTAAGTTCAATACGTGTCGGGGTGTCCGAGACACCAACATTGGGGGAAGGGACTCCGGATCTGGACGGAGTTGGCATGTTAAAAGTGAGGAATTCAGAAGCGCTCCCCGGAGTTGAGAAAGGAGTTGGTATAGCCACATGAGCTTGGCTAGTACCCGGGGTTGAGGTGTTTGGAACCTGATTTACTTCACCCGGGGATCCTCTTTCGGACATGGTAGTTTCAAGAGAAAAGAGCTACACTACTAGGTCTTTTTGAGGAGAAATAGCGGCGTAGCCCCACGGTGGGCGCCAACTTGTTGATGCAACAAATAAGAGACCAAGGATAGTAGCGAGGCTGGTTAGGCAAATTAAAGGGTTTAACTTTGCCTAACGCAGGTCGTGGGGTCCCCCCACGTTTGCAAGACGTGGAAGGAGGTTCACTAGTTTATTTTTGTTGTTTTCTAAGGATCCTCCTCTGAAATATATTCAGATTCGGATGAAGGGGCAAACAGAATGTGTGTGTTGGATGTGAAAGGGAGTAACTCGCATGAAGCAAGTACTCGGAGTGAATGACCAGAGATTTTAGGAATCTTGACTGGCCAGGAATGTCCTTACTCAGTAAATGAAGTGTCAAATATATAGGAGAAGACATCTCCCAAAGAGGAATGCATTTGACTAGTGACCTTGCTTGTAGTGAGGGGCTTACCCTTTCGGGGGTTGAAGCCTTTTGACCCCTGGATAATAGAGTGTGCTCTGTGGACCTGCATTGCTTTTGCGGCTGGCGAGTTGGTGAAGTAATCTGGAGACATGACTACTTACTGTTCCGTGCTACTTTATCTCGTCTTCCCAGGTTTTTAACCTTTGAACCATTTTGCCTTGTGAGCATTTACGTATTTAAATCATTCATATTTGGTCTTGGGCTACCCCCGTCATCAACAACGAATGACAAAGTATGGCCCTAATGTGGGCAGCACTTAAACATCCATCGGATAGTTTCAATCGATCGGACATTGAATCGTAGCAGCGATCGAGTTAATACCCTGTATCGTAGCAGCGCCTCCCTAATAGAAATTATGATTTCAAACAGTATAACTTCGTTTTTGAAAGTTGTTTTCGACACCAGATGAAAGCCCATGGTCGAATCTATTTATAGCAGAAATTTGGGGTTTACGCGGCCCGCGTAAGCCCCTTCTTCATCTTTACACGACGGAGAGGAACCCTAGTCGTAGACTAGGGCTAGCGTGTCATCAGTAGTGCTGCCACGTGTATGCCACGTGGCCTGGGAACGCTTATCCGGTTAAACATAAGTTAACGCGGCCCGTGAGAGGACCAAAAATATGATTTTCTTGATTTTTTATATGGATTAGGGTTTCGGGGGTCCGGGTTTTCACTTACGGGTCGGTTTGGGACATTTTTGAAGGTCCTTACAAAAGGCCTTCTGTTGAACAGGCATGGCCTCCTTATCAGCTTTTAGCTTCAACTGGTCAGCTTCGAATCTTTTCTTGAGATTACTCACTTCAATCTCATGCCTTCTCGTCAATTCACCCACCTTCTTGACCCAAGCCAGCTCCTTCTCAGAAAAACCATCAATTTCTTTCTTCATAGCAGCCATAGAGGCTTTCATCTTCTCTTTCTTCTTGGAGGTTTCCTCATACTCCCGCATACCCTTAGCAAAACGGGTAACACCTTCAGCCAACAGGGCTGAAAGGTTGCAGGAACTCAGCATCATTCTCGAAATAAGATGATCAGCCTCCAACTCAGAAATAGCACTTCGAACACCGGGAGGAGCAAAGTGGGCCAAGGCTTCAGCACAAACAGCCGGGTCTTTGAAGCTATCTCCAACTTTTACCCCCCCCCCCAATTGGGAACATACACCTCTGCAGCCTCTGAACCTTCAAAGCTCTCGACACTTTTGGTAGACGAACCCTGGATGGTAGGAGTGCTACCTTTCTTAACCAACTTCTTCTTCTTGCCAGAAACAACCAACTCTTTCTCCTTACCCTTTGACACATCAACCTCAATAGCCTGCTCTGGTGATACTTCAATATCATCACTAACATCTATTGGCTCCGAACCAGATGGCTGATCAGCACCTTTCAAATAACGTTTTGAGCGACGAACGGAAACTTTGGAACCTGCAGCTTTGGTAAAACCTTTGACGTTTGGGACACTCACGTAGCCGAAACCCTCGAACCTATGATCGGATCCCCTAACAACCGCATCCTCACCCGGAGTGGCAGCAACATCATCAAAGGCAACGTCGGAAGTATCATCACTCTTGATAAAATCGAGTGCAGACATGACTGCAAAACAAACATAAAACGTATAAGCAAACAAGAAACAAGAACATAACAGCACAACAAGAATAAATGCATACCCTGCCCGTTTCTCAAAAGCACCGGGTCCCGATCGCGTTTTTCCCACAACTTACTGAGACCCAATAACACCAACAAATGCTCAGGAAAGGGACGAAGCCTTGAAGGGCACTCCCTAATGGTTTCTAATAAATGAGCATTTATATCAAAGGCAGAAGGTTCAGGTTCATTCAAAACGGCATCCGGGTGCCTCCAAACAAGTTTAAAAGGAACAATTTCCTCGGACACCCAGAAAAACCGGTCCTTCCAGACACCGAGGGAAGAAACCATAGACGAAATCAAGCAAGTGTCAACTTGAGACGTCTCAAAGGTGAACCAGTCACCATTCTTAGCCAGTCGGAAAAAACGGCGGAACGATAAAAGAGTTGGGTCATACCCAGAAGCCCGGCACAGAACTTCAAAGTGTAAAACCCTAGCCATGCCATGAGGGTGAATCTGACCGAAAGATATGCGATAATACTCTAGGATATTCAAAACAAAGTTCGAAAATGGGTGACGAAGGTTAGAAAACTCAAAATGGCGACAGTTTAGAGCAATGGAACATGGGGACATCTATCGATTGAAACGTCACAAGCCGGTGTAACCGGTTTAAACTTTGTCCCTATTCCCCATTCCATACAAAACAAATCGACCTCCTCTTGAGTCATTCGAGAAAACGACTTCGCTAAATCCTTACGAGCACCCATGATAATAGAAAATAAGAAGAAAGTAAGCAATCGGAACTAACCTGATTCGAAAAAGGGGAAACTTGAGGAAAAGAGAGCAAATGATGTTCTTCTGTGAAAATAGATGTAAATTAATGAATAGAAAACAATATAATTAAACGGATGAATTAAAACCGCCACCTGACACAAAAGAAAACTGCCACAAGTCATATCAACTGTCTTGTCAAATTCAAAAATCAAAAAGCTCAACCGTTTTCAACCTTTCAAGCTTCGAAACCTTGAAGCCTTTAAGCAATACAAATACATGTGTAAAAGTCAGAATTCTTTGAGCTCACTCCCAAAAACCTCTGACTTGGGGGGCTGATGACGGGGGTAGCCCAAAACCAAATAAAATGACTAAAACACATGAATGCTTAAAAGGTTAAAAGGTTCAAAGGTTAAAAACTCGTTAGTTGAGATAAAGCAACACGTGAACAGTAAATGGTCACATCTCTTATTGCTTCACCAACCTCCTCAGCCGTAAAAGTAACACAAGTACACAGAGCACAGTCTTTTATCCGCAGGTCAAAAGGCTTTAACCACTAAAAGGGTAAGTCCCCCACTGCAAGCATGTTCACTAGTCAAACAGCTTCCTCTTTGAGCTAAGGCTTTTCCTATAAATATGACACTTCATTAAGTGTGAAAAACATTCTGAATGAGCTCTGATTCCAGTCGAATCTCTGGTCATTGTTCTTGAGTACTTGTTCCATACAAGTCACTCTCTATCACATTCAACTCATACATTCCTATTGCTCCCACAACCGAGACTGAACACATTTCAGTGGAGGATCCCGAGCAAACAACAAAATCAAACTAGTGAACCTCTCTCCACGTCTTGCAAACATGGGGGGACCCCACGACCTGCGTTAGGCAAAACCGAACCCTTCAACCCTTTTGTCTAACCAGCATTGCTACTAACACTGGTCTATTATCTGTTGCATCAACACTAGCCTTTCATGATTTTATGAAACACGTTTAGGCTGACTTCTATTCATACGTGTATAAGTTGTTAAAGGAGAACTTCGTGTTCCAGTTATTTCTAATCATTATCAGATTGTAAATGTCCTCACCAAAACTTCTGCATATTTCGCATTCCTCTTTCAACGGTCCGAGCTTAGGTTTCTCTTAAGTTTAGCTTGATGGATGTATTAGACAAACTTAAATTATGAACAATGATTAACAATTAACATACAAGGCACTCACTTATAATTTTTTTAACGGGTTAAATCACACTAAATATGTTTTTGGCGGGGCTCGAACTATTGACCTCAAGGGGAGCAAAACCTTAACTCCAATGACTTTGCCAATTGGATCTAACCCCCACCCTACTCACTTATAAGACTATGTGTTATCGGTTAACTGAATTTTCCATTAACTAAGAAAAAGTGCAGCCACGTCACCGCCAACTCAGTACAGTGTCATTAACTAAATTTTTTGTTAACTGAGCGTTATGAGTTAACTAAGTCGCAATCATTTAACAATCATTATTCAATTATTATTTTTATTTATATTAAGATCAATAATAAAATACATTTAAAAAACATAAAAACTAGAGTAAACTGCCAAAATGGTCCCTGAGGTTTGGTCACTTTTGCCACTTTAGTCCAAAACTCAAATCTGTTGAATCTGGGTCCTTGTGGTTTCAATTTTGTTGTCATTTTCATCCAAAATCAAAATCTAGTCAGATTTTTCAGTTAACATCCAGCTTTTTGGTCTTTTTCCTCTCTTTTAATGAAGAGCAAAATGGTGTTTTAACTTTTTATTATAACAAATTAAAAAAAAAATCTGTCCATTTTGCCCTTCATTAAAAGGGAGGAAAAAGACAAAAAAAAACTGGATGTTAATTAAAAAATCTGGCCAGATTTTGCTTTTAATGAAAAAGGCAACAAAATTGAAACCACAGGGACCCATATTCAAAAGTTTTGAATTTTAGATTAAAGTAGCAAAAGTGACCAAACCTCAGGGGGCCATTTTTACAGTTTACTCTAAAAACTATAATATTATAAAATTTAGTTTTATAAAAGATTCAAATAAGATATTTAAATTTAATAAAATTTTAGAAGTTTTGAACTAATTTCACAAATACCACAAACTACAAGGACCATACTAGTCATTATTAAAACTTGAAATGTTAAAGGTTTTAAAGTGTAAACTGTAACATCCCATACATTTTCATTAAATTAAAAAGCGACACATGACCAAACTCTTCGTATGATTCTGATTTGTGGAAAGAGAGAAACCAAAATAGTTAAAAGGGTAAAGAAACACAGTCGAGGGACTAAATTGCAAAAAATCCAAACCTTCCAATCTTTGAGGTCCCATATGGACCGTAAGGGGATTTAAACGTTTGAGCACCTAGAGTCCTTACGGACCGTATGAGCATAATGCTTACGGTCGCAAGGATCTTCAAATCTGTAAGGCGGTGGAGACCCCTTACGGACTTACGGTCCGTAAGAGGTGCGCTGACAGCAGGCTCAAGCTGACAGCCTCTCAACCTGCTTTCTTGCCACATATCCGTGAATTTTGCCACTCTTCTTCTCCTGTGGACACCTAATATGACACTCATCCTCCTCCTAAAGCTTCAGGGTACACTTGTCATGATTTGGGTGTTCTTATATTAGTATAATAAATAGGTGGTCAAGGTTTTGATCACACATTCACTTTCACTCTAAAACATTCTCTTCGAGCTTCGGAGATTAGGAGCAGCTCTCCAGTGTTCTCAGTAGTAATTAAGTCTAATAAGTCCTTTCCTTTTGGTAAATTTTGATTATTTAGCTAGTATTCAACTGAAAGTCAAAAAATTTGACTTTCAGTTCTGACCACTATGGTCAAGTCAAATTTTGAATCAAACATTCCTACGTGATCATAATAATGAAGGTGTGAATCCCCTACGATCAAACCATCCGACAATCACGTTAAGTAGGCGAAATGACGAGTCAAGAATGTGATATATAAAAGTCAAAACTCAAAAATATGCGTTTTGCAATAAGTGAACTTCTAAGTATCTAAGCTACATGTTTTTATATTTTAATAGTTTGTATAAACTTATAAAACTTATTTTGACATGTCCAACTCGTCGTACTCAATTTAGCACTCATTTTTATATCGAAAGTAAAGCAGTTTGGCTTTTGCTTTGACTTTCGATTTTGACCATATTGGTCTACTTTAGAACCCAATCAAGGCATGTTATGTGACCATAATATTATAGGAAATAACCCTCTGAGGTTATACCTTATGGTCATATCATTTAAGGGTTAATTGACGAGTTAACCATATATACTTTTAAAAATATAAAAAATGCCCTTACGGCATAAAAATGGTTTGAAAACCTAAGAGGCATATAATTTGACCTCTAAATTAATCATACAATATTTTAAAAGGTGTTTTGACATAACGGACTCGTCATAGACCTATTCGACCACCTGATGTCGTATTCGTGCACATGACTAATTAAAATAGTATAGAATATATAAACTAGTCGATTTGGATTAAAACCTTTCAAAATCACAACAAATCAGAATGTTTGGTTAAATAACTCATATCCAACGAGGCTTTGCACTCGAAATGGTATAAACCATATTCTACCCGGTCAACGCTTAATCTAGCGAAACCGAATAAAATTCTAAGTAACGGGTCAAGTCATAGAACTTACTAAATGATGCATGAACATTAACTAATGGTTATTTGCTAAGCAAAGGTAAATACTTTTAGCCTGTTTTATTTGAAAACTTAGGATATGGCATTAGCCACTTGGAGTGGGTATTATATAAATGGGCAAACGCTTTCACAAATATAAGAACCCGGTTAATCCATTTTCCTTGAATAATATTAAAAACTTGAGGGTTAATGGTACCGTGTCTAGACGTCCCGACCCTCATCAATTAGTAATGGCCATATAAATATGCGAAGGGTAGTAGGCATACACCCGGAAGACGTTATATTAAAGATGGTGTGTACCATGATCAAATATCGACATAGATTTATGGTACCCAACTGTATTGACAAGCATGTAAAACTAGTAACAAGATCTATCCCAAGATACTAAATGATTACCTACGGGTTATCATAATATATATATATATATATATATATATATCAAATGATTTATAAAACATTTTTTTTTAAAATGAGTCGGTTAATTGTATTTACCAGTGAAAACTGACTTATTTTCAAAAGATTAAACCGCAAGTAACGAACCTCAAAATGTAGGCTGATGGTTCGGCCAAAGAAAAAGCTTTGATATTTGTGTCTACACTGCTTAAATGCCTATGATGTCCTAAGCTCATTTTATTTCCGATCCTACCTTATGGGACTTATATCGAACTTCTTGTTATAAATTTTATCTAATAAATTTGAAGCCTTTATGTTTATTACTTTATCATTTTATCTTCCGCTGTATATTGTGAAACTTTTTTCAATCTTCACATATAAACCCACCGACCGGGATCACCGGAAACCAGGGTGTGACATAAACAATTTTTAAATAAACACTAAATTTCAGGGACGAATTATGCAATTTATAATGCGCAGGTCAACGTCTCTTTTTTGTGCAAAACTTGTTAACATGTTGACAATTTGGGTTGTTGGTTGGATGCGTTAACGGGTCGGCTCGGTGTACCGCCCATTAACTATCCTACGTGGCCCCGTTAACAAGGAACTCTGAATACGCAACTCATAGTCTAATTGATAAAGCTAATTAAATTTTGCTTCTAACTTTTTTTCCATAAAAAAGGGGAAATTGACCTGTAATATTCTCACCTATACCTTATTGGCCATTAATAACCCCACCTCAGAATATTCCTCCCACCAGTCTCACATTTCACCTATTTTTCCTACAATGGTCCCCCGTTAAAAAACTTAACAGAGTTAAGCTTTTTGCCAAATTACAAACAAATTTTTAGGGCTTTTGATTAGAACGACGATACGAGTCCATTGATGTAAAATTTGCCTTGAAATGGTGCTCCAAATGATGAAAACGACGCTTCAATTCGGGTGTTTAAATTTCCAATTAACCAAAATCAAGTCACTTGGAGCACCCTTTCGAAATAAGTTTTACATCAATGAACTCGTATCATCGTTCTGATCAAAAGCCCTAAGAAATCTGTTTTTAATTTGGAAAAAAGCTTAACTACGTTAAGTTTTTTTAACGGGAGACCATTGTAGAAAAAATAGGTGAAATGTGGGACTGGTGGGGAGAATATTCTGAGTTTGGATTATTAATGGCCAATAAGATCTAGGTGGGATTATTACAGGTCAATTCCCCTAAAAAAAATACATTTGACTTTTGAGTGAATTACTAAAGGTTAGAACCGATAATCTAAAAGTACATAGGTTAACTATATTTTTCTACGTATTTGTTAAGAGAAATCACAACTAATTTTGTCATTTCTAGGACGGTATTATGATTTTTTAAATTATGTAAGACACAAATAAACTACTATAGCCATGAAGTCTATTATGATTTTTTAAATTATGTAAGACACAAATAAACCACTATAGCCATGGAGTATTTGGTCATATACTACTTTAGTCATCTTGAAAAAAAATCCAACGACCATAAAAGATAAGCCATGTTTTGTAATTTCAACGGAATTCGGAAAATCATAGAAAATGTAAATCACACTATTTTTCAGGCTTTTCTTGGTAAGAGAGGTATAATTAGTTCCTAAAAATATTATATTATAACTTTATATTATATTTATAGAGGAAGGTTAACATACAATATTCCTTAATGTGTAATTATATGATATGAAATTACGCATGTTATAAAACTCAAGACCCTAATCACGCATGCACAAAACCATAATCACGCATGAAAAAAACATAACAACGCGTGATTATAGTTTTTTCATGCGTGATTAGGGTTTTGAGTTTTATCACATGTGTAATTTCATATTGTACGATCGTATGTTAAGGAATATTGTATATATTAGATGTTATATGTTTATAACTAGGAAATTGGTTTTTAATAAACCAACATTTGCCCCATTGGTAAATAATAATCCTACCTACAGAATTGGTAATTAATAATCCTACGTTTCAATATGTTGGTACTCAATGGACCTCCGTTAGTTTTTTTTAACTGAAGTTAGTTTTTAAGTTTTATTTATTACACAAACAGTCCCTGTAGTTATAATTTACAAGTTTTAAGTTTTATTTATTACACAAACAGTCCCTGTAGTTATAAAAAGAATCATAAAAATAAAAAAAAATCTAAAATATCAAAAAATCATAAAAATTCTAAAAAAATCATAAAAATAAAAAAACTCTAAAAAATCATAAAAATTCTAGAAAACATAAAAATCCTAAAAAAAATCAAAAAAACTCTAAAAAACAAATTCAAAAAAAGCAAACGTTTTGACGCGAACCGTTTCGACCCGAACCGTTTCGACGCGAACCGTTTCGAACCGTACCGTACCGTTTCGACCCGGACCGTTTCGACCCGGACCGTTTCGACCCGTACCGTTTCGACCCGTACCGTTTCGACGCGTACCGTTTCGACCCAAACCGTTTTCGACCCGGACCGTTTCGACCCAGACCGTTTTCGACCCGGACCGTTTCGAAAACGGTGGTGGTGGTGGTGGTGGTGGCGGTGCGGTGGTGGTGGTGGTGGTGGTGGTGGCGGTGCTGTGGTGGTGGTGGTGGTGGTGGTGGTGGTGGTGGCGGTGCTGTGGTGGTGGTGGTGGCGGTGCGGTGGTAGTGCTGGTGGTGGTGGCGGTGCTGTGGTGGTGGTGGTGGTGGTGGTGGTGGCGGTGCGGTGGTGGTGGTGGTGGTGGTGGTGGCGGTGCGGTGGTGGTGGTGGTGGCGGTGCGGTGGTGGTGGTGGTGGTGGCGGTGGCGGTGCTGTGGTGGCGGTGTTGTGGTGGTGGCTGTGCTGTGGTGGTGGTGGTGGTGGTAGTGGTGGTGGTGGTAGTGGTGGTGGTGCAAACCTTAGGGACCATTTTGGCTATTAACTCATAGTTAAAACTAGTAAATTATAACTACAGGGACTGTTTGTGTAATAAATAAAACTTAAAAACTAACTTCAGTTAAAAAAACTAACGGAGGTCCATTGAGTACCAACATATTGAAACGTAGGATTATTAATTACCAATTCTGTAGGTAGGATTATTATTTACCAATGGGGCAAAGGTTGGTTTATTAAAAACCAATTTTCCTTATAACTACTAAAAATGGTATATTTCAGTTGATTACAAGAAATAGAATAACCATGTCTCGTCTATATATAAAGTCTTAATGTTAGTTTGTGAGAACGATAACTAGTGTGATTGATTTGTTATGACATCTATAAGAATCTAGAGGGGTAAATAAGTGTAATGTTTCTTCGCTAGCTTCTACGTAAATCAACTGAAATCACGTAAAACAATTGAAATCACCTTGCACAGATTATGACATCTAAATAAGTGCAATGTTTATGATATCTAAATATGTTTAGTTTGAAGATATAATGTTTCTTGTATATAAGAAATCAGTGTAAGAAAGTTAAGACTACATAAACACAACGATCTATAGTGGTTCAGGTGAGTATTAACTAATTGACTTTACATAAACTCCTTCGTCTTTAAAAAATGTTCGTAACTAGCTTCTGCATATAAAACAATTGAAATCACCATGTACAAATTATCTCTCTAAGATAGTAGATATCGCCCAATCTTCTCCTTAATTTCACTTTGTTAAATCTTGTGTATTGAATATAAGACCACTCAAGATAGTTTTTTAATAACTTGTAGGTTTTTTTTTTGTTTGGCAAGAGATGACTTATAGCAATTGTTGAACGATTGGTTTATGAAAATAAGAGAACCTTTTAAATAGTTAACAAGACGTACACAGTCAAACCATGGTTGAGTCGTGCATCGGTGTGGTTATGTCTACCACTTTTCTCTCACTATTTTTCTAGGCCTTTGGTTTCGTAAGATTTACATGATTTGTTATGTCCTTTTTGTAATTGGTGTGAATCTAATGACGATTCAGGTTTGTATGCTTAGAAGTTAGAGTAGAAATCTTAGTATCCAACTTAACAGATGTCCAACATACAAATATCAACTACTATATCCAAACACTGAAAACAGGTATTTAATGTGTAAGTATGGGTGCTTATCCAGTGTCTATGCCTAGCATTGAGCTTTAACTTTGTCAATACAAAAGTTGTTCGGATGTTTTTTAAAAGCCTAACTGAAGGCCCTTTTGCAAAACTATCGCTTCCAACATATTTAATAATAAAACCCTCCTCCTTAATCCGGGCTTGAGACCGGTAATTATAAACTAAAAAGTTCATTACTTGTATTCATCTGTAAAAACATTTTGTACAATCTTTCAATTTCTCTACCACTACAAGAAAACTAGGTTTTTAGTACGCGCAAAAGCGTACTAAAATGCAATTTTATAGGACCTTTCATTTAATAGGACCAACGGTAAAAGTGTTTCATGTAAAGGGGTCGTAATAAGTCCCGTAACTAAAAAAAACGCCCTAACATCTCAAATAAGATTATGAAACCAATTTTATGGTTACGTAATATGTCTTTGAACAACCAAAATCGTGTCCTAATAAAAAACATTTTAGGACGCTTTTACGATGTTCTAACACGTGCTTACATACTTTTAATCTTTTGATACATTTACAAGCGTCCTTAGAAATTAATTGATAGGACCCTTATGATGTAACATTATAGCTAATTTAGTACCAAGAAAGGGTCCTAATATACCAAATAAGATTATGAAACCAATTTTATGGTTGCATAATACATTAATATGTCTATAAACAACTTAAATAGCATCCTAAAAAGAACATATTAGGACACTTTTACAATGTTCTAATACGTGATTACATACTTTTAATCTTTTGATACACATACAAGTGTCCTTAGAAATTAATTTATAGGACCCTTATGATGTAACATTATAGCTACGTTAATATCAAGAAAACGCTCCTAATATCCCAAATAAGATTGTAAAACTAATTTTATAACTAATGAAAGAAATAAAACTTCTTTATATTTCAAATAAGTATGTTCATAACAAAAACACTAACTAGGGCTGTAAACGAACCGAACGAACACGAACGAGGCCTTGTTCGTGTTCGTTCGTTAAGGAAATAAATGTGTTCACGAACGGTTCATGAACACTTATCGAACGAGATTTTATGTTCGTGTTCGTTCATTAAGGAAATGAGCGTGTTCGCGAACGGTTCACGAACAAAAACGAACACAAATAAATTTGGTGAACGCGACGAAGGATAAAGATAGATGGCCCAGAGAGTAGCACTCGAACTTGAATCCCTTATTGTGGAACGGAGGTCGATCGTATTCGTGGATGTAAATAATGAGAAATGAAAGGGAAATGATGCATAAACAAGGTGAAAATGGGTTTCCTAGTTTAATTGTCAGGGAAATAAAATAAATAAAAGTTTAATAATATAAAAAGTAAAAATAAAATATAAGAAAGTACAAAGATCTTCAATTAAAACACAAACATACGAACATAAACGAACGCAAATCAACGAATGTTCACGAACACCTTACCGAAAGTTCACGAACACAATCGAACGAACGAGACCTCTGTTCATGTTCGTTCATTTAACTAATCGAACGAAATTTCTTGTTCATGTTCGTTCGTTTATTAAACGAACGAACATAAACGAACTTCCCGCCGAACGGTTCACGAACTGTTCGCTGAACGTTCGGTTCGTTTACAGCCCTAACACTAACCATAAATAAGTTATAACATTATATAACATAAAGTCTTAACATTTAACAAAGAAATTAAAAGCAATTAAACAAAGGAAAATTGGTTTTTAATAAACCAACCTTTGCCCCATTGGTAAATAATAATCCTACCTACAGAATTGGTAATTAATAATCCTACGTTTCAATATGTTGGTACTCAATGGACCTCCGTTAGTTTTTTTTAACCGAAGTTAGTTTTTAAGTTTTATTTATTACACAAACAGTCCCTGTAGTTATAAAAAAAAATCATAAAAATAAAAAAAAATCTAAAAAATAAAAAAAATTCAAAAAAATCATAAGAATTATAAAAAAATCAAAAAAATTCTAAAAAAATCATAAAAATTCAAAAAAATCAAAAAAACTCTAAAAATCATAAAAATTCTAAAAACATAAAAATCCTAAAAAAATCAAAAAAACTCTAAAAAATCATAAAAATCCTAAAAAAATCAAAAAAATTCTAAAAAATCCAAAAAATTCTAAAAAATCAAAAAAACTCTAAAAAATAAAAAAAATTCAAAAAAAGCAAATGTTTCGACGCGAACCGTTTCGACCCGTACCGTTTCGACCCGTACCGTTTCGACGCGTACCGTTTCGACCCGAACCGTTTTCGACCCGGACCGTTTCGACCCGGACCGTTTTCGACCCGGACCGTTTCGAAAACGGTGGTGGTGGTGGTGGCGGTGCTGTGGTGGTGGTGATGGTGGCGGTGCGGTGGTGGTGGCGGTGCTGTGGTGGTGGTGGTGGTGGTGGTGGTGGTGGTGGTGGCGGTGCTGTGGTGGTGGTGGTGGTGGCGGTGCGGTGGTGGTGGTGGCGGTGCTGTGGTGGTGGTGGTGGTGGCGGTGCTGTGGTGGTGGTGGTGGCGGTGCTGTGGTGGTGGTGGTGGTGGCGGTGCTGTGGTGGTGGTGGTGGTGGTGGTAGTGGTGGTGGTGCAAACCTCAGGGACCATTTTGGCTATTAACTCATAGTTAAAACTAGTAAATTATAACTACAGGGACTGTTTGTGTAATAAATAAAACTTAAAAACTAACTTCAGTTAAAAAAAACTAACGGAGGTCCATTGAGTACCAACATATTGAAACGTAGGATTATTAATTACCAATTCTGTAGGTAAGATTATTATTTACCAACTGGTTAAAGGTTGGTTTATTAAATACCAATTTTCCTTAAACAAATAAGAAGCATAAAATCTTGAGTTATCATGCGTCCTCAATCCTCATGGACTACCTACAAATAAACCATCCATGTATAAGCATTAAGTTCTATGATATTAAAATTTTTTGTATCACAAGTTTAACAAATACATACCGAGATGAATGGATAGAGCCATGCGATGGATGCACCAATACAATCTTGAATTGTAGAAAATAAACTATATGGTCTTACCAAGTTTTCATCTTTTTTTATTGGTACTTGAACGTTTACCTCACACCATTCCGGTCCAATATTTGTTCCACCAACTAGATCATTTGGGTCTAAGCTCTGGACCCTTCCTCTTGCTACAGTCTCGGTAGAGTTTAGAATGCTTTTGAGGAAAACTTTATCTCCGACCTAGATTTTAGTTTTCAACAAATATTTATTAAACTCTAGTCATAATAGTGCAAAAATCATTTTACAAAAAAATTAATAAAGTTTTACACTAGCAGGCTAACATTTTTATAGAAAAACTAAGGAAAATTAGTTTTTAATAATCCCACGTTTACAATCTTGTACACAATAAACTCACCTTTACTCTTGATACATAATAATCCCGCGTTTACAATCTTGTACACAATAATCCAACCTTTACTCTTGGTACATAATGCCCAATACATATAAAAGAACCCCAAAAGTTCATTAGTCCTACTAAATAGTTTTTTAGGACCCTTTTTTACAAGCGTCCCACAGAAAATGTCCTAAAAAGACATTTTTGTAGTAGTGTACAAACAAATACAACACTCTATAGATCATCCAACGTTTAGTCGCTACGACTGAACAATAAATCTAAACTCACAGTCTCAAACAAATCAATGAATTGAGCTTATCACAGGATATCTTCGGCTTTTTGGTATGCAAAAAGTGATCTCGGGAGTTGTTTTATTTCGTATCTTTTTCAATATTGAATACAATGAGAAAAACACAGCCATGATTTATAGGGCATTACAATGAACTAAACATTGAAAACAATAAATCGCTGCCATCAATTTGGAGTAGAATATTTGTATTTCTAAAATAACGGGAGATGATGCCAAGATCCACCAATGTCGTTGATCCCCATATATTTTCCAAACTTTTCCTTGTAATACTCCCCCTCAAGTTGAATAGTGGGATTTCCGAAATTCAACTTACTTAGACATTTTTGAAGGGTTTTTTCATTCACAACTTTTGTTAAGATATCAGTGAGTTGATCTTCTGACCGAACAAATAGAAATGTGATGATCTCTGCCTCCAATTTTTCTTTGATGAAATGTCGATCTACTTCTATATGTTTTGTTCGATCATGTTGTACTGGATTTTCTAAAATCTGGAGTGTTGCTTTATTATCACTCCAAATCTTGCTGGTTTCTTGTGGTGGATATCCTATCTCGGTTAGGAATCTTCAAACCCAAAGCACTTCGGTTAACCCCCTTGCAATTCCCCGGAATTCAGCTTCTACACTCGAAAGAGCAACCACCTTTTGTTTCTTGCTTCTCCACGTAACAAGATTCCCACCAACCAATGTAAAGTAGCCTGATGTGGATCTTTAGTCACCTTTATCTCCTGCCCAATCCGCATCGGTGTATATATAGTTGAGTTTCTAGGTGTCCATTTGGTTTGAACAAGACTCCATGCCCTGTCATTCCCTTTAGATATCTTATAATTCTTAAGACTACCTCCATGTGGGCTTTCTTGGGTTGATGCATAAATTGACTGACTATTCCCACATTGTCACACCCTGACTTTTGCGGAAGCGTGATTATGGTGTGACTTTCTTGTTATCATTGCATTCAACCATATCAAATAACTATATGATAAAACCAAAGATTTGTCATCCATAAAATGAGTTTAAAACATAACAACCTTGTCTAAAACGTAGACTTCGAATTCAAGTTTTACAACCCATACGAATTGTGTAAAAGTTCGCATCAGAAAATATTAGTTGTAATCAAAGTTTGGAAGACATGTCTCGTCCAGGATTAAGACACACTGACCAAACCCAAAAACCATGGATGACATCTTTATACTTAGCATGACTTGAAACTCCAACGCCCGCCAAATCCGTACTTAATTTCCTGAAATACATGTAGTTTGAAAAACATCAACAAAAGTTGAGCGAGTTCATGTGTATGTGCATGAATAAGACTTTAAAATATGTCTGTATGAATGTATGCCCTGGTATGTAGCAATAGGTAAAAAAACAGATCAATTAATGTGTAGCTAATACATTAATAAGTGACATGGCCTAGGAAGCACTCAAACCTGTATGCGTATTTCGTACCGGCCCCTCCGGCGGAACGACATAGTCACCACATGCAGCCACTCGCAGGCCCATGGGTGGGGCTCGCAACACCCAATAGGCCTATCACTCCTGCCCCTCGGTCCTTATACAAGGATTAATGGTCTTAAGACAATAGCCTACCCATTCACGTGATCTAGCAATACATTCCTTAGCTAATCTACCATGTATAAAAGTGTCTGTAATAATCGTAACATGTATTTCACCCTCGAAGTTATAAAACTGAAAACAGTTAAAAGAAAAGGGGGACATGAACTCACAGTATTGCGTCTTCGGTGCTTGTAACCCAAATCTCCTCAGTAAACACGACTACCTACAATGGTCTAACGTCTATTAGACGAACGGGTCGTGCCTTGTCTTAGTATTTATGTTTTTGAGTTACGTTTCTGATATTATTCCAAGTTATAATAATTATATTTAGTTTTGGAATAATTGTTTATGCAGTATTCTTTATTAATACTTCTCAAATATTCGTATTCGTATTTCCTTCCCAAGGATGGGGTATTTCATACATGGTTATCCGTATTCTTGTATCTGTATATCTAGCCATGTAGTGGCATCGTATTCCGGTGTGTTAATCCAAAAGAATATATATCTTTAAGTCTCACTTAGAAATATATAAATAAACCTTATTTTTATTCAAAACAATACAGTCCAAGAAAATATATATATTTCTCCCAAAAATACTATATTTCTTAATAAACCCAAGTAGAAATACTTTTACTTTCCCAAATAATAATGCGTTTTCTCTTGTCCCAAAAATATGATATAACTTGGTAAAATCATACTTTCATTCTTTCATTTCCAAAATAGCATTTACCAAAAATATATTTGTAAGAGTATTTCCCGGAATATTTTGTAAGTTACGTTTTTGTGTTTGGCTTCACAATATTAAGCGTGTAACTTAAATATTTATTCCTTGTGATTTTTGGTATTATTTTGGAGTTGTAAACGTCATGGTAATTTGTAAGTTATATTATTTTACCCTAAAATAATATAACTATTCCATATAGTAGACAAATATTCACACAAGTGTCTTAATATAAAATATATATTCTAAATATATATTTACTCACTTTATTTACAAAAATCAACCTCCGTAACTTTGTATTTTGTTACAAAAATTATGGCGAGGTTTATATTTGAAAAGCATAGTTTAAAATACACTAAAAACACTTGTCTAGAAAATAATTTTCTAAGTGTTGGAATTTTTAGAAAATTTCGCCATAGTCTCCTTTGTAAATGGAGGTGTCCATGCTTATTAGCATATCATTTTCTTTTCGGAAATCATTCAATCAATCAACAACAAGTTACTAAACAACATTACACAAGTCAAGTGTAAAAACAATGCACTTTACATAACAACATGAACTTGGTTTTTCATAAAAACGCGTAGTAACTTAGTGGGGTGTTTAGTGGGTTTAGTTACCCTCCAAAGTGTGTTTACTTTTGTTAAAATCTTACTCTCGGGATTTTTAGATGTTCACAACTTGTAAGCATATTTTACAAAAATATCTATTTACAATATTTTCATGTTTCACTTGCATCCTTATACTCCTTTTAATTCCAAAAGTAATGTATATGCAAGAAAAGTTATGATCCTTCAAACCCCGTCTTTTTAACTTGGTTTGTTTAGAAAAATCATCCTTAAGACTTGGATTTACAAGATTACTAGTTTACTAGGTTTATTATTTTCCAAGAAAATCATCCTACTTTCAAGTTCATGTCTTCACTAGTGGATGATTATTTCATGTACACATAATCATCCCTAACTTGTTAAGCCATGTTTTTAATCATAACTTAACAAGTCTCATATGATGACTAACCATCATATTACTAGTAATCATCAAGAAATCATCAACACATTCAACTAACATCATACTACCATTATTTCATTATGTTTCATCTTATTTAAGCTTATGTTTTATGATTCAAGTGTAGGTTCTTTTATATGATTTCATCATAATAAAATCTTTAACCACTAAAAATGTGAAGTAACAAGAGTATATCGAGTAGTAACAACGCACGAACGTGCGGGTTGTTACAGTCTCCCCTGCTTTAGGAAATTTCGTCCTGAAATTAATCCATAAGAAGGGTTGCAAGGATTGATGCGAGTGGGAGTAGCGATCAAAAGCGTCAAGAATAAGCGAGCGATCGATTGAAATTCGAAGAACGAGAGTGTTGTGATGACTGGCGATGGCAGCGAGTAAGGCAATCCGTATACAAAAGATGGCAACACACAAAAAGCGATCCAAAAGCGTCCTGAATTCTCAAAAATTTTATTAACTCGAGAAGGTTTGAAGAAACTTGTTTATGAAAAATCCTCCCATAGTGCGGCGTTAAAATGTTTCGATGCTCACACCAGCGCTATGAGTGGGGTTTTATTAGGTTTACTAAAAGATTTTAGCGTGTTTGAGACTCGTTTTATGAAATTTCCTCGTCACGCTGCAGTAACTTGAGTCGATTGTCACACCAACGTTATGAGGTAATCTCGTTTTATACAAAGGTTTTGATCAAAAACTTTTTTTTTGAAAAAGTTTTGTAAGAAAGGTCGGTTTGAACTTTGGGTAAACAAAGGTTTTCTAATAATATCAAAAATTTAATTTTTAAGGTTGGCCCTGCATGGCAGTTTCCCACGAAAGTTCGACAATATGGCTAAAACACTTATATATAGGAAGTACCAGCGGCGTATCCACCATGTTTTAGCCATATGGCTTCCGTCTCGTGAGGAGGTGTCATGTGTGTCGACATAGTACTGATAGATTTCGATTCCCTCGGTCCAAGCGAAAGATGGTCGGACCAAGTGTATGAGAAGGATTGAGCAAACTGAGCGATGAAGTCGTTTTTTAACTCAGTTTAACGATACGAGCGAGTGATACAAGCGATGAGAGGTACGCGAATATTGATAGCACAAACAAAGATAACAAGCGAAGATAACGACGACAGGTGAAAAGCGATAAGCGACAAGCGATAGCGACAATCCGTCAAGCGATAGGCGACAATCGATGCGTTGTAAGCGATGATTAATGCGATTTAATTGGATTGATCAACATCACAAAATTTAACTATCATTAGATCCCACATGGCCTTTTTCCACGAAAGCCTGCTGATATGGCTAAAACACTTATATATAGGATGTACCAGCGGCGTATCCACCATGCTTTAACCATATGAGTTGCGTCTTGTGAGGCGAGGTTACGTGTGCTAACTTAACACAGATAACATAGATACAGTAAGCGATAGCATTAGCGATAGGCGACGGGCGATATGCGATTAAGCGAATAGTGCGATTTCGATTAGATTCCACATTAAAATCCACATGGCATGTTTCCATGAAAGTTTGCTAATATGGCAAAACACTTATACAAAGGAAGTACCAGCGGCGTATCCACCATGTTTTGACCATATTAGTTTTGTCCCGTGTAGCGATGTCATACATAATAAAACAACACAGATTGCGATGAGTATCAGGCGATGAGCGATAAGCGGTAAGCGGTACGCGATAAGCGATACATGGTACAATTAATCTCCACAGTTCCACAATTTAACCAGCCTTAAGCCCTACATGGCATTTTTCCACAAAAGTTTGCTAATATGGCGAAAACACTTATATGTTTTATCCATACTAGATCCGTTCCGTGAACCGATGTCATGTGTGCCAATATAACACAAGTAGCGATAAGCGTTAGAAGGGATAAGCGTTAGAAGCGATAAGCGATGTGAGTATCGAAGCGATGAGATTAATAGATGTGTTAAGAGTTAAAGTGTTACAAGGGTGATGCGCGTTAGATTCAAGCGAAATTGCGATTGAGTTACGATTAAAGACTTACGACCAGTCTTGCGTCGATGCAATTGCTCTGCGGGGGTAGACTCTCCAGAGTCCATCGATGAGGCATTTGCATTGCGTTTGCAGACTTACGACAAGTCTCGCGATGATGCGATGTAATTGTTACGCCTTGCGAATGAGTGTAGTGTGTCGAAAATAACCATAATAGTATAGGTCTGAATAACGTTCAACTCCACGTGGCACTTTCTTCACGAGACTTTGGTAGTATGGCAAAGCACACCTTGCTTTTGCCCCTACTACTTGCATCCCGTGAATAGATGTCGCACTTTGTTGACATGGTCAAGACGCTTATATATAGGAAGTACCAGCGGCGTATCCACCACGTTCGACCATGCTTTTAACGTTATGGAACCATTAGAACTCACTGCGATCTCCGTGCACTAACCAAAATAATCCCGTGTGCACCCGTGATTAGTCATTCCTTGCACGTTTATCGTACCTTATTCTAAGAGTGTAGCGAGGGTATAACACATTATATAGTGATATAATATACAGCATGTGTGTGATTCCGGATTAAGTGCAAAGACGAGAGAGAAAGCGAGAGATACATAGAGTCCTCATTGCGTCGAGAGATAGAACAAATTCAACACATAAAAGAAACTAATGGCGAAAATCCTATCATTACAACAACATTGGAAGCATTACTAATGTTGCTGTGGAGGACTTCTACGGAGACTGCGGTTGTTGCTGAAATTCCTCAAGTCTGCGGCCCCGTGCGGCAGTGCTGGGTAAGATGACCATACCAGTTGCAATTTGCACAAAAGCGACAGTTAGCTTCTGGCGGGTGATGATACGTACACATGAGACACAGGGGATGAGTTCCGTTGTAGTCGCGCTTCGAGTGAACTGGAATTGCTTGGAGAGGTTCTGGCTGCGACAGTTCGGTTGTTGAAGAGTTTGGGCTCAGGGTCTTTCGTTTGCGGTTGGACTGAGCTTCCTGAAGCGGTGCGTTGGCGTCGGAGGATTCGTCTGAAGACTCACCTGAAGAATCATTGGTAGAATCGTCGGAGGAATCGTCGGAAGAGTCGATGACAATTGCTTGATGAGCTTGTTTGACAGGATTCTTGGAGAAAAATCCGTCTAAGACTCGTTTGTCATTGATTTCTGCGGCCAAGCGGTAGGTTTGTTCGATGGTAGCAGGTCTTGCAGCTTCGACAAAATCGCCCACACACTCAGGCAAGTCGCGAATGTACTTCATGATGGCTTTTTCTAAAGTATTGACTTGACTTGGGAAGATTATGCTAAGCTGTTTAAACCATGCCGTGTAGCCAGCATTGTCACTTTCGACTTGCTTGATCTCCCAAAATTCGTTCTCTAGCTTCTGGACTTTGTGGGGAGGGCAGTACTCTTTCTTCATGAGCTCTTTCAGCTCATCCCAAGAGAGAGCGTAAGCTGTGGAGATCCCATGTTTGTTACGTTTGGTCGTCCACCAGTCGAGTGCTTGCGATTGAAATACTCCAGTAGCGCAAGTAGTACGAAACCCTTCGGGACACCCACTCTGACGAAGGGTAACTTCGATAGAATCAAACCACTTGAGTAACTGGGACACACCTCCTTCACCCGTGAACTCCATCGGGTCACAGGCTTTGAAGTGTTTGTAGAGGAAAGCAGATTGCGGCGCTTCTGTCTTGAAGTCTTTCAAGGTTCGAGAGTTGCTGAGAGAGTGCACCGGAGCGACAATTTGAGGAATGACTTTGGCCATTTCCTTGGCTACAAGCGAGGCAATCCTCTTATCGGCGCTTCGTTTGGCTCTTCTCCTAGCTGTTCGTCTCGAGGTAGAGTCGTTTGAAGACATCTAGACAGAGAGAGATTTGGAGTAAGATTCGATCATAATGATTTTGAGTTTTTGCGATGCGATTGAGCGCGATCAAAACTTGTTGTAGGTAGTACAATAGATTTCACATAGGAGCCACATAGGAGACACAAGATTCCTAAGTTCCCACAAAATTGGTTTGTTTGTATATATACAATTAGTTGTAGTTTATGTTTACACACATACATGTCGAGATAGAGTGCGCGAGGACGCATTGAAGGGAGAAAGCGAAAGTGAGAATTTAGTCATCAGTTTTGTTGCGAGCATTCGGTTTTCGTTTCAGATTGCGATGGCTGTGCGAGTCGTGCGTTTATAAACCAGGGGCGAAAATTGATAAATCGAGAAATCGATAAAGCGTGAAGTTTTTAATCGTAAACACGAAAGCGTAAATAGGTTCCATAAAGCGTAAAAATTGGCGAGTCGTAAGCTAGAAAAGTAGATAGAGTGCCTCGGGTGTTTAGGCGTCGACTGCCCAAGGTAACCCAACTATACTCAACAAGTTCGTGCACGCGCGTTGCCCTAGAAGACGTATGCTTCCACTAGGATGCAGCTCATGGCACTCGTCTTCTTAGTCATCGCGTGGCTCGAGTTATCATCATAGTCGAGTCCTTGGTGAGAGCTTTTTGAAAACCATTTTGTTGAGAGTGGAACAATTTATTAAGATACGGGTTTCACCCCTGACTTAATAACTTTTCTCCTAACTATGGTTGTGTTCGTCGAATAAATTCGGGAGTTCCACTAGATTTTGAAATGGATACTTTCGTTAAGATATGGATGTCACTCCTAGCTCAACGGAAAGTTCTCGTGCTAGAAAAATGCGCTGAGTGAGCGATCTTATCGAGAGTTCTTGGTTTTCACCCTGATCTCGACTGGATCACTCGGTTGTGTTATGCGAGTATTTTCGAAATCGTGTGTTTTGTGTTGGCCTTAGGAAAGGCTAAGTAATATTCCAGCCTTAGGAAAGGCTCCTCGCGTGAAGTTGTAGTATGCGGTGTTCACGCGAAGTAGTAGCTTTTAGCGAATTCGAACGAGAGTATCAAGTAGGCCCGTGCATTCCCTACCGGATTTGCACGAGTCGGCCCGTTGGTACCTAGACTATAGACAAGGTCGTTTCTAAGACATCAACCTGGACTAGGTCAAGTCTTGCCTAATTCCCTATAGTTATGGCTCTGATACCAATCTGTCACACCCCAACCGATGGCGGAATCATCGGGGCGCGGCACTAGGCGAATCAGATTGCTCAAGAGAATCCATAACAACTAAATTGCGACAGTATTTATTTCATTTATTATCCCATACTAACAATCAGTACAATCACATAAGTTATCACAGATTTCTAGTCCTCTCGAACAATACCAATCCGACAACCTAGATTTTAGGTGAGTTTCAAGACTTCCTAGCTTGATTTGATGTAGTCTGCGATCTAACCTGCAACATACGTTAAAATAATGTCAATACAAAAGTATTGGCGAGTATACAGGTTTGATATGTAATAGTGTAATAGATAAAAGCTGCGAATTTCCACACACATAAACGTAATACATGACATATATACTCACAAAACTGATACTACCAGCTAAGTCCTCGAGCTTCGATGGCGATTGCCAAACTAGGCCCCGTCGGGTGCAATAGTACTATACTAGTCATGGTGGGACGTCGCGAGTATAAGTCCTAGCACATATGTAACTAGCATCACATATAACTATGCACGTAAGTCATTTGCAAGTGATAGGTAGTTTAAGCATTTGATGTGATTCGATTTGATAGCAACGTATGTTACACCCAAAAGTGCAAAAGCAAAAAGGGTTCAAGTATACTCACAGTCGGTGTTCGGCAAGCAAACACTACTTGATTGGATTGATGGGAGCGCGTAAGAGATTATCCTGGTTTCAGTTTGATAGCGTAAGCGTCGAACAGTGCATTAAACGGTGGTGAGTGAACCAAATGTCAGATGGTAATCCGATCGGATGGCAATCCGACCAGATGGCCAGTCGACCGGGTGGCGATCTGTTCGGATCATCCGATCGGATAGCCATTCGATTGGATTGTCACCTCGTTTGGTGAAGATGTGTTTGTGTATGATGGTTTGCCTTTTGAAGTTTTCGTTGTAGCATTTTGAAAACATTGAAGTACCTCTACCTTTCAGGTCGGTCGATTGTACGGTCGTTCGATCAGACGGCAACCCGTTCGGTTGGGCACTTCAGTGAGAACAAGTTCACAGCAGGGTGTTACTCGATCGGACGGTCGTTCGGTCGGGTGGCATCCTTGGTGCATTGAACATGTTGAAAATTGCTTTAGATGTTGAAGTTTCGAAACATCACATAGTCGGATGGTCGGTCGATCGAGTGGTAACTCAATCGGACTGCAATCCGTTCGGTGTTCCACAACTCTTGAAGCTTGATTTGAAAGGTAAGGTGGGGCCAAGGTGCAAGCCGTACGGGTGGCCGGTCGCCCGGGTGGCTGTCCGTTCGGACGGCACTCCGTCCTAGTTGACCTGTTCGTCTTACACTTGGTTGTTTTGATAGTTTGTCATTTTGATCGAGACGATGTGATAACGTGCCAAACAACATAACTCCATTACGAACCAAGCCTTCCGATTAAACCGGAATCACCCTGGTCCGATCAGTTAACTGTCTGTAATGGTTGTTCATGCTTAACCCGAAATCGGTTGTCTCTTTAGACAGAATCAGATTTGGAACCAACACTTCACTTAGAATGAGTATAAGATCGGAACGAGCTCTGATTCCATCGGTTTTGAGTGCATTAAGTGTAAAAGAGTTGAAAGAAAGTTAGAAACCCATCTTTCAATCCTTTTATTCATGATTATGTGTAGATTTGTGTGAAAAATATTGTTTATACCTTGTGGAAATCCTTCGGATCTGAGTTGTTCTTGGTGGAATGAGGTCAACACTTGAAGTTCATAAGAGCTCCATGATGACATCATCCTAGAACACCCCAAATCCATTGATTTCACGGTTTAAAGTTAAGATTCAAAGGTGAAAAGGATGAAGAAGTGTGTGTAGATTATAGAAGTACAATAATTGAGGTAGAAACTTACAAGAATTGCGAGAAATTGAGAGAAAATGGCGAGAGAAGGCGTCTGGTCGAACGAGAGCAGTCACATCAACTGTTGTTGGTGTGACAAGTGGGGTATTTATAGGCAAAGGATGAGAAAGGTGGTGCAGTGCATCGGATCGGATGGCTGTCTGACCAGTTGGCTTTCCGATCGGATGGCTGTCTGATCGGATGGCTGTCCAATCGGAAGGCTGTCCGATCGGATGGCCATTCGATCGAAGTGCCATTCGATCAAATGCCTCCGGTGAGGTGAGTTTTGGCTTTCTGTTTCGATTTCTAAGTGTTGCAATAGTTTGGTTACACATTCTCATCCACATATCCATATATTTATTATAATTAGCTATGTTGGGTCGTATATACATATCCATATTTCAAAGTTGCGATACAATAATCGGATTTCGTTTCGAATATGCGTTACTTTGCGACGCTTCACGGTCATTGAGGAGGGTAGAATAGGTCCTCACTCAACGTCATCGTGAACATTAATGTGTGTGATGCGATGTGCGTTTTGAGTAATGAGTTGCACTGCGACACATCACGGCTATCAAGGAGGGTAGAATTGGTCCTCATTTGATATCTTCGTGGTTTCCAGCAAGTGAAATGTGATGTGATAGCGATAAAGTATGTGTAATATGCGAAAATACTGCGAAATAGCGATGTATGCGATATAGCTACATTATGATCCGAATCTCTGGTGCTAGGCGTAATGAGTATATCGAGTAGTAACAACGCACGAACGTGCGGGTTGTTACATAAACTTTGAGTGCTCAGCAGCTTCAGCTGGCTTATAGGCGAGGCTGAAGTCTCATTATGCCTCTTCGCTATATGCGATGCGCTACCTTGGCTAGTAAGACTCGTGGTTTTTCTGCAGACGGTTGAAAACTGATGAACCCTCGTCATCTTCCCAAGTCGGATCATTCAGATATGTGTCATCCCATTCGTTATTCATGTTGCGCGGCCCTATCCGGCTATGAACTGGACGTTTGTGCTGCATATAGGACGGGTGTTCACCGTATGTGTCTGTTTCTCCGTATGTGTCGCGCGTGTCGTGTACGCTTGGCCTTCTCAAAGGAGGAGGTCTGTTGATTCTGCCTTGAAAGTTCTGATGTGGGGGCGTCTGGCGCGCCCCCTGAGTCGGACCCAGAGGAGTAACCAAAGATGGTTCTGCTTGTAAAATCGCCTGTTTTGCGCTCAATGACTGATACGCAGTATTGATGGTAGCAATTTGTTTGGCGTACCAGGAAACTAAAGTTTCGCCTTCTGGTAGCCCTAGTAGCGCCGAAATGTTTGGATTTGGAGCTGGGTTTGAAAGACCAGCGACATGACTTGCTGGGGTTCCCGTTTGGGTGATGCGGGTGAGAAAGACCAGCGACATGACTTGCGCGGGGTCCCCCAGTGTTGGTTATTTTAATTTCACCTATTTCTTCGGCAGGTTGGAATTGGACATTCGGATTGTCCTCCCCCAATCCTGCGTTTGAATTCGTGCCAAAACCGAAATCAGGAATGATTCCTTGACCAGCCATGATCGAAGGAACAAAAACTTAGAAAAAACTCAGAAAAAGAAGATGGAAGTGATTGTGAAAATCGGTGGGCACCATTGAAGAAACACTGAACTAATTTTAGGGTTAATTAGTTTGGTTTATGTTCCTTTCATAAGGGTTAATCTTCTTTTAACTTTCTGAGCTCCGATTTGATCCGATGATCCTGCAAAACAGAACACCGTTAGCTCGTTAAGAGGGGAATATGGGGGTTTCCCTCTTAACCAGACTCCGGCGTGAGAATAAGTATCTGCTTTGAGGAAATAATTGTGTGTTCAGAGTGAGAGTAGAGGGAATGTAATGTTTACTCTGTGCATGGAGGTCTCTATTTATAGCCGGAGAGGAGTAAGAGGAGATGGGCTGATGGGCCTTGGGCCGGAAGGCGACAACTAGAGGATATGATCTTTGTCTCACCGGTATCGACCGTTAGTGTCTTCTAGAAGATCTCCGGTGCTGGCGCACCGTGATTGGAGCCACGTGTCTCAGTTGTCGGCCTTGTTGTCCCTCTGCCATCAGCAGGTAAGTGGAGATCATGGGGCAGGTGTCGCCGCCCCCTGATTGGTGACACGTGGGCGTCCTTGTGTACCTTTTGTCTCCTGCACGTCAGACGATCGTGGAGCATGATAGAATACAGCCTGGAGGACGCCGATTGGCATGTTCTTCTGCCACTTGTACCTTTGGTACTTTATGAGGTGGCCTTGCGCTTTGACTCCTGCGCGACCCTTGCCGAGCATGGTAGTAGCCCGCGCAGGTTTGCAGGAGGTGAAGGCTCTTATTCAGAATGCTTAAGTATAGAAATTGATGTTGTCTCTTGTTTACACCTCGCGCGAGGTCAGGCTCTGCTTGGGCATCCCGCGCGGGTCTAAAGATTGATCACCAAAGTGATTAAGGAGTATGGTCCAACGCGCGACCTGAATGGTCTGCGCGGCATTTTTGGGACCATACCCCTTCAACAACGGAAGCTAAAAGTTTAAAAACCCAGACATGGCAAAAAACCAAAGTTGTTTTGCATAATAAAAGAAAACATATTAATAAAGCAATGACACTCCAAGATGCAAGTCCCCATGTGTGTCGTACCTAGCGTCCTACAAAGCATGCTTAAGTGTATCAACAAAAAGTTGGCGAGTTCACAGTTTTAGTTCAACGAAAAGTAAATTAATACGAGGTGTAAAGGACTAAACTTGCAACAAAATACCTAGTAAAGGACACCGCCTGTCAACATTCGTTAAAAAGGACACTGCCTGAAAAGTGGTATAAAGATAAAGAACAAAACTTGTAATTTTTCCTTTAAATTGTTTTAAAAAACTTATAGAGAAAGATCTTGGTAGATTCAATCTTGATTGATTGTTTTTTAAAAAAAATACTCAGTATTGTAATATGTGTTGTATATCTATGGGTGGGTGTGCTTGATCTATCAACCAAAGTTCTGCTGTTATTTGATTATATACTTTTGTTCAACTCTTTGTACATCAATAAGGAGTCTTCAAGTTTTGTTTTTGTGCTTATCAGAGTTTGCAAGCTAGGTCATCAGATTATAAAATACAAGTGATTGTATATAACATTTATTTCATATGCAGCGGCGGATTGAGAAAATTCTTATTAGGGGTAACATTTAAAAAAAAGGGTCACGAAATTGAAAAAACGTAGAATATTCCCAAAATTTACACTACTAGCGGAGCGTTGAGGGGCAACGAAGATTACCTCTTGTAACACTATAGGTTCGCCCCCGCTCATCTTCTTATCATCACTAAAACAATTTGAGGTGTTTTGGCTTTTTTCCAATCAACTTTAGTCTAACATGTTTTCCAATACTTTACCTCGGAACGAAGGTTGAGAAAAGGCACGTCATTATTACATTTATTTAATAATTATGATATATTGCATGCTTTACAAATAAACAATGATGATAGAATAACTAATATAAATCAAATTAATGTTAGTAGTACACAGGTGGTGTCATTATAGATTACACAAAAGGTTGATAGATAGTGTAAAATAGAATCATACATCATATAAAATTGCAATTGATTTTGTGTGTAGTTTATGTGTCAACAAGTCAAGGTCATTTGTGAGCTATTTGAAAATGGTTCTAGCATTAATTTCCACTTAGGTATATCCTAAATTCGAAAAAAAAAATGTCATTTTACCCTTTTAACAAACTACATGACTAATTATACAATTTACTCAACAAAATAATAGAAAAAAAAATTTCAACCCACACCCACACCTTGAAGAGTATGGATACCATAACCCAATAACCAAGACCATTCTAGACATGTAATATTGTCATCCCAGGTTTGTGTTTTTTTAATTTCTTTTTCTAGTGAACTAAATAACTAGTTCTTGTAGCCTGTAAAAAGGGTAGAATAATTATTTTACACAAACTTAACAATAATTTATATCTATACTATATATAATAGATAATAGAAGGGGATTTTTTTAAGATACCCAAAAGATAAAGAACTTTTTTTAGTTTAATGTATAAAGTAGAATAATCATTTTACACAAACTTAACAATAATCTATATTTATACTATATATAGTAGATAACGGAATTTTAATTAAAGATTGATATTTTATATGATTAACAGTGTCTATGGAGAGAAACAATTGAATCGTTAACCAAAACCGAAATGAACCAGAAGAATCAACTAAAAATGGCATTAACTGATAACCGATTAATAGAACCAACCGAAAAAAACTCAATTTTTTTGTACCCTCATTTAACCAAAATTAAACGAAACCGAACAATCCATATTTTCATATATTTTTAGCTTTTATATCTACGGTTCATGTAATTTATACCTTCATTTCATGTATTAATACTTCCATTTATCGTATTTAAACCTCAATTTCATGTAAGTTTTAGCCAAAGTTTGGCCTTGACTATTAATCGAAATTAGACGGACCAAACCAAAAATTGTTAATCTAACTAAATAAACCGAATTGATTAACCGAAAAGCGGATTGATTAATAAAAAAGACTAACCGATATCTTTGATTTTGTCTTCGGTTGAGGGTAATAGCTGAACCAACCAAACCATGCACCTTGACAGTGTTTTCCACTGTATCATGCAGGCACCCTTATAGTTATATATGATAGTATAAGACAAGGGCATATTAAGATAACAAAAAGTTTAAAAAATTGTTTTAATGTATAAGGTACAACTTAAAATAACTGTAAATTAGTTTTTTAAACGCTAATTACCCTTTAACTCACTCAATTTGATTACACTTTAATTCCCTCATCTTTAATAAAATATTGATAATTAGTTACTAGTTACACTTTATCCCCTTATAAAAAACTAACTACCCTTACGAATTTTAAACGGTCATAACTTTTTGTACGTTAATATTTTTTTAAATTACACCATAAAACGTGCATGTTTCTCTTTAATTTTAGTACAGTATTGCTATAGTTTTTTTAATTTAAAAAATTGATATGTTACGTGAAGTGTCTAAGGTGAATAACTACACCGTTAATCGAAACGGAACCAAAAACATATGAAACTGAACCCAAATCATCCAAAAATTGAATTAATTGAAAACCGATTAATCCAAACCTAAATTAACCAAAACCGGTAATTGATTTTTTGTGCCATCGTTTAACCAAAATTAACGGATCCGAACCTTCATATTTTCATATATTTGTAGTTTTTATATCTTCAGTTCATGTATTCATATTTTATACCTCCATTTTATGTATTTATACTTTCATTTCATGTATGTATTTACACCAGATAGATAAATAAGATAGACAAATATATATTCTAGAGGGTTGTTAAGTGCAAATATGTAATTTATATATACTCTCTTATTATGTAATCATTATGAACCAGAATATTACAATATTACAGGTTGTTTTGGTATCAGAGCCAATCACCCTTAAACCTAAAAAACCTTACTATCGCCAACCTTTAACTCTATCGTTTCCGATCAGCACTGATCACAGCCTTCGATTCTTTAACTATGGCCGCTATAACCCCTTTTTCTTCTCAAGAGAAAATAACTCATAATTCACACAAGTTTGCCTTTACTCTAAATGATACAAACCACGGTTACTGAAAATCAATGGTTGAACCGTTTCTCACCTCCAACAATTTGATTGGGTATGTCAATGGCATAATCCCTTGTCCATCGGAAAAAGTCACCACTGAAGATGCTACCACGGATAACCCTAGTTACCGTGGGTGGATTACCAACGACGCCCATGTTCGAATGCTTATTATCTCCACCGTATCAGAAGTTTCTTTTCAACATGTTCAAGGGAAGACATCTCGTGATGTATGGCTTGCTTTGGAACACCCATACGCCCCAGCAACTCCTTCACATGAGTTTACTCTTAAAACTCAATTACTCAAGATTACCATGAAAGGTGACGAGAAACCTGCTGATTATTTAAGCTGTGCTCAAGAATATGCTACAACCCTTGCAAATATTGGAGAACCCATGAAGGATAAAGACCTTGCCATGCTTACCATTGCCGGCCTCCGTGAAGAGTATAATGGTCTTAAAATCAACCTGTTTGCTCGTTCTCCCGCTGTAAGGTTTAATGAATTTCATGGTTAACTTAGTGATCATGACTATATGCTTAATCGTTTGCAACCTACTGCCCCTCAACTGTTTGTTGTTGCTGACACAGTCGCCCCTGCTGGGACTCCACCATCTATTGATGCCATACAACAACTTCAATCCTCATACTCATGGCTGCCCAACTCGGGTATCAACTTAACACGGTTCAACCTACAACATCCTCACAACCACGAGCAAACTTTTCCTCTCAATCCTTTAATAGCAACAACCATAACAACCAAGGAGGCAGTGGGAACTTTTATGGTAACAATCGAGGGGGCCATGGCAACCATGGTAACCAAGCAAACCAAGGCAACGAGCAATTTGCTTGGTCATCCACTCAAAACACCATATACGGTGTTTTGTAATCGATGTGGTAGTGGCCATCTCCCCTCACAATGTCCAATCAGGCCACCATTTCCCAGGCGCAACCGCAAGCTCACTATACTCAATCAGAAGCTATCACGTATACAACTTGGTGCTAATCATCATGGCACTCCAAACTTGACTAGCCTAGATAATTTTGAGGCCTACTACGGTAAAGATTCCCTCCACATTGATGACGTTAACCCTTCACCCATTTTTCATAAACATTTTCTTCCTCACATAAAACTTTTACCCTATCCTTCTTTTAAGAAGAATCTCTTATCTATTCAAAAAATTTGTTCTAGTAATAACATGTTTTTTGAATTTCACTCTTCCTTTTTTTGTTGTGAAGGACGAGGCTACCCTCCTTACAGGTCCCAGTGAACAGAGTCTATACTCAATCCGCCTTCCCACTTTTCGGCTCATTCCCAAGGTTGCATTCACCGCCACCAAAGCATCATCATCAATTTGGCATCAACATCTTAGTCATCCACATAGTCGTGTTTTTTCATTCAATTGACTCGTCTTGTTCTTTACCATTTACAAACAAATTATCTTTTAGGCAAGTTATCAAAACTTTCTTTGTCGGTCTCTACTTTTCGTAGCAATAATATATCGGATCTTGTTTATTGTGATGTGTGGGGGCATGCTACTACATCTCTTGATGGTTATCGTTTCTTTTTATTATGTGTTGATCACCGTACTCGTTATATGTGGTATTTTGCTCTTGTTCACAAGTTTGATGTGTTTGCAAATTCTACTAATTTTGTTCGCATGGTTGAACGACGATTTAATACCAATCTTAAAAGTGCCCAAACCAACTGGGGTGGAGAATTTCGGAATCTCTCCTCCTTCCTTACCTCCCTTAGTATTGTCCATAGGTGCTCATGTCCTCACACAAGTAGCAAAATGGCTTCGTCAAGCGCAGACATCGTCAGGTGGTTGAAATTGGGCTTACTCTACTTGCTTAATCTCGATTGCCCCAACGTTTCTGGTCCTTTACTTTTCAAACGGTTCTCTGCCTCATTAATTGACTCCCCTCTCGTGTCAATTCAAATCGGTCACCATTTCAACTTGTTTTAATCGCAAATCGGATTAGTCATTTCTACATGTGTTCGATTGTCAGTGCTTTACCTACCTTCATCCTTACAATGGACACAAACTTGACTTTCAATCCATCTCATGCATATTCCTTGGATATAGCCCTGTTCACCATGGATACCAATGTTTTGATCCCACGACGAAACGTATCTATGTTGCTCGCCATGTACGTTTCAATGAACACATTTTTCCTCTCCATAATTCATCATCCTCCTCCAACTCCATTCCACCATCTACATCTCCCTATGTCTCCATCTTCCCTGATCCTCCTCCGCAAACCTTTCCTGATCTACCAACAACCCCACCAGACCTTCCCACTAACCCAACCACACCTATATCTCCACCAACGCCAATGCCTACTCCAACCTCCCCACCACCGCCACAAAACCAATCAACGCTGCCACCACTGCGGCTCGCCCTCGTCCTTCCAATCCTCATCTTAACCCAAAACAAACCACACCATCTTTGATCATTCAGCCAATATAGCCACCACAACCAAATAAATCAACCTCATTAACCGTTGCCAATCAGTCTCCAAAATGTAGTCGTGCCATGCCCGATGAATTTGTGGCTTTGCATAAGAATGAGACTTGGTCTTTAGTTCCACTTGTTCGGAACAATAGTGTTATTGATTGTAAATGGGTTTACAGGTTAAAGACGGACCAACACGGTAATCTTAGTCGTTACAAAGCAGGACTCAAGGCAAAATGCTTCCACCAGCAATACGACGTCGATTATAATGAAACTTTTAGTCTCATGTTCAAACCTACTACAATTGGCACGGTTCTATCTATTGTTGTTTCAAGAGGGTGGTCTTTAAGGCGCTTAAATGCCCAAAATGCATTTCTTCATGGTGACTTACAAGAGACTGTTTATATGCGCTAGCCTCCAGGTTTTGAAGAACCTACGAAACCCCACCATGTATGACTGTTGCGAAAATCTCTATATGGCCTTAAACAGGCCCTTCGTGCAAGGTTCACCAAGCTTTCAACAGCCTAACAACAACTTAGCTTTAATGGCTCGAAAACCGACCCCTCTTTATTCATACTCAAAACAGGTGGGTACTCTTGTCTGTATGCTCGTTTATGTTGATGATATAATTATTACAGGGAACAATGATCACACTGTCATTAGTATTATTCGAAAACTTATTTCTATGGTTGTTGTGAAAGACTTAGGCACGTTACATTAATTTCTCGGTATTAAGGTTCTTCACCAATCCTCGTGTATTGTCCTCTGTCGCAACCACCGACCCCTACCTCGGGAGGCGGGCGGTCGTGGCCTACTCAGAGATGGTGGTATCGGTGTTTATCAGTTTGGCTACGGAATTTACATCAAGACCTGAAGGGGTAAGGTCCCAAAAACTTCACTCCGAGCACCTGGGACCATACCACAACCTCATATTTCAAACCTTCTTTAGACCTTGCGCGGTCGCGCACTGGTCCTACAAAGAAAACTTAGAAAACAACAGGCAACACCTGTACACCAAAAGGAAGCTAACGAATCCTTGCGCCAATCTCCATAACAGATAAGGATAAAAATCCTGATAAACACTCCCGCATAATAAATATCCAGACTTGGATATCATTTTCTCCACTGATGCCATACAGTAAGGAGCCACACAGGATTACAGTTATAATCTTCTAGAAAGCTCCATCGTGCACCACTAAACGGTTACAGCCGTCTGGCCACGTGTCATCATCCCAGGCTCTTCTGAAGTCACGATGATGGCATGGGATTGAAGAAAGATCTTCACTTGTCCACTTTCCACGTGGCAATACCCCAACCGTTGATCATAAATCGCGATCCGTGTGCTCTCACATTCGTTAAGTGATTAACGGAGGGAAAAATAACCGCCTACGGAGTTAGCATTTTTCGTCAATATTTCATCAACAGGTTTTCCCGCCCAAACTTCGGCTATAAATAGAAGGATAATTCAGGTATAATCTTCAAGTTACATTCACTTCAATTACACTTCTTCTTCTTCATAAAACCTGTACTTATTCTCACGCCGGAGGGTGGTCACGGAGAGAACCCCCATTCTCCCTGTGGCGAGTCTAACGGTGGTTGTTTTGCAGTTACTATGAAGAGAAGAAGATCTGTCACTCACGAACCGAGTGAGGAGAAACCAACCCTTTTATGCAGAACCTAACCCCCTGGTTTATTTGATTCCGGTCAATTAACCAGTGTTTCTTCATTGGCGCCCACCGATTTCTCAGTTTCACCCATTTCTTCTCGTTTCGATTAACTTTTTAATTTTCAATTTTTAAATGGAAGAAACTTCGACGCACCGTCAAACTGGCCCTTGGCTAAATTTCGTTAACAATACCTAAGTCGAAGGGATTGTGGAAGAGGCTTCGGATGACAATTAAGTGCAGTACACTGATAATCATCCGAACGACCCTGTCACTCAAGGGGTACAGCCTGAAATTCCTATAAGCTCAATTCTACCTCCTGGAGAAACCCCTATCTCCTGGTATGTAAGATCCCAAGGAGCGATAAACGCCGTGTATACACAACTCTGTGCATAAACTGCTCCTCCTACTCACTCACGAAGGCATGTATCCCGTACTCGAGCACCATCAGTGCCTCATGTTTCTCATCATGATGCTCCGTCACGGGTTCAGGTCGAAGACACAGAAGTTTACTCTAGATCTCCGATGAGATATGAGTATACTCACTCTGAAAATCGAAGAAGAGAATATCATGATGAGTCCCATTCTCATCGAAGGCAGTCAGTTCACTCCAGGTTGGGCCCTCGACGGGACACCCACACCAATGAGTAGGACAGAACATACCACGAAGGGGACAGTACAAGCGTGTTCAGTCGATTGCAACCGAATTACAAAAATTAAAAACCCCGTGCGACTTACAATCCTGAAGCAGAACACGATTACAATTTGATTTACCGACCGGCGGAAGCAGCGGAAAATTCCAAGTTCATCAATGAAATTACTATGGCTCCCCTGGAAAAACCAAAACTCCCATCCAATGTTGGCAAGTTTAATGGTATGACGGACCCAGATGACCATCTGCGGGTCTTCACTAGTGCAGGATTGGTGGGAGGGTGGACGTTACCAATGTGGTGCCACCTCTTCATTCAAACCCTCACAGGCGCCGCGAGACTCTTGTTCGATACCCTGCCTGTAGGAAATATCACATCATGGGTAGACCTGCGAGAAAAGTTTTTAGTACACTTCAGCCAGCAGAGGAGGTCCATCCGCGATACGGCAGACGTCATGAATATCTGGCGATGCGATGACGAAAGTTTAGAAGATTTCATTACGCGTTACAACAAAGAAGTGATCGAGATAGGAGATGTTCATGAGCACCTGATCAGAGCACAGTTTAAGTACGTCGTCCGATATAACGACATGATTAAGGTCTTGTCCGGAACGGAGGGGCTGCCATAGAGCTGGGAAAAACTAATGGCGGCAGCAAAAGTGTACTCCCAGACGGAGAAAAAGCTTAGCACAAACAGACCACCACCACCACACAGCTGCCCAATAGATATGAGCCCCAGCGGGAACAAAAAGTTTAAAAAGAATTGGCGTGATTCAAATTCTGGAAATTACTCGTCTGAAGATGCACGAGCCACTATCAACAAACTCGCCGCGCAAAGAGAGGCAAAGCAGGAAAACAGAGAGAGACAGTGGACTCCTCTGACTAAAACCCCAGCAGAAGTGTTGAGCACGGAGGACTACCAGTTCAAGACGCCTCCTCCAATGAAAAATAAGCTCGGCCAAGATCCGAACCAATACTGTGACTATCATAAGGACCATGGTCACACTACTAACAACTGTATCTCCTTGCGCACTGAGATTGAGAAGGCGCTCAAGAGCGGCGAGCTCACACACCTGTTGCAAAATGTGCGCAAAGACATAAAACAAATTACTCGTGGCGAGGAGGGCCCGAGTAAAAAGGCGAATAACTAAGCAGCATTCTATGGTCCCCTCGCAGGTTAGTCAAGCTCTATAGCTTATCAATTCATCGCAAGGACTATAGTATAAGTTAAGTCTCATGTAATTATCCTAAAATAGACTTTGTATGGCCTCTATGCCTTATCCATGAATCAAAACAAAGTTTCTATCATTTCTGTGTTTATTACAAAGTGCATGCAATTCCTTTTGGTAAGCGCAAAAACATTATGGTAGATATAATATAAGTCTCATGAGCGGTCAGCGATTACACACATCGCGCAAGACCTTACGTTAACACATGAGCTTTATACCACCTTTATTCGCCTTACCTAATCAAAGCAATTGTACTCATGCAAAATATTGTAAATTAAAACACATATCATATCAAGTTACTGGCGCACCACATGCCTTAAAAATTATAAATATACACGGCAGTGTACTAAGAAAAATTACTTGCGCAGCAGCGCATTAACAAAACAGGGATCCACATCCCAAAACCGACAAGCCAATTGTTCATACAACCATAAAAAGAAAACCTACGCCAAGTCTTCATCTTCATTTTCTCCATCTGGGAAGATTTCTTTCAATTGAGGCACATGGTCCTCAGATTGTAGCGCAACATTGATGAGATCCATAACTGGGAGCTGTAAGTTATTAAATTCCGTCTTCGCAGCAGCAAGGGCAGCATCTGTATTAACACCATGGGTAGCAGACTTGCTAGTATCCCAGTCAACCTTCAAAGCGTTAACCACGTGGTGCGAGCATTCAGCATACCCTTGGGCATATCCATCATTCCGCGCAGCAACCAACAAGCGCGCGACCGATTTGTCTAGCTCCTCAGAATTCAGAACTGATTCAGCAACCTATATAAAGAAGGAAAAGCAAATAAGGAAAAGCACAAAAAGTACAAAAGGAAAGAAGACACTTACGCTTTCAATTCCATGATCTTTTAGCCATAACATATCATTCTTCAGCGGTTCAAGCTCACTCTCCGCTGTCGCCCTCGCCGTTTCAGACATTTCTAATTTTTCTTCGGTTTCAGCAAGCCGGCGGGAAGTTTCATCCTTCTCAGTACAAGCAAGCTCCAGATCTTTCTTGGCAGACTCAACTTCCACCTTAAGTTGTTCCTGCTCAGATAGCAAAGCAATAAGTTCTTCTATCTCCTTATCTCTAAGAGCAAGAGTAGCGCAGGTATGTACCTCTCGTTGTTCACTCCTTTCCCTGTGAGAGTGCGCTTCATCCCGCGCAGCTTCAGCATCGGCTTTCTCTTTCTTCAATTTCTCAATCTCCGCATCTTGTTTCTTCAACCTCTCAAACTCAGCTTTGATATTGTTGATAACATTGCGGAGACCCATCTTCTCGGCATTATCCTTCTCACAGATCTTTTTCCAGTTTTTGCGCTCCTCAGAAAGAAGGGCAGCTTCAGCTTCCGCCTTTCTCTTCCAACCCGCAACAGACCATTCTTCAGTTTTTCGGTCATTTTTAAACTTGGCCTGATCAGCTTCCAGTTTTGCCCACAACTGGGCAACACGGTTTTCATCCTCAGCAGCTTTCTTCTTGGATGCCTTAAAGGCAGCCCAATCCTTATGCATACTATGCCACTCGCGCACTATGCGGTGCGTAGTGGATGTATAAGAAGCAGCCTCTTCAAGATAGGTGTGATAAGTTTGATCATGAAGGCGTCCTTCCTGAAATTTAATCTCACCAGGCGGGAAGGTTCCCTATAACCAATCTCGACACACGCGCCAGTCCGAGAAAGTATCACCTTT
Organism: Helianthus tuberosus; assembly: GCA_030545235.1. Taxonomy (NCBI): domain Eukaryota; kingdom Viridiplantae; phylum Streptophyta; class Magnoliopsida; order Asterales; family Asteraceae; genus Helianthus; species Helianthus tuberosus. The sequence goes on along the minus strand of CM060388.1, from coordinate 18,927,705 downwards.
CTTCAGGTTCCAAACAGGAACGTGAATTTCAGAGGCGTTCTTCTCTGAATAGGTTCTATAATAATAATCCCCCAGAGTTTCATCTGGGCGGATTGGAGAATTTTTATCAGCATCAGAAAATGAACCTTGACCCTCAGCAGAAACTTTCTCAATGTTCTCCGGCATAGAACCAGAAGCCATGCAAGGAGAGGTCGTTATAGGGGTCTCTTGAGAAGATTTCCCTTTCTCTGAATCCTGAGCAACAAATTTAGGAGTTTGTGGATTACCAGTTCCAATATCCTCAACTTCTGGGCTGGTAACTTTCTCCACATCAACAACACCATCAGCTGATGTGTTAACCTCAAGATTTTCTGCCCCAGAGGTCTTCTCCACCTCATTCTCAACAGCCTCAGTATTCTTTACCTGCTCAGTAACAGAGGCACGAGAGGAAGAGGGAGGAAGCTCCTCATTAACTACAGATGATGGTCCCATTTGAACAGGAGATTTTGGCTTTTCTGTAAAAACAAAACACACATATTACAATCACTCAAGGCGAATTAAAGAAAATAACGAGAAATACCTACCTAGAACAGGTTTCGAAATGAAGGAATCAAGGTTGCCCAGTCTGGTAATTTTCTTCTGAACCTTCTTGGCAGGTTAACCATCGGCATCCACACTAGCTTGTTTTCTTTTTCTTGATTTTTTCCTCAGCAAGTGCTCAGGACTTGACTCTAAATCAATAGGGTCATCAGGATTCGATGGAGGAATATCAGCAGTATCCTTGGGTTCTAGTTTAGGTCTCCTCACAACTGCAAGCGCAAGACCCTCCAAAGAATCAGATACCACCACATAATCACACCAGGAGTCAGAGGAATGGTGCATACCTTTCTTCTCTCCTCCAAGATTTTTGGTCTTAGAAGATTGAGCTTTCTCTGTGTCACCTACTAAAAAAGCGCAAAAGATTGACTCATCTGAAAGCGTAAAATAAACAAAAATAGTATTGCGATAAAAAATTACCAGCACCAGCAGCAGGTTGCGCGGTTAGGTCATCATCTCGGGGAAGAACAAAATTCTTCACAATTCGATGGTACCAAAGCTCTTCATCAGGTTTCTTGGGAATGGTGGCCATTTTCCCACCTTCTCTCTCAAAAGAAACAACGTATAAGGAAACAACTGCAAGAGAAGAGAAACAATATCCAAAAAAAACAACACAGACATAAGAAAGGGAAGAAAACAGGGCAAACCCCAAATCTTACTTTTGTCTCCTTCCATATACACCGGCTTCTCTTCCCGATTCATCCGCCAGTTCAGGCTCATACTAGCACCAACAAGGGCTTTCTCCGGAAAAGTAACAGACGGAACATCTTTCAAATCTTGGTACCAATTCTCATCAACGGGAGTCTGAAGAGTCTCAGTCGGGACATCCTCTTTCCCCCTAAACGTCATCCTCATCGGGATAACCCCCACTTTAATGAAGAAAAACTTTTGTTTCCATTCGTGAAACGACTTTTGGGGATGCAGTAAAATCTTCTTCGCAGAAGCCCTTTGCACAAAGTAATTGAACCCCTGAGAACAATGCATTTGATAGAACACTCGAAACTGATTAACCGTCGGTTCTATGTGCATTGTTCGACACACGAATTCAAAGTGACGAACCCTAACCATGCCAATAGGGTGCATCTGGGAGATATGGAACTAATAATACTCAAGGATTTCAAGAAAGAATCTCGTTGCAGGCAATCGAAATTTACCTGCAGAGAAGAAGTCCCAAAACAAGGTTATTTACCTGGCCGGAGCATCCGCCGTTGTCTGACCTTCGTCAGGGTATTTGTCACACCCCCAAAATCCACATGCAGAGTATCACCGCTTGGAGGCGTGACATGACCAGGATCGAGCCACCAATCATATCGAACAACGTAATTAAGTAAATAAAACCAACCACAATACAATTGGTGACCAAAAGAAAGTAACCAACTTTAAGTAACAGCGGAAGCATAAAACATAAAGCCAAGACATAAGTTCCATAGTTCATAAGTTTAAATGTTTAACTTGGGACTCGACAGTCCATATCCCACAACGACCTCCTCCTCGTACAAGATCCATAAGCATCTAACGACCTGTAAGGCATGTAACAACGAGTCAACAACAAAGTTGAGTGAGTTCACAGTTGGTTGTTTAGTTTTAAGTTGTTTCCGAAAACATGGTTTGTCTTTCGCTGGCTTACTTGCCGTGGGGGTTACCCCATAGTTGAAAGTATGATTAACCAGTTCCTTCTGTATTACCCAAACCATATCCATAATTAGTGGGGGTTTCCCCATGTGAACCACTAGATCGTTACCATATCGACAACTGCCGAACAATAGTTGTGCCCTACGTCAATGTCTATCATCATTGACAGTTTGCCATAGTCCATTAGTACACGCCCGTCCGACTGGCACGGTGTGAGGTTTGTTAAACCTAATAGCGCTATTAACTAATGACCCGCTCGCCATTGGCCTCGGTGATTAAGTCGATATAAAATGAGGGACTTCGTTGATAGAGTTTTGGCTAGTAGTTTAAGGTTGTTGTCCTACCCAAGAAGGACGAACATACGTATTCTAACCAAGGAGAATACGGAGGATTAATATTGGCATCCTACCTATGGAGGATGGCGGTACATATCCTACCCAAGGAGGAAATGCAGGTTCCGTTTTAGTTCTTTAACCCATTAATATTGGCATCCTACCTATGGAGGATGGCGGTACATATCCTACCCAAGGAGGATGTGTATGTTCCGTTTTAGTTCTTTAACCCATTCCCAACCACCGGGAATCCCATGCCTTAGAAAGAGTGTGAGCTCACCTTGGTTTGCTCGGTTATATTAGTTACTCTAATAATCAGAAATCAAGCACGTCCAAATAAGGTACATATAACAATCAGTTTTTTTCATGCATTCATAACACGTATCCTACATACGGCTTATCTACTCACTACTTCCATCACATAGCACACAATACAAATGTCACACATTGACTTTTGCGGAAGGTCATAGTTTAAAATACACTTGTAACACTTGTTAGGAAATATTTTCTATGTGTTGGAGTTTTTAGAAAATTTCGCCAGAGTTTCCTTTGTAAATGGAGGCATCCATGCTAATAAGCATATCATTTTCTTTTCTGAAATTCATTCAAACAATCAACAACAATTTACCAAGAGCAAACTATTCCATTTACAAACCAACATGAACTTGATGTTTCGTAAAAACGCGTAGTAACTTGGTATGGCGTTTAGTGGGTTTAGTTACCCTCCAAAGTGTGTTTAATTTTGTTAAAATCTCCTTCTCGGGATTTTTAGATGTTCACAACTTGTGTACATATTTTACAAAAATATTTATTTACCACATTTTCATGTGTCACTAGTATCCATATACTTACTTTATTTCCAAAAATAGTGTAAGGATCATGATATTTCAAAGACCGTCTTTTAAACTTGGTTTATTTAGGAAAATCATTCACAAGTTTTAGATCTACAAATTTACTAGATCACTTTGCTTGTTATTTTACAAGAAATCATTTTGTCACCAAGTTCATGTCTAAATATGGAGGTGATTCTTTTATGTAAACCCCTAATCACCTCCTACTTGTTAAATCATGTTTTTAATCATAAGTTAACAAGTTTCATATAATGATCAACAACATATTTCTAGTTATCAACAAGCAAGCATCAACATACACCCAACAACATCATACTAGCAATATTTCATTATGTTTCATCTTTATGTAAGACTTTATGTTCATGTTTCTTGTTTAAACCTTTTAGTGTTCTTGTGATATTCCTCACACTACATCTTTTAACTACTCAAAATAGAAGTGAATAAAGGTTAAACAAGGACTTACAACTAGCTCAAAGCTAGGGAAGAACTTCAAGAGAAAAGATGGTGAAAATGGTGTGAGAAAGCAAGTGAAAGAGCTCCTTGATGATCTACAACTTCAAGCTCCTTTGATCCTCCTTCTAGCACTTGAATGAAGCTTAAAAAAAAGATGAATGTGGTGGTGATATGGTGATGGTGGTGGCGGTTCTAGTGAGCCGAGAGGGAGAGAGGAGAGTGAGTGAGAGATGGTGTGATCTAGTGAAAGATATGAAATGATGTTGTAAGATGCACACCATACTTTATAATCCTTCTTCTAATATTTTGTTCACTACTACAAGTAAAATCTAAATAAAATAATGAAGTAAGATCCAATGAGATATGTTGGTGATTTGGGTGGGTCCTTTGGACCGTAAACATGTAGGGGGGGTTAATTGTAACATTTGATGGTAGTTGGTTTCATGCTAGTTAAAAATCAAATATATGGTTACATAAGTTAGTTACTAGAGAATTTTGTGGGGGTTATGGTGTTCGGGGATCATAACTAGCCAAGAAATAATTAAACAATGTTTCTTGCAATATTTTGGTGTCCCGGGTAATGTCCGGTTGTTCGGTTAGATACCGGTTCGTTAAAGTGCTAAGTTATTCCGTATAGTGTCTTTTATGTAACTTTTTATAACACTTTTAATTCCTAACACTTAGGAAAACATTCAGGACCATTTAGTCAATTTTTGTGCACAAGACTAGTATGTTAACAAGCACATGTAAGTATGACGCAGTAATCAGAAAGCAGTTAAGTAATTCAGCACAGTCATCAAGCACTTTAATTAACATTAATAAATCGTACTGATACATGTAATTATGAGGGTTGTCACATTCTCCCCCTATTAAGAAAATTTCGTCCCGAAATTTAGCACGTGGTTACTGAGGAAGCTAGTTAAGTTGCTTGGTTTACTGGTTTTCCTGGGGTGTCACATCATCCCCCCGTTAGTTTGGAATTTAGTCCCGAAATTCTGCAGTAGCTTCAGCCTCAGTAACGGTTTCACTTTTCTTAAATAACTAGGGATACTTGAGTTTCATTTGGTCTTCTCATTCCCACGTATACTCTGGGCCATGACGGGAGTTCCAACGGACTTGAACAAGGGGTATTCTGGTACACTTGAGAATCTTAACGTCTCGGTCTGTGATTTCAACTGGTTCCTCGACGAATCGCAACTGGTCGTCGATTGTGAGCTCCTTTAAGGGAACTATGAGGGTCTCATCTGACAGACACTTTTTCAGATTTGACACGTGGAATACGTTGTGAACTCCGTTGAGTTCTTCAGGTAGATTCAACTTGTAAGCGACTTTGCCAATTTTCTCAATGATTTCGAACGGTCCGACATAGCATGGATTGAGTTTGCCTCGTTTTCCAAAATGGACTACACCTTTCCAATGTGAGACTTTGAGTAGCACTCGATCCCCAACCTGGAACTCGAGTGGTTTTCATCGCTTATCTGCATAGCTTTTCTGACGGTCACGAGCTGCCGCCATTCGTTGTCGTATCTGAGCAATCTTCTCAGTCGTATCTACTACAAGTTCTGGGCCAGTGATTTGACTGTCACCAACCTCTGCCCAACAAAGAGGTGATCGGCACTTCCGTCCGTACAATTCCTCGAACGGAGAGACCTGGATACTGGTGTGGTAACTGTTGTTATACGAAAACTCCACTAACGGGAGGTGTTTTTCCCAGCCATTACCAAAGTCGATTACACATGCCCGAAGCATGTCTTCAAGGGTTTGGATGGTGCATTCAGATTGCCCATCCGTCTGTGGATGATATGCTGTGCTCATGTCTAATCGAGAACCAAAGGACTTGTGCATAGCTTGCCACAATTCAGATGTAAAACGTGAGTCACGATTAGAAATGATGGAGGTTGGCACTTCGTGCCTGGATACTACTTCCTTTAGGTAGACGTCTGCTAGAGTAGAAAACTTATCCGTTTCCTTGATAGCCAGAAAATGTGCAGACTTGGTCAATCGATCCACTATTACCCAAATAGTGTCATTTCCGCGTTGAGATCTAGGCAGGCCAGTAACGAAATCCATGGAAATTTGCTCCCATTTCCATGTCGAGATCTCTGGTTGTTGGAGTAGGCCTGATGGTTTCTGATATTCAATCTTGACTCTCGCACAAGTCAAACATTTACTGACGTAGGTTGCTATGTTGGCTTTCATGCTAGGCCACCAATACGTAGTCTTGAGATCGTGGTACATCTTATCTGAACCAGGATGTACTGAATAACAAGACTTATGTGCCTCATCCATCACAAGCTCATGTAGATTACCATAGAGTGGAACCCAGATGCGCCTGTTTACGTAGTAGGCGTCGTCTTCCTTTTGTTCTAACCGTTTCCTTGATCCTCGTAAGGACTCCGCCCTGATGTTCTCTGCTTTCAACGCTTCAACCTGAGCATCTCGTATCTGGGTAGGAAGACTAGATTGGATGGAAAGTTGTAACGCACGTACACGCTTAGGTATAGTATCCTTTCGACTGAGGGCGTCGGCCACAACATTGGCTTTGTCCAGATGGTACTTGATCGCGCATTCGTAATCATTCAAGAGCTCGACCCATCGACGTTGTCGCATGTTTAACTCCTTTTGTTTGAAGATATGCTCGAGATTCCTGTGATCGGTGTAAATGGTGCACTTGGTACCGTACAGGTAATGTCTCCATATCTTAAGTGCGAAGACAACTGCTCCCAATTCCAAGTCGTGAGTAGTGTAGTTCCTTTCGTGAACTTTAAGTTGGCGTGATGCGTAGGCAATGACCTTGTCACATTGCATCAACACGCAACCAAGTCCTTGGATGGAAGCGTCGCAATAGACCACAAAATCATATGTGCCCTCGGGCAATGAGAGGATAGGCGTGCTACAAAGTCTATCTTTCAAGTGCTAAAAAGCAGATTCCTGTTCATCACCCCAACGATAGATGACACCCTTCTGAGTTAGCGAGGTGAGAGGTTGCGCAATCTTAGAGAAATCCTTGATAAACCTTCTATAATATCCTGCCAAACCCAAGAATTGGCGGATTTCTGTTGGTGTACGGGGTGCAGGCCAGTTCTTGATCGAGTCAACCTTGGATGGATCCACATGAATCCCATCCTCATTTACCATGTGGCCTAGAAAATGGACTTCGTGAAGCTAGAAGTCACATTTCAAAAATTTGGCATACAACTGTTCGGTTCGAAGGAGTTCCAAAATAAGTCTCAGGTGTCGCTCGTGTTCTTCCTGACTCTTCGAATAGATCAGGATGTCGCCGATGAAGACTATGACAAACTTATCCAGGTAAGGTTTACACACTCGGTTCATGAGATCTATGAAGACTGCAGGTGCATTCGTCAATCCGAAAGGCATAACCAGAAACTCGTAATGTCCATACCGAGTCCTGAATGTTGTTTTAGAGATATCCTCATCTCGGACTCTCAGCTGATGGTATCCCGATCTCAAATCAATCTTGGAATAGAAACTCGACCCTTGCAACTGGTCGAATAAGTCATCAATGCGTGGAAGAGGATAACAATTCTTCACGGTCGCCTTGTTGAGTTCGCGGTAGTCAATACACATTCTGAAGGTACCGTCTTTCTTCTTCACAAATAACACTGGAGCTCCCCAAGGCGAAGAGCTAGGGCGAATAAAAACCTTGTCCAAGAGCTCTTGCAATTGGGTGGACAATTCTTTTAGTTCTAGCGGAGCTAGTCGATAAGGTGCACGAGCTATTGGTGCTGCTCCAAGAGCTAGCTCGATTTGAAACTCGACTTGTCGATGAGGCGGAAGACCAGGTAATTCCTCAGGAAATACCTTAGGAAAATCACGTACAATAGGTATGTCTTCTATCTTCCTTTCTTCCGAGGATGTATCAGAAACGAGGGCTAGAATAGCAGTGTGGCCCTTTCGCAACCACTTCTGGGCCTTAAGGAAAGAGATGATGCCCACAACAGCACCACTCTTGTCGCCATGAATCATGAGGGGTTCTTCATCAGAACGAGGGATGCGGACAATTTTCTCCTTGCAAAGAATTTCCGCTTGATGTTGAGATAACCAATCCATCCCAATAACAACATCGAAACTACCCAGAACGATAGGAATGAGGTCAATAGAAAAGGTCTGTTCAGCAAGAACAAGATTACAACCCTTAACTATGTGTGTGGCCTCTAAACTTTTACCATTTGCTAGCTCTACCATGTGTTTGGTGTTCAAAAGTGTTGGAGTGCGCTCAAGCATTTGGCTAACTTTTAAGGACACATAACTAGTATCGGCACCCGAATCGAATAATTCAGTAACAAAGAAATCATCCAGAAGAAACTTACCCATCACCACGTTGGGATCGTTCCTTGCATCACCCTGACCTAGCACGAACACACGTCCTCGGGCGCCATTGCCATTATTGTTACCCCCGTTGTTGCCTCCATTGTTGCCTCCATTGTTGTTCCCGTTTCCTTGGTTGTTGTTGTTCTGATTCTGGTTCAGCTGAGGACAGTTCCTCTTAAAGTGGCCTTCAGCGCCACACTGAAAGCATCCTTTATTGCCCTGCTGTTGTTGTTGCTGGTGGTTCTGTGGAGCTTGTTGTTGTTGTTGGCGATTCTTATTTGCTAGTCGTGCGCCCCTGCAATCCTTTGCTTCATGACCAAACTTGTTACACCTCAGACAACGACCCTTATGGCACTGCCCGCTATGATGCTTGTTGCACCGGTTGCACTTGGGGTGGTTCCCTCGGTATCCACCCTGTCCTTGATTACCAGAAGATTGCTGACCAGGACTCTGGTAGTCATCAGTCTTTCGCTGCTGGGACTGAGACTGAACTGAAGTAGAACCCTTGCCCGAATTTCCATCCCACTTGCGCTTGTTATCGCTGGAAGCATCAGTAGTAGTAGCGCTAATACGCTTGGGCAACTTGTTTTGCTCAACTGCCTGATCAGTGAGACGATGAGCCAACCGGATGATTTGCTGAATGCTGCCAAGGTTAGCTGAGGTAACGTGGCTTTGAATTTCTGGCACCAAACCCTTAAGGTACAGCTCGATATGCTTGATAGGAGGATCCACCATAGTAGGACACAAGATAGCTAGTTCGTTTGACCTCTTTGTGTATGCCTCGATTTTAGACCCCGTCATCCTCAAATTGAAAAATTCCACCTCTAGCTTGTGGATGTCGTCACGACTACAGTACTCTTCTTTGATCAAATCTTTGAAGTCGTTCCATGGGGTGGCATTAGCAACCGCCAGCCCTAGTAGTTGAACCTGTGCTTTCCACCAGGTTAACGCAGCACCTTCAAGTGTTCCAGTAGCAAATTTCACCCTACGATCTTCAGGGCATTCACACATCTCAAAAACAAACTCAATTTTCTCGAACCAGTGAAGAAGACCTACAGCTCCTTCTGTGCCGCTGAAAGTACTAGATCGGCAATCCATGAACGTTTTGAACGTACATATGGGAGGCTGAGTATGTTGACCTGTTGCGCGAGAATAAAAGACAAGGTTAAGCACAAGAGTTGGTTCGCGAGGGTAAGATCTAAACGTCCTAAGAGGGGTTGATATGGCAGGTTATACCTCCTGCAGGGACAGCTGCGAGTGCCTCAGCAACTCGTTCATTGCTCAAAGCCGTCAACTGGGCTTGAGTTAGGCTGATACCACCACGTCCTCCGCGTCCGTTCATGATCTTCACAATGAAGCAACGTGAGTGAGAAAAGTGTCGCGAAAGTGCGTAAGCGTGGGACGACAGAAGAGAGTAAACACACAGGGTTTCAAGCAATAGTTGTTACGCTAACTAAGCATACCATGATCAAATGTGCTACTAGCAGGTAGGCAATACAAACATAAACCATATTACCTATAGTGTTGAGTCTTGCACGTGGAGCGAAGCGTCGTTGTGGATCGTTGAGCACTATACAAGTTATAGTCTGGTTTTATCAAAAAAAAAGCTTTTCCCCTTTTTAAAACCAAGTTCACTATAACCAATGGCTCTGATACCAATCTGTCCCACCCCCAAAATCCACATGCGGAGTATCACCGCTTGGAGGCGTGACATGACCAGGATCGAGCCGCCAATCATATTGAACAACGTAATTAAGTAAATAAAACCAACCACAATACAATTGGTGACCAAAAGAAAGTAACCAACTTTAAGTAATAGCGGAAGCATAAAACATAAAGCCAAGACATAAGTTCCATAGTTCATAAGTTTAAATGTTTAACTTGAGACTCGACAGTCCATATCCCACAACGACCTCCTCCTCATACAAGCACCATAAGCATCTAACGACCTGTAAGGCATGTAACAACGAGTCAACAACAAAGTTGAGTGAGTTCACAGTTGGTTGTTTAGTTTTAAGTTGTTTCCGAAAACATGGTTTGTCTTTCGCTGGCTTACTTTCCGTGGGGGTTACCCCATAGTTGAAAGTATGATTAACCAGTTCCTTCTTTATTACCCAAACCATATCCATAATCAGTGGGGGTTTCCCCATGTGAACCACTAGACCGTTACCATATCGACAACTGACGAACAATAGTTGTGCCCTACGTCAATGTCTATCATCATTGACAGTTTGCCATAGTCCATTAGTACACGCCCGTCCGACTGGCACGTGGTGAGGTTTGTTAAACCTAATAGCGCTATTAACTAATGACCCGCTCGCCATTGGCCTCGATGATTAAGTCGATATAAAATAAGGGACTTCGTTGATAGAGTTTTGGCTAGTAGTTTAAGGTTCTTGTCCTACCCAAGGAGGACGAACGTATGTATTCTACCCAAGGAGAATACGCAGGATTAATATTGGCATCCTACCTATGGAGGATGGCGGTACATATCCTACCCAAGGAGGATATGCAGGTTCCGTTTTAGTTCTTTAACCCATTAATATTGGCATCCTTCCTATGGAGGATGGCGGTACATATCCTACCTAAGAAGGATGTGTAGGTTCCGTTTTAGTTCTTTAACCCATTCCCAACCACCGGGAATCCCATGCCTTAGAAAGAGTGTGAACTCACCTTGGTTTGCTCGGTTAGATTAGTTACTCTAATAATCAGAAATCAAGCACGTCCTAATAAGGTACAGATAACAATCAGTTTTTTTTCATGCATTCATAACACGTATCCTACGTACGGCTTATCTACTCACTACTTCCATCACATAGCACACAATACAAATGTCACACATTGACTTTTGCGGAAGGTCATAGTTTAAAATACACTTGTAACACTTGTTAGGAAATATTTTCTATGTGTTGGAGTTTTTAGAAAATTTCGACAGAGTTTCCTTTGTAAATGGAGGCGTCCATGCTAATAAGCATATCATTTTCTTTTTCCAAAATTCATTCAAACAATCAACAACAATTTACCAAGAGCAAACTATTCCATTTACAAACCAACATGAACTTGATGTTTCGTAAAAACGCGTAGTAACTTGGTAAGGCGTTTAGTGTGTTTAGTTACCCTCCAAAGTGTGTTTACTTTTGTTAAAATCTCCTTCTCGAGATTTTTAGATGTTCACAACTTGTGAACATATTTTACAAAAATATTTATTTACCACATTTTCATGTGTCACTAGTATCCATATACTTACTTTATTTCCAAAAATAGTGTAAGGATCATGATCTTTCAAAGACCGTCTTTTAAACTTGGTTTATTTAGGAAAATCATTCACAAGTTTTAGATCTACAAATTTACTAGATCACTTTGCTTGTTATTTTACAAGAAATCATTTTGTCACCAAGTTCATGTCTAAATATGGAGGTGATTCTTTTATGTAAACCCCTAATCACCTCCTACTTGTTAAATCATGTTTTTAATCATAAGTTAACAAGTTTCATATAATGATCAACAACATATTTCTAGTAATCAACAAGCAAGCATCAACATACACCCAACAACATCATACTAGCAATATTTCATTATGTTTCATCTTTATGTAAAACTTTATGTTCATGTTTCTTGTTTAAACCTTTTAGTGTTCTTGTGATATTCCTCATACTACATCTTTTAACTACTCAAAATAGAAGTGAATAAAGGTTAAACAAGGACTTACAACTAGCTCAAGGCTAGGGAAGAACTTCAAGAGAAAAGATGGTGAAAATGGTGTGAGAAAGCAAGTGAAAGAGCTCCTTGATGATCTACAACTTCAAGCTCCTTTGATCCTCCTTCTAGCACTTGAATGAAGCTTAAAAAAAAGATGAATGTGGTGGTGATATGGTGATGGTGGTGGCGGTTCTAGTGAGCCGAGAGGGAGAGAGGAGAGTGAGTGAAAGATGGTGTGATCTAGTGAAAGATATGAAATGATGTTGTAAGATGCACACCATACTTTATAATCCTTCTTCTAATATTTTGTTCACTACTACAAGTAAAATCTAAATAAAATAATGAAGTAAGATCCAATGAGATATGTTGGTGATTTGGGTGGGTCCTTTGGACCGTAAACATGTAGGGGGGTTAATTGTAACATTTGATGGTAGTTGGTTTCATGCTAGTTAAAAATCAAATATATGGTTACATATGTTAGTTACTAGAGAATTTAGTGGGGGTTATGGTGTTCGGTGATCATAACTAGCCAAGAAATAATTAAACAATGTTTCTTGCAATATTTTGGTGTCCCGGGTAATGTCCGGTTGTTCGGTTAGATACCGGTTCGTTAAAGTGCTAAGTTATTCCGTATAGTGTCTTTTATGTAACTTTTTATAACACTTTTAATTCCTAACACTTAGGAAAACATTCAGGACCATTTAGTCAATTTTTGTGCACAAGACTAGTATGTTAACAAGCACATGTAAGTATGACGCAGTAATCAGAAAGCAGTTAAGTAATTCAGCACAGTCATCAAGCACTTTAATTAACATTAATAAATCGTACAGATACATGTAATTATGAGGGTTGTCACAGTATTGGGCACCCCAACTTTCCGGAAATTTGAAATTCCGAATCAAACCATCAAAAGTTGCCCTAGACCACTTCAATGGTGGAAGTTCGATGGCCATATCATCAGCAGAGTCTTCGTGATGGTCTCCGGTTGACATAAGAAAGGAAAATCGCAAATTTTTTAGACATACTGATAAGGAAAACGAAGAAAGAAAAGGGTTTTTCAAGAAAGTAATGATTAACGAAAATAGGCAAGTGAAGACACTTATATACTCACCGCCATAAATAGCCTAGGTAACTGCAACAACACCTTTTCCGGGATGGCACAGTTATCCAAGCGTTAGGGGCGAGTGGGAAAAGACCACAAACGCTAGTTCACGCGCGCACGTAAAACACGGTAAGTAACGTACAACTGACAATGACAGCCTGTCACACGTCAACAGTCATTACTGCAGGTCAAGATTTTCAAAAATCCATAACCAATAAGTAAGAGTATCTTCTCCTACAAGATTCTCCACTTTCGCACCAAAAACTCTACAGCAAAAACACCTCCCTCTCATAGTCCAGTGCTCCACTTATTTGCATAAGAGCAACACTAGACTGGGGGGACTTCAAAGGGTAAGGTCCCAAAAACCTCACTCCGAGCACCTGGGACCATACCACAACCTCATCTTTCGAACCTTCTTTAGACCTTGCGCGGCCGCGCACTGGTCCTACAAAGAAAACTTAGAAAACAACAGGCAACACCTGTACGCCAAAAGGAAGCTAACGAATCCTTGCGCCAATCTCCATAACAGATAAAGATAAAAATCCTGATAAACACTCCCGCATAATAAATATCCAGACCTGGATATCATTTACTCCACTGATGCCATACAGTAAGGAGCCACACAGGATTACAGCTGTAATCTTCTAGAAAGCTCCATCTTGCACCACTAAACGGTTACAACTGTCTGGCTACGTGTCATCATCCCAGGCTCTTTGAAGTCACGATGATGGCATGGGATTGAAGAGAGATCTTCACTTGTCCACTTTCCACGTGGCAATACCCAAACCGTTGATCATAAATCGCGATCCGTGTGCTCTCACATTCGTTAAGTGATTAACGGAGGGAAAATAACCGCCTACGGAGTTAGCATTTTCCATCAATATTTCATCAACAGGTTTTCCCGCCCAAACTTCGGCTATAAATAGAAGGATAATTCAGGTATAATCTTCAAGTTACATTCACTTCAATTACACTTCTTCTTCATAAAACCTGTACTTATTCTCACGCCGGAGGGTGGTCACAGAGAGAACCCCCATTCTCCCCGTGGCAAGTCTAACGGTGGTTGTTTTGCTGTTACTGTGAAGAGAAGAAGATCTGTCACTCACGAACCGAGCGAGGAGAAACCAACCCTTTTATGCAGAACCTAACCCCCTGGTTTATTTGATTCCGGTCAATTAACCAGTGTTTCTTCAAGACCGTAGTTAGGAAATATTTTATCAGAGTAAAACACCACATTTTATAATAATAAATATATTGGGATAAAACCCAAGATTTCATTACAAACGTGTTTTTAGGGGTAAACCCTAATTTATTGAAAATAAAACATCTTTCTTTATTTAGGTAACTTTTATAGCCACTTTTCCAAGCCTTCAGTGCTGTCCAGCTGGCTTCTATTTGGCTTTCACATTTTGTCACCTGAAACGCGTTTAAAAACATTTTGTCATTCGGAAATACTGGTGAGTGAATCCCAATTTAATCAAAACAAGTTTTATCCTTGTACAGTATTGAGGGCAATCCAGCAATTACATTTGTTTACCATTCTACTTCAATTACCACACACGGTATTGTCAACCCGACTTGTGGTCATGTTACAACTCACAGTATAGTAACAAATTTTGTATACAAAACCCCAACATACCGACGATAATTGTAGAATTACAAATACTCAATCATTGTTAGTGATAGTGTAACACAATTGAGGTTTTGTAAAAGCAGTTTACATAAAGGAGATTACTCACATTGCTATCTTAGGTAATTTCTTTTGGCTTCCTGGTTATATTCTATAAATTTTAAATAATGCACACGCGTTAGTATAATAACCCAATTTTACATTAGGTATACCCTCCCCGAGACAGGAATCCAACGACTACGACAGGCAGAGCCTCAACAGCCGTTACGGAGCACTAGATCAATCGGGCAGCGTATATAATACATAATCGGGGGTTATGACACTTACATCGAGGCAGAGCTTCGCTATATTACTGGGTATAACACCCGGGAATTACTTATACTATAGAGAAATTGAGAGAGTTTGAGAAATTCTGAACGGTTTCGACTGAATGCCGATCCCATCTACTTATAGGGCCTGATCTGGTCTTCCTCGCGGCCCGCGAAGGATATACAAGGGGCCTTCGTGCCCCGCGACATAGGGGTGTAGGGCCTAGCTATGCTGATTCGGCGGGTATAGCTGTGACACGAAGCTGCCACGTGGTAGCTCAGGGTGCCGCCTCGTAGACGGGCGCTCGCGGCCCGCGTAAGCCTTTGATGGCTCTGCCGCGGCCCACCAGGGACCATTAAAAATTGTTTTTATTTAATTTTTATAAAAATAAAGGTATTTAGGGCCATTTTACGTATACAGAGTATATTTTAAGGCGTATAGGGATATTTTAAATATTTTAGGGGTGTCTAAAATATTTTAGGAGGGTTGTTATATCCTCCCCACCTTGTTTTAGAACTCGTCCTCTAGTTCTACTGGAATAGGTGTGGATATTTTCTCTGCATCTCTGATTCAAGCTCCCATGTGTATTCTGATCCTCTCCTGGAATCTCATTTCACTTTGACTAGAACTAATCTTTTGTGTTTGAGATTCTTGACTTTCCTGTCTTCAATTTGTAGAGGCTTCTCTACGAACTTAAGCTTTTCATTTACCTCTATATCCTTAAGAGGTACCACTAATGATTCATCGGCTAAGCACTTTTTGAGATTGCATACATGAAATACATCATGTATTCCTGCCATTTCCTCTGGCAATTGCTACTTGTCCTATTCTTCTAATAATCACAAAGGGTCCAACATACCTGGGGCTTAACTTTCTTCTCTTGATAAATCTTACCACTCCTTTCCAAGGAGAAACCTTTAATAATACCTTGTCTCCTACTTGAAATTCCAATGGCTTTCGCCTGTTATCAGCATAACTCTTTTGTCAATCGCGTGCTGCTCTTAGTCGTTCCTTGACTTGAATAATCTGGTCCAGATAGTTGCTTTTCTCCAATTTATGCCTAACAAACTGTGGTTCGGCACTTTCGTCCATAAAGTGCTTTGAATGGTGCAGCATTAATACTGGTATAATAGTTGTTATTATAAGAACACTCTATTAATGGTAAATGATCATCCCAATTTCCTCTAAAATCAATTACACAAGCTCTAAGCATATCCTCCATTGTCTGGATTGTCCTCTTTCTTTGTCCATCCGTTTGAGAATGATAAGCGGTGCTTAGATTTAACTTGATTCCCATTGCTTTTTGGAAACTTGTCCAAAAATGAGAAGTAAAACGGCTATCTCTATCAGACACAATAGATAAAGGAATTTCATGTAACGAAACTATTTCATTTACATACAACTTGGCTAGTTGTTCCATATTGAAAGTTTCCTTCATTGTTAAGAAATGAGCAGATTTAGTTAACCTATCTACAATCATGTTGGACCGTTTTGCGACCCCGAAAAGTCAGTTGAGAACGTTCATCTTCATGTATAAAGGCGGAATCAGTATACACGAAGTTACACAGCTTATCCTTTCAATTTTCTTCACTTTTATTGCTTTTTGAATACAATTTGACAGAGTTCTGACACCTAAGCAATGACCAGATTCCGCTCATCCGTCACATGTCCGGGTATATATAGGAGACTGATTCCACTTATATGGCATGTCCATATAAGCGAAATCACTATGTGACACATAAGTGGAATCACCTAGTGACTAATAAGTGGAATCACCTCTAACCTATGTTCACAAAAACGAAATTAACAATATAAAACCCTAATTTAACTCTCAAGACCCTATGTTGATTATCTTGACTTAAGACTTGATGTAGACGTAGTCAACCGACATTCCGTGCACTAACAGACTCCCCCTTGGATGTTGACGAAGTCTTTAGCTCCGAGTCTTGGTCTTTTCTTCAACTCTCTGTCTTCTCATCATAAGCATTCAATCTTCACAGGTTCACAATCTTGATATATCTTGACCTAGCTTCATCTTCATATTTCCCTTTGACTGTTGATCCAGACTCCCCCTTTCATAGACTCTCCCTCTCAGTATGCTAAAATCTGAGGTCTTTATCTGGTTCAAGCTTTGACATTTAGCTTCCATGGGAATGATGAAGTCCAAAACCTGTTATCCTGCACTTCCTCTACCTCACCATAAGTTTCACAAATTTATAACAGTTGAATTTAAAAAACTTACTGGTAGACATCATTAATACAATCAATCATACTAGTTACATCAAGTTCAAATGAATGACCTTGATAAACTAACTACACAGTCTTTCAAAACATTTGTATATGACATTCAAAGTTTTCAACATATTCTCCCAATCTTGTTCATCATGTTTAGCACTCGAATTTTGAATATCAGCTCTTCAACATCAGTTTTCGAAAATCTTTTTGAATTTTCAAAATTTTATGCTAAAACACTCCGAAAATCTTTTTGGATTTTTGATTTTAAAGAAATGCAGTAAACAAATATATACAGATAATATTTTTGTGAGTTTGTGTAAGAGGATCATATCAGTTCATGAGACAAATCACTAGCACCGTTAAGCTTTAGACATTTTAAGTTCTAAACGATTCACTTAGATTGTCAGTATACTGGTCCACTTAAATTTTCACACAAAGTTCAACTGTTTCGAGATACGAATTTAATGTCTTAGATACTTAAACTTAATCGCGTATCCCACCTCAGAATATACTCCCGTATCCAGATCCCAATATTCAGTCTTACAGGTAATTATAACACAAATGATATCTGTAAGGGGTAATAAATTATGAAGAATCATGAGAGCTCAGGTCAGAACTACCGTTCAGCAGAGAGATCATGACTCAACTTGTGGGTGTGTCCCCTTTAGAGGAACTTTTTTACAACAGCATTTCTAAGCAATTTTATTGTCTTATAATTGATGCTGAGGGTGATGCTATGTTTCAAGCATTTGCGGAAAGTATTATTCAAGGACTAGGTCAGAACTTCCATTCAGCAGAAGTCCCGAAATAATACCCCAGACATCATTGAGTATAAAAACCTAGTATATCAGAAAAAGGAATCCTTCAAACAAGATTTCGGGGGTTACCCATATATCCGAGAGATGTTACCCACGATATAAGCAACTTTGAATTTAGATTTATATCTCGTCACAATCTACTGAATGTGCAAAAACCTACTGACACATCATCCGTGAGACCGTTTATCACATTTGACAATTCATATCTTTAGCATGCTGTGATAGTTCACTGATTTACTATCATTTCCTCTTCTTTAACACAAAACTCATTTTTGCTTTTTCAATGTTTTTAGCATTTTCAAATTTTCTATTTTTTTTTTTTTAATTTTTCTCCCCCTAAAATCAAAATATGTTTCAATTTTGATTTTCAAGGAAAATTTGAAAACAAACTATACAAGGAAAGTGACAAACTGATATCGAATCGCTTCAATTCTCCATTCACTCGGCTTAAACAATCAGAACTCCCCCTGTCAACAAACTATTTTCCCATTGTGATTTCAAAACACTTAAGTTTGTTTTAATCAAATGGTTTTTCCAGAAAATTAGTTTTGTTGAATTAACAAACCACTTGTTGGTTAGGGGATTACTTCATCACTTTGTTCTCCTTTAACCATTTAGAAAGATTTAACAGTTCAAGATTCTATCAACACAAACACTTGTAGAAAATCAAGTACAACTTAATGTCCCTGATTTACCACATGTAAGACGAAAAATCACCAGAGTGAAATTTCTCAAGAAATGTGCCGATTCCTGTTCCACGCTTACCAACCTGGGAACTCCGGCAAGTCAGGTTTTTCTATTTGAAAAGATTCACCCAAGCCTGACCAGCCTTGGGTTTGACAGTTTTTACCTCAACAGATGGCTCTTCTGGTTTTGACAAATCAGAATCATTGCCTAAACATGGCTTATCTGACTTTGACCTGTCAGATTCATTGCCTGATGGTGTCTTGTCTGATTTTGAGACGTCAGATTCATCGCCGACCATTTTCTTCTTCTTCTTTTCTTCTTTCGTCCTCAGATTTGCATCTGAAGAATTCAATTTACTTGGCTTTGCAGTCAAGTGAACTGATTTATCAGAACTTTTATTCAATCTGTCCGGTGAACCTGAAGACAAAATCTTTTCCAGATACTCTCTGGCCTTCTTCCTCTTCTTCCTCAGTCTGTCTTTCTGACCCTGTGAAAGCTTCACTTTCGTTTCTTGAACTTTAGGTTCTTGAACCTTCTGTTCTTTGGGCTTGACGTTGACTGGTTTCTTTGCCATTCTTTGAGATTCAACCCTCAATCTTCCTATTGATCTCCTTGGGCAATCTCTGGCAATATGTCCTCTGATATGACAATTATAGCATCTTCTTGTCTCATAACTCCAATTCTGGCAGTTAACAGCAATGTGTCCTCTCACACCACAGGTGTAGCACACTCTGTTATCGTACCATTCACCACTTTCACACCATATGCTTAGATCATAACATTGTCTGGCTTTGTGGTAATCATCACTCTTCTTGAAAACTGGTTTTGGCTTTGAAGCACTGTGGTCAAACCTGCACCACTTATTACCAACATTTCGTAAGTTTTCATTTTTAGATTTTTGTGATTTTTTATAATGATTGGATGACATATCTGATGAGCTTTTATTTTCATTTTTAGGATTTTTCAAATTTTTATCTTTTTGTTTCTGTTCTACACTCTTCTTAACAGGTTTTTGTTTAGAACATTCACCTGTTTCAGTAGATTGCAAAACAGTATTTTTAAATTTTTCTTGTAAATCTAAAAATATTTTTCTTTTCTTTTCTTTTTCATCATCAGATATTTCATCACAATTTTCAATTTTGACCTTGTCAAAATTTGTGACATTGTCACTTATTGAAAAAACATTGATTGGTTTTGGACACACATATGGTGCAGAAGTCACAAAACCTTTCAATTTATTCTCAAGCTCGGTAATTTTATTTCGAGCAATTTCAGCTTCATTTTCAAGCCGAATGATTTTCTGAAGATGAGAATTTATTTCAATCTGTTTTTCAAGATTATTTTTAAAAATAACAGATTTTTCATCTTCTAAAACCTTTATTTGACTTTGAAAATCTTTTTCAATCTTTAATTTTTCATTTTCAAAAACATTTTCTTTTTCTTTAAAATTTTTGTTTTCTAATGACAAACTCTCAACATTCTTCAAAAGTTTGTCATTTTCAGATTTTAGTTTTTCGCAGTTCAAGCGCAAATCCAAAATCTGTTCATCATCAGCTTTCTTCTCGTCTTTCAAAGCTTTGTTTTCCAATGTCAAATTCTCCACATCTTTCAAGAGATTGACATTTTCTGCTTCGGATTTTTCGCATTTTGAGCACACAACTTCACTTTTTGAAGTTTCATCATTCTTTGATTCTTCATTCTTTGTCATTCCTTCTCTAATCTTTTTGATTAATTCAAGAAATTCAACCAAACTCATATTTTCTGAGTTTCTTTCTATTTCATCTATTAACTCTTTCTTTTTCTTTTTCTCTTCTTCATCTCCCCACCATTTCTTTTGCCAATAATCATCCTCTTCTTTGTACTCCTTGATTATGGCTTCGATATCAAGCGTTTTGTCATCGATTGCAATATTTCCATATGGGTCAAGATAACACTCCCTGTCCGGATCCCATCTATTTGCTCTCCTCGCTTCCAGAAAGATACGAGATATTCTAATTATTTTGTTTTCAGCAATCATTTTTCTGTATTGATATTTCTGCTCTTCAGTTCTATTGTCTTTCCACGGAATAGGTTCGTCATTTTTCACCATCTTGTACGTTCCTGAAAAATAATCAGCAACACACTTAGAAATTTTTTAAATTTTGGAAAACAGTGACTAATAAGCGAAAACAGTTGTGATGACACAAAAGCGAAATCAAGCACAATCTGTCAATGTCCGAATAAGTGGAATCACAATGTACGAATAAGTGGAATCACAATTGTACGAATAAGTGGAATCACAATTGTACGAATAAGTGGAATCACTTTGTCACAAAAGCGAAATCACTTTGTTCCAAATGAGCGAAATAGGCTTTGTCCGTATAAGCGAAATCAAGTGTCCGAATAAGCGAAATTAGGTATGTTCAAATAAGCGAAATCAGATGAATATATCCCTCGATGTCCGTAAAAACGAAATCAGGTTTTAGCCAATTTTCACCATGTTTTAATCCGGATTTTAACCTGAATCTTTCTAGGGTTTGTTAATAGTATGTTTTACACGTTATATTCGAAATTCAGACAATTTCAACCGTAGGAACTATCTCAAATCGAAAAAATAAGAAAGAAAGTGAGTAGAAGTAAGAAAATTCAGTCGAATCAGCTGTAGTAGTATGAACTCCTCGTCCTGAAGCTCTGATACCACTTGTTGGACCGTTTTGCGACCCCGAAAAGTCAGTTGAGAACGTTCATCTTCATGTATAAAGGCGGAATCAGTATACACGAAGTTACACAGCTTATCCTTTCAATTTTCTTCACTTTTATTGCTTTTTGAATACAATTTGACAGAGTTCCGACACCTAAGCAATGACCAGATTCCGCTCATTTGTCACATGTCCGGGTATATATAGGAGACTGATTCCACTTATATGGCATGTCCATATAAGCGAAATCACTATGTGACACATAAGTGGAATCACCTAGTGACTAATAAGTGGAATCACCTCTAACCTATGTTCACAAAAACGAAATTAACAATATAAAACCCTAATTTAACTCTCAAGACCCTATGTTGACTATCTTGACTTAAGACTTGATGTAGACGTAGTCAACAGACATTCCGTGCACCAACAAATCACCCAGATTGTATCATTAACTTTTCGTGTCTTGGGTAATTTGGTAACAAAATCCATTGTTATCAATTCTCATTTCCATACAGGCATTTCTAATTGCTGCAACAAACCCAGGGGTTTCTGTTGTTCAGCTTTGACTTGTGAACAGGTTAGACACTTGGCAACATAAGCTGCTATATCCTTTTTCATTCCTATCCACCAAAAATTCTTTCTTAAGTCTTGATACATTTTATCACTTCTAGGATGTATCGTATACTTAGATTTATGGGCTTCTTCTAATATTCAGTGGCATAGGTTTCCTAGTTTAGGTATCCAAAAATTTTTCTTATGGAATTTCCAAATTCCATCTTTTCCTTGTTCTAATTCCTTAATCATACCTTTTAATTTCTCAGTATCGTCCTTGATTACTGATTCTTATACTTTTCTAATTTACTCATTTAAATCTATCTGCAGATTTAATTTAAGAGAACGTACTCTTTTTGGCTTTTCGTGATATTTTCGAATTAAAGCATCGGCTACTACGTTAGCTTTTCCTTCATGATACTGGTTACTACAATCGTAATCACTAAGAATTTCCATCCAGCGTCTTTGTATCATATTCAATTCCTTTTGCCCGAAAACATATCTTAAACTCTTATGATCGGTGAAAATGATAAACTTACTACCGTAAAGATAATGTTTCCAAATTTTCAGGACAAAAATTATGGCTCCTAATTCTAAATCATGGGTTGTATAATTCTCTTCATGATTCTTAAGTTGTCTAGAGGCATAGGCTATAACCTTTTGACGTGGCATCAACATACATCTATAACCTAACTTAGAAGCGTCACAATATACTACAAAGTCTTCAGTTCTTTCTGGTAATGCTAGTATGGGTGCGTTGGTTAGTCTTTACTTCAGAATTTTAAAGGCTTCTTCTTGTTTTGGTCCCCATTCAAACTTAACAGACTTACAGGTTAGTTTGGTTAAAGGAATGGCTATTCTAGAAAAATCTCGGATAAACCTTCTATAATAACCGGCTAGTCCTAAGAAACTTCTAACCTCCGTTGGTGATTCAGGGACTTTCCATTTAGTAATCGCCTCAATCTTTGTGGGATCCACATGAATTCCTTCATGATTAACTAAATGTCCAAGAAATTACACTTCTTCTAACCAAAATTCACATTTCGAAAATTTAGCGTAAAACTTTTCTTTTCTAAGCAAATTTAGGAGTGCATGCAGATGCGCTGCATGTTCCTCTTTACTTTTAGAGTAAATGAGAATATCATCTATAAAGAAAATTATGAATTTATCAAAATATGGCTTACATTTTCGGTTCATCATGTCCATAAATGCGGCTGGGGCATTGGTTAAACCAAATGGCATGATAGTAAATTCATAATGGTCATACCTTGTTCTGAAAGCGGTCTTAGGAATGTCCTCTTCCTGTACCTTTAATTGATGATATCCTGACCGTAAATCGATTTTAGAAAAGAATCGAGCTCCTTGTAGCTGATCAAACAATCATCGATTCTTGGTAATGGGTACCGATTTTTAATCGTGACTTTGTTCAATTCTCGGTAATCAATGCACATACGCATTGATCCGTCTTTCTTTTTGATGAATAAGATCGGTGGTCCCCATGGGGATGAGCTTGGCTGGATGAATCCTTTCTCCAACAGTTTGTCTAACTATTTCTTTAGCTCTTGCATTTCTGCGGGTGCCAAACGGTAAGGTGATTTGGAAATTGGTGTTGTTCCTGGTAGCAGATGAATTCTGAATTCGACTTCTCTGTCTGGCAGTAGTCCTGGTAGTTCTTCTGGAAATACGTCTGAAAATTGAGATACTACGGGGATATCTTTTAATTCCTTTCCTTTAGTGTTAATGATTATAGAAATCATATACACTATTGACCTTTTTCTTGCACAACTTGCTGTTTTCATCACAGAGATGAATTTCGTGGATCTAGTTGGCTTATCTCCTTTAATTGTGATCTTTTCACATTTTGGTGAATTTATTTGTATTGACTTTTGATCACATAGAATACTAGCTTTATTGGCTATTAACCAATCCATTCCTAGTACAATATCAAATCCTGCCAGATTCATTGGGTAAAGATTTACAATAAACTTTTGATTTAAAAATTCTATTCTTGCTCCCTGCAAGATTTCAGTAATCTTAATGGATTCTCCATTTGTTGTTTCTACTAGACATTCTTTTTGGAGTTTAGTTAATGGTTGATTGAAAAGTTTGCAAAATGAAGTATTAATAAAACTTTGGTTCGCACCAGAGTCAAATAATACTTTGGTAAAAACATCATTAACTAAAAACGTACCGGCGATCACGTCCGAAATCATCTTTGCTTCTTCGACTGTCAGAACAAATGCCCTAGCATTCTTAGTAGTCTTGTTGTTCATGGCAAGAGCTAGTTTTGGACAGTTTGGCTTGATATGTCATTTTTCTCCACAGATGAAGCACACTCCATTACTGGGTTTCTTCCTATAATTTTCTTCCTTGTGTCCTGGTATCTTGCAGTAGTTGCAGTAGGTGGAGCATATTCCTGAATGCTTCTTCTTACAGGCTTTACAGTAAGGTGTAGAGGTAGAACCTATATTTTTTCCACGGTTGGAATTTCAGTAGCGAAATTCCTAGGTAAGCCTTTGAACTAGGTTCTTTCTCTGATTTTTTTTCTTGGGTACGCACTAATTCATCAGTCAAGGTATTTGCTAGTTCTACAGCTTTTTCTATAGTTTGTGGTCTAGCTGCCTTGACTACATGTCTAATTTCACTGATTAATCCCCAGATGTAACGAGAGATTAATATTGGTTCTGGTGATGCTAGGGTTGGCACTATTCTAGCATATTCAAAAAATGTAGTAGTGTAACCCTTGCTGTCTACTCGAGTCATTCTAAGGTTTAAGAATTTATTAGCTATCTGTTCCTTTTCATTGGGATGACAGAATTTTCTTTCCACCATGTTCTTAAACTCATTCCATTCCACATTATAGACCCTGTCACTTCCCCTAGACTGGAGATTAGTGTTCCACCATTCTAGAGCTGCACACTTGCTTATTTTTAAAACTGCCTCAGTCTTTTCTATCCAGCGTAGAGCTGCAATGGCCCCTTCATTGCCAGAGAATTCTATCGGTTTGCAGGACCAGAATTCTTTGTAAGAACAACCATAAGACACGGTTCTTTTTTTTTTTTTGAATTGACATTTGAAGTAACGGTTCATTGTTCACGTTGTGGCTAAGTTCAGTATGTGTCCGCTTACTTCCACCATTACTGTTATTATTTTCTGCTTCTTTAACATTTTGGATGATATATGGCATAGCATCTCTAATTCCTTGGGTTACAATGTGTCGAATTGCACTGTTATTTATTTGATTATCATTATTCTGGTTTTCCTGATTTGTTGCATTGTCCATCTGGATTATAAACATTTACCAAGTATTAATATTGCAAAACAATATTAAATGCAAACAATCTCACAACACAACAGATTGGTCAAAACCATCGTACATTGCGACCTTTACTCTATTTTATACATATGCTTCTAGTACAAACCATAACTGGAAATTTAAAATACAATACTAGTAGGCATCAGTAGCTATAAGATTATCTATTTTTGTTGATTGATTTTTTTTTCAAGACACACACACACACACACACACATATATATATATATATATATAACTATTATTATTATTACTACTACTTAGTGGGGTCCATCCAATACTGCATGCTGCGCTCGTCATACTTCCAAACGAGTCTCTCACCTATTTGTCTTATCCTTTCACTTTCATCTAACAACTCCTCACCAAACGTTCGGAGTTCCTACACATTCTCAGTACTAACGGGTGGTGCGGGTGCTGGTATCGGGTCAGGGTACTGGGGCATCGGTTCCTATCGTGGGTATTGGTTCTCTAGGATCTCCCTGATATATTGGTCATTATCAAAATATGGGTCTAGAGGGTCAAGCTTTGGGTAAGGTGCTACTGGGTTTTGCATGGGTTCCTCTATTGGGTAAAGTTGTTGGTAATTCCTGTGGTCGTCAAACCATGGGTCATAATCTGGAGGATGGGGTGCTGGGACTCTAGGGATTTCGGATGGGTCAAAAGCAGGTACTGAAGGCTGGTCTACTGGGTTTAGTTCAATTTCCATGGGTTGTGTGGGAAACAGTGGTAACGGCTAAGGTGCAATAAGTTGTTCTAGATTTGGGTCAGCAGCTGTGGTAGCTAATATGTAAAAATTGGCTAATCTCCTATTGAGTATATCTTGAGTTTGAGAGTTCATCTCCCTATTCGCAGCTGCTAAAGCTCGCTGTTGCTGTAACTTTCTCATTCTTTTTCTACGCTCGTGCGCTCCCCGACTGAACCATCCTCTCTTCTTGGGAGGGAATGGTTCTTTGGACTGTGCCTTAAATACAAAGATCCCTTCTTCTGTGTCAGCTGAGTACCCCGAGGGGGTAGGCTGGGAAGAAGTTCCTTCGTCCTTAGGTGAACTAGACAGTTGACGGTAAGCGTCCGAAGGTCCTTGATCACTCATACTGTAAACTAACAAATTTTCAAATAACACAAAACAATAATATACGCACATAATCCCGTAGATAATTTCCTAACATAACAAATAAAATTTTGGTGTCAGCAGGACACTTCTGTGGCTGAAATTAGTGGCTGTAGCTCTGATACCACCTTCTGTCGCAACCCCCGACCCCTGCCTCGGGAGGCGGGCGGTCGTGACCTACTCAGAGATGGTGGTATCGGTGTTTATCAGTTTGGCAGCAGAATTTACATCGAGACCGTAGTTAGGAAATATTTTATCAGAGTAAAACACCACATTTTATAATAATAAATATATTGGGATAAAACCCAAGATTTCATTACAAACGTGTTTTTAGGGGTAAACCCTAATTTATTGAAATAAAACATCTTTCTTTATTTAGGTAACTTTTATAGCCACTTTTCCAAGCTTTCAGTGCTGTCTAGCTGGCTTCTATTTAGCTTTCACATTTTGTTACCTGAAACGCGTTTAAAAACATTGTCAGTGGGAAATACTGGTGAGTGAATCACAATTTAATCAAAACAGGTTTTATCCTTGTACAGTATTAAGGGCAATCCAGCAATTACATTTGTTTACCATTCTACTTTAATTACCACCAACGGTACTGTCAACCCGACTTGTGGTCATGTTACTACTCATAGTGTAGTAACAAATTTTGTATACAAAACCCCAACATATCGACGATAATTGTAGAATTACAAATACTCAATCACTGTTAGTGATAATGTAAAACAATTGAGGTTTTGTAAAAGCAGTTTACAAAAAGGAGATTACTCACATTGCTAGCTTAGGTAATTTCCTTTGGCTTCCTGGTTATAATCTATAAATTTTAAATAATGCACACGCGTTAGTATAATAACCCAATTTTACATTAGGTATACCCTCCCCGAGAAAGAACTCCAACGACTACATCGGGCAGAGCCTCAACAGCCGTTACGGAGCGCTAGATCAATCGGGCAGCGTATCTAATACGTAATCGGGGGTTATGTTACTTACATCGAGGCAGAGCTTCGCTATATTAGTGGGTATAACACCCGGGAATTACTTATACTACAGAGAAATTGAGAGAGTTTGAGAAATTCTAAACGGTTTCGACTAAATGCCGATCCCATCTACTTATAGGGCCTGATCTGGTCTTCCTCGCGGCCCGTGAAGGATATACTAGGGCTTTCGCGCCCCGCGACATAGGGGTGTAGGGCCTAGCTATGCTGATTCGGCGGGTATAGATGTGACACGAAGCTGCCACGTGGCAGCTCAGGGTGCCGCCTCGTAGACGGGCGCTCGCGGCCCGCGTAAGCCTTTGATGGCTCTGTCGCGGCCTGCCAGGGACCATTAAAAATTGTTTTTATTTAATTTTTATAAAAATAAAGGTATTTAGGGCCATTTTACGTATACGGGGTGTATTTTAAGGCGTATAGGGATATTTTAAATATTTTAGGGGTGTTTAAAATATTTTAGGAGGGTTGTTATATCCTCTCTCAACGAACATACCTACTTGATCTTACTAAACGAGTCGGATTATCAAATTCCAAACCAATAGCCTTGCCAATGTGTCCCAAGTCTCTTCTAGTACCAGACGATAGCCCACCTATAGCCGAGCCAACTCGGTATCGCCAAGTTGTGGGAGCCCTGTAGTACGCCACCCTGTAGTACGCACCCACAGATAATCACTGGACTTTTGTCAAATGCCTCGTTCGTTATCTCAAAGGGACTCTAAATCGTGGGCTTCTCTTCAGACATAAATCTACTTCGCTTTTCCATGCTTTCTCCTTTTGGGACGCTCGTCTAGTAACTCTTCAAGCTTACTCTGATTCTGACTGGATAAGATCCCTTCTACAAGAATTTGGTGTTATTCTACAAAACCAACACTTTGGTGTGATAATCTTGATGCCACTTACCACTCAGCGAATCATGTTTTTCATGCTCGTGCAAAGCACGTTGAAGTTGATTTTCACTTCATTCGTGAACAGGTTGCTTAAGGAAAACTAAATGTTCAGTTTACAAAACTGATGATCAAATCGCTAATGTTTTCACCAAACCGTTGTCTCCACAATGATTCAAGTTCTTGAGGTCCAAGTTGCACCTCGTTCCCCGCCCTGAACTTGCGGAGAAATGTTAGACAAATATATAAGATAGACTAATATTTATTCTAGAGGGTAGTTAAGTGAAAATATGTAATCTATATATACTCTCTTATTATGTAATAATTCTGAACAATAATCGAAATTAAATAGTATCAAATATTACGGGTTGTTTTTCTAAGCAAAAGTTTTAGTCTAAGTTTGATTTTGGTTATTGATCGAAATTAAATTAATCAAACAAAGCACTGTCAATCTAAGCCGAACTGATTAACCGAAAACCGATTGGTTAATAAAATAGACTAACCGATGACTTCAGTTTCGGTTAAGGATAATTACCAAACCAACAATGCACACTATGACAGTTTTTGTGTTTCCCACCACATCACGCAGGCCCCTTCTAGTATTAACAAAAACAGATGCTACAACCAAAACTTGTTACACAATAAAAACCACATACCTCAATCATGCAACTTTTTTTTATAATTAGACCTCCAATGTATGATTAGAACCCAGCCACATCACCATTCTTGTAATTAACTTAAGAAATAATGGTTTTATTATATATGAAAAAAGAAAAAAAAATGATTAGATAGGGAAGAAGTGTGTGTGGGACAAGGGAGGAGTAGTCGTTACTAAACATAGCATATGATTCCACATGATTCAATGCATGTCTAATCTAATCAAAAAATGGGTCAAATCTCTTTACAAGATTTCTGTCCAAAAAAACAAGCCCCCATTGTTTTCCAAAAACAGAACATAATACATATGACACCAACATCCCTCTCATCATTCTCATGCCTTAATTTCAGGGTCACATCCATTAGCAACTAATTAACTTCCTTCATCTTCTTTAATTTTGCACCTTCAAATGATATTTACTTCATTATAAACACAATACCTAATTACTTCAAATAATATGAAAAAGTAAAACCCTTAATCTCCATGCTATCAACTTGATTATACAACTTTTTCCATTAAACACACCTTTCTATAAAACAATACAGCACGAAAATGATCAACTTATAATTGAGTATAACGTTTTTGGGTTATAAATGGGTTGACCCACCTAGCCAGTTTAATGAAGATGACATGTTTGACTTGGGGTATAAATAAACAGGTCGACCCACCAACATGTTTAAGATTAGAATAAAGAATATATAAATAACAACGCAACCCGGCAATCTGTTTAACCCGTTTACCACTTGATTACAACTCAGTTACTAACTTGTTTAAAACCCGCCAACCCGTTTGACGAGTGTAGATCAAAATCTACACTTGTAATAATAATTATAAGAGCATTACAGCTTAGAAAACACCAAAACAAAAATCTCAATATGAAAGTCATTATAATTTCAAAAAGACAAAAAATGTGCCTTTCTATCAGCATAGCCTTTAATCAAGTGACATGTATGGCTGTAAATACAATCTTTTTGGTTGGTTTAAAAAATCTTTTGACTTTCTATATGTAAAAATAGAACAATGATTTTTTCTAAAATACAACTATAGTTTCTATGTTTTCAAAGCTGTGTATACAAAAGCCAACATTTGCAAATGACCAAAAAAAGCACAAGAAATAGTTTTAAGCTTTAACCACGAACCTTGAAAACAGGGGCGGATGTATAGTGTATCAAGGGGTAGTCTCCGCTACCGCTTGGTCGGAAAATTTTTGACATTTTTAGTGTAAATTTTGAAAAAATTTGACCTTTTTTCGATTTCGTTACCGCTTATTTATAAAACGTTCCCGCTTGGTCGGAATCCTAGATCCGCCACTGCTTGAAAATGATCCAACCATCATCGCGTACGCCTTCAACCAACTTTGTGTTTCAAGCTCTCCCATAAACTTGCATCATAAAGCAAACACAAAACACAACCTTACAAGTAATCAAACCCATGATCTTATATCCCAACACTTGAGCAAGTTTTGCATTTTGCAAAAATGTTAATTCTATACAGAAATGAACTACAGAGTTATTTTTACGATCAATCGGTAAGATGATGATGTACCTCAAAGCCGCACCTTGTGATCATCAATGATGATTTAGGGGCTGTTTGGTAGCCTCTTAATGACCATTCAGATGCTATCTCTTAATGGTTTAAAACCTCTGAATGAATAAGAGGTACCCTCAAGTCTGAATGGTTAAGAGGTAACCTCTGAATGATAAATCATCACATGTCACATTCTTCTACCTTCTCATTGGTAAAATTCTTAATGGTTCCATTAAGATGTAGCCTCTTAATGACCATTCAGAGGCTACCAAACAGCCCCTTACTATTTTGTTACCCAGTAAATCAGAATTAAAAACATGCAAACGGAAGCAACTACTTAGAAAACAAATAACATTTATAATTATAAGCCATTTGATTCGGGTTACTACTTAGAAAACAAATAACTGCATCTTAATCTTTGGGTTATGTTCATATCTTTCACGTATTTCTTTTTATGAATACAACAAAAATGATGTCTGTATATGTGTGTGTGTGAATAGTGAATAAATTGTTGGTTCTATCTCTTAAGGAATCACGAAACCTATCTAATTTCAAATCTGAATTTATTTGAAAAGAACTTAAAACTAAAACCAATAATTATCTTTAAAACAAGATAACTTTAAATCACTTTCAGATGAAGCAAAGTGAATATATTGCAAGTGGATATAAACTAGTGAGTTAATTACTGTTTTCGTCCCTGTGGTTTGTCAAAAATCACTATTTCAGTCCATTAGTTTAAAAATTGTGATTTCAGTCATTGTGGTTTCACTTTTGTAACCATTTCAGTCCACATCCGTTAACCCCCATCCATTTATTAAGTTAAGTACACGTGAATTGACCATAACGCCCTTATTAATAAAAAACAAAAATATATCTAAATGAGTTAATTACGGTTTCCGTCCCTGTGGTTTGTCAAAAATCACTATTTCAGTCCCTGTGGTTTCACTTTCGTAACCATTTCATTCCAGTCTCCTAACAACATCTATTTTACCGTTAAGTTTTTAATGAAATACCTAAATTACCCTTCTGTTAATTAAATAAAAAAACCATGGAAATTTAAAAGATTGTATTCTAGGACCATACTTGTTAAAACACAACCCCACGCTACCCCACCCCACTCCATCCATGCTCTCATTTCCGGCAAAAGTTTTCGGTCATCTTCTCCAGCATCATAACCCCACCCTCTTAATGTCCGACGACCCATTACCCCACCCCAATTAATATCTTTCTAGCAGCATCATTTAACATAATAACTTTAAAAAATAATGCTTATCTGGACATTTTCTCATTCTAAAATCCATAATTAAAATTTTGGAACCATATATTTAAAAATAGTGCCAGACTTCTACTTTTACTGGAGCCATGGTGGGTCGAACCCTACAATCCAATTTAATTAACACAAGGGTAATTTAGGTATTTCATTAAAAACTTAACGGTAAAATAGACGGTGTTAGGAGACTGGACTGAAATGATTACGAAAGTGAAACCACAAGGACTTAAATAGTGATTTTTGACAAACCAAAGGGATGAAAACAGTAATTAACTCATTTAGATATCTTTTGGTTTTTTATCAGTAAGGGCATTATGGTCAATTCACATGTACTTAATAGAATAAATGGATGGGGTTAACGGAGGGGGACTGAAATGGTTACGAAAGTGAAACCACAGGGACTGAAATAGCAATTTTTAAACTAATGGACTGAAATAGTGATTTTGACAAACCACAGGGACGAAAACACTAATTAACTACTCTAAACTAGTTGTATGCTATGGACACAAAATCAATTTATCGTGATGAGAGATCAAGTGATAATAAAGGATTGAAAAATGCAACTGGCTAATATAGAATCAAGTCTTAATACCAGGGGTGGAACCGCTATGGTGTCCGGGGGGGCAGAACCACTGTGGTGTCCAGGGTGGCAGGCACCCACCTTGGGGAAAAAAAGTAATCTCTAAATATAATAAAGCAAAGGTTAAAAATCCTATGTGTCAACATAACAACCTCCCCCCCCCCCCCTTTGGTTTCAGCTGATGTGTCATTTTGTGAGAATTTTCCTTTTTTTTTAATAAATCCCAAAGTCAAACTGCATATCACGTGTTCAAAGGGGTTGCCGACAAAACCTCTCTATCTCTCTTCCCTGAAGGTCAAACAAAACGTCAAAAACCCTACATGCCCTCCCACCCTTCTATCCCTTTCCTCTGCCTCTTCTTCTTCTTCCCTCTGTATCATCTCTTCTCCATCTTTTCTATTCCATTTTTAGCTAGGGTTCAAAAAACCCAAAAACAACCTTTCTGTATCTCAGTTTCTCTCTGAAATACATATCATATAGTCCCCATATTTGCTTAAAACTGCAATTGTTATTCAAGAAACACAAATCTTAGTCAACAAACACAAATCCTACGGTTGTGCTTAATTTTTAAACCTAATCTGACGGTATAGATCAGCTTTCACACGGATTGCTATTTGAAATCGGGTTCCTCTTCTGTACGTTGAGTCTCTGATGGAGTCTATAAAGTCATACCATATCACATTCTCTATCCATTGTGGATCTAGTTGTGTTTTCTTATAAGTTGATTTATTTTCTGTATTTTTAGACGTTTTAATTTTCGTTAGTTTATGAACTTAATCAGTGATGTGTATGTAAAGGGTGTTCGTTATTGAAGGAAGGTTTGCTGTTGTTTCAAGAAATCAGGTTCTTGAATTTGACCTTTCACTTAAATTTGGCTTGAATTTGAATGTTTGTTAAAGTTGTTAGGGCCACGCCCCGCTTGCGGTATGCGCATATAATGTATATATGTGTGGGCCCTTGGGGGGCGAAAGTGGAAGTGCACTAATTTTAACGTTATTTTACTTTACTTTCGTGAAAATAACGTTAAAAAGCGAGGACGGTTAATCTTGCATCATGTGGTGGCGTTGATAGTCGAAAGACAATGGGGTACATGCACTAATCGGCTTTTGTCCCAATTGCTGAGTGTTATGTGCCTTATGTCCAAGGCTTGATGCAAAACTACTACCGAGCCGGGGGTCTCACTGGAAGCAGCATCTCTATTCCTACAGGGTAGAGGTAAGGCTGTCTACATCTTACCCTCCTCAGACCCTACCTTAGCCAAACTGCCGTTCAACAACCTTTTTCAAAGCAAAGTAGAAGCACTTAATCTAAGTTTGTAATCACGTTTCTCCTTAGGGGTCCTTTTGTCCCATTGTGTGTGTCCCGCTTGCTTTTCGTTAAGTAAATCGGCACACTTTTGGAAACATGTGTTGTGGGCGCTATTAACTAAGCGAACATGTTTTGTAAGTACCTCATTTACTTTTTTCCAATTGTTATACCCGTTCAAAACAAATGTATCTCTATGATCACAAAATTCGGACCTAAACAAGTAACAACATAAGCAAAACACACGATCCGATTTTAGACTATACTCTAACCATCCCTTATATTCCTTTCGGTCATACCATTCTTCCTTTAATTTTCTCAACTCTTTACCTTGAAACGTTGATTGTGGGAATTTAATGCCCGTGGTTGACATGGTCCTCTTAGTAGGTATGCCCTTCTAACATCATCACGTTGATTCACGTTGTATGATGCAATCGCCTTGCGATCATGAGGATCCGAGGGAAGATTATTCACATCTACAAAATCGGAAGATAATTCAATTTCAACCGCTTTGCTCTTGTTGAGAAATCGCGCCATAACTTCCTTACTCATTGTGCCTATCACATACAAAATAAACAATGATCTTTGAGTGTTCAACCATCAATATTCCTTAATTTTCAAGTTTTGAATTCAACTTTTTAAACCCTATACTAGAATCATAATATTATTAATAATAAGAGATTAAGAGATAACAAACCCATTCTATAAAGACTAGAACAATCCCAAATTACCTCAAAACACATAAAACTATAAAAGTTTAAACTTATTTAACCCATTCTATTATATCATGAGTCTTGAACAAAATCACATAAACATCAAAATAACAAAAAACAAAACATGTACCTATTCGTGGCTGGAATTAAGCTGTTCTTGGCCGGAATGTTGCAGTCGCCGTCGAGGGTGGGGGTGTCGCAGGTCGCTGGCAATGAGTAAAAGTTTTATTTATAATATCATGAAAGCCGTTGAAGACAACAAAGGTGGAGTTTTTTTTTTGTTTACAGTCATGGAAGTACCGACAAAACATTTCTTTGGAAAACGTTATCTGCATTTCTAAGATCGAAAGGGGAAATTGTTTTAAATGTTGCCTCAAGTGGGATTGCATCTTTGCTGCTTACACGAGGTAGAACAGCTCACTCTCGATTTCTCAATCCGATAAATCTGAATGAAGACTCAATTTGTCTTATAATCCCAACAGTGATGTAGCAAATCTATTAAAGAAAACATCCTTGATTATATGGGACGAAACACCAATGATACACAGACTTGGTTTTGAAGCTTTGGATAGAACTTCAAAAGACATATTGAAATGTGATGGTTCTGATAATTCCGAAAGGCCATTTGGAGGTAAAACAATCATATTTAATGGAGATTTCAAACAAACTCTTCCTGTCATTCAAGATAGTAGACAAGACATTGTTAATACTTCGTTGACTTCTTCCTACATATGGCACACGTGCAAAGTACTCACTTAACCAAGAACATGAGATTGACCGCAGGAAATGAAATGCATGATGTCGAGCAACACAAATCTTTGCTCAGTGGTTGTTGGATTTGGGTGAAGGGAAACTAGGCGGATGTAACGATGGTGATGCGATTATAGACATACCCGATAATCTTTTAATCATGGATTCCGCTGATCCTATTTCAAGTCTTGTAGATTTTGTTTATCCCTCTATTCTTGAAAATTACCAAAATTCCGGCTTTTACCAAGAAAGAGCCATTCTTGCACCGACGAATGAAGTCGTTGACGAAATTAATTCTCAGTTATTGTTGATGTTCCCAGGAGATTGCAAGGAATACTTAAGTTCGGATAGTATTTGTGAGACAGAAAATCTACAGGATGGTTTTGATCAAAATTTATACTCTCCCGACGTACTAAATGGGCATAAAATCTCAGGTGTTCCAAATCACAAATTAGTACTAAAGGTCGGTGTTCCCGTCATGCTCCTGCGAAATATTGATAAAAAAATGGGTTGTGCAACGGAACTCGCTTAAAGGTAATATCACTTGGAAAGCGCGTTATTGAAGCAGATGTGATATCTGGAAGCAACATTAGTGCTCGAACTTTCATTCCTAGAATTGGTGTAATACCCTCAGATAAGATAAGAAGGTTCCTTTTAGATTCTAAAGAAGACAGTTTCCTCTTGTTGTATGCTTCGCTATGACAATTAATAAAAGTCAAGGGCAATCGTTATCCAGAGTTGGTTTGTTTTTTAAACATCCAGTATTTTCTCATGGTCAACTTTACGTGGCTTTGTCGAGAGTCAAGAGCAGAGACGAGCTCAAACTATCAATTCTTGATGATGATGGTAAGCTTACTAATAAGACATCTCAAAGAAGTTTTTGCTTGCTTGTAATTTGTATTAGTATTTCTATATGTATTTTGTTGTGTTAGATAATCAAAAGCATATTTTTTTCATTGCATAACACATAAACGATATAGATTATTGTTTTATAGCATAACACATAAACGATTACAACATAAACATATGTATAATAAGTAGACAAAAAATGAAGTTGTACCAAAATTTGTCATCTATTAAAGACAACACCATTGTAAGACTAGAGGTTAGAACAGATGAACTAAAAACATGTGATGTATTAACCTTTAGTCTTACAATGGTGTTGTCTTTAATAGATGACAAATTTTGGTACGACTTCATTTTTTGTCTACTTATTATACATGTGTTTATGTTGTAATCGTTTATGTGTTATGCTATAAAAAAATAATCTATATCGTTTATATGTTATGCAATGAAAAAGTATGTTTTTGATTGTCTAACACAACAAAATACATATAGAAATACTAATACAAATTACAAGCAAGTAAAAATTTATTTGTACACAACATTAGATGTCTTATTAGTAAGCTTACCATCATCATCAAGAATTGATAGTTTGAGCCCGTCTCTGCTCTTGACTCTCGACAAAGCCACGTAAAGGTGACCATGAGAAAATACTGGATGTTTAAAAAACAAACCAACTCTGGATAACGATTGCCCTTGACTTTTATTAATTGTCATAGCGAAGCATACAGCAAGAGGAAATTGTCTTCTTTAGAATCTAAAAGGAACCTTCTTATCTGAGGGTATAACACCAATTCTAGGAATAAAAGTTCGAGCACCAATGTTGCTTCCAGATATCACCTCTGCTTCAATAACACGCTTTCCAAATGATACTACATTATTACCTTTAAGCAAGTTCCGTTGCACAACCCATTTTTTTTATCAATATTTCGCAGGAGCATGACTGGAACACCGACCTTTAGTACTAATTTGTGATTTTGAACACCTGAGATTTTAAACCATTTAGTACGTCGGGAGAGTATAAACTTTCATCAAAACCATCATGTAGATTTTATGTCTCACAAATACTATCCGAACTTAAGTATTCCTTGCAATCTCCTGGGAACATCAACAATAACTGAGAATTAATTTCGTCAACGACTTCATTCATTGGTGAAAGAATGGCTCTTTCTTGGTAAAAGCCGGAATTTTGGTAATTTTCAAGAATCAAAGGATAAACAAAATCTATAAAACTTGAAATAGGATCAGCGGAATCCATGATTAAAAGATCATCGGGTATGTCTATCTTGATTTAAAAAAGCGCGCCTTAAGCGCGATTAAGCGCGAAGCACACCTAAGCGCAAACTAGATCGCCTTGTGTGACATAAGGCACAGGGTGTACAAGAAGCGCAGCTGAGGCGCGCTTTTTAGGGGGAAAATCGACATGAGGCGCAGCTAAGGCGCGTGCTTTTTGTACATGGGGTGTTTTTATGCAGCTGAGTGTTGTACAACAAGTTTTTTATGTTGTACATTTATGTTTTTTTTCATTTTAAAACATATATAAAGCTTAATTATAGCTAAATCATAGGTATTTGATGCTAAACACTTACGGGATATATAAAATAAATTATATAATCACTTTGCGCTTTGCGTACGAAATGCTCACCGTTTTTGCGCTTCGCTTTTAAAAAATCGGTTTTAGACCCCATCGCTTTTGTGCGCTTCTCGCTTTTTTTAAACCAAGATGTCTATAATCGCATCACCATCGTTACATCCGCCTAGTTTCCCTTCACCCAAATCTAACAACCACTGAGCAAAGATTTGTGTTTCGACATCATGCATTTCATTTCCTGCAGTCAATCTCATGTTCTTGTTTAAAGTAAGTACCTTGGTTTAAAAAAAGCGTGAAGCGCTCAGAAGCTTTTTGGTTCCAAAAGCTTTAAGCGAAGCTTC
This sequence comes from Helianthus tuberosus, assembly GCA_030545235.1. NCBI lineage: Eukaryota > Viridiplantae > Streptophyta > Magnoliopsida > Asterales > Asteraceae > Helianthus > Helianthus tuberosus. The sequence continues at coordinate 18,889,941 of CM060388.1, read as the reverse complement.
AAGCGCGAAGCGAGAGCTTCACGTATACGAAGCGCTCCATATTATATATAATTATATATAATGTTAATTTTATATATATGTATAAAAAATAGCTATCCATATTATATATATGTATTTTATAATGTTAATTTTGTACTTTTATGCATAAATTAAAAAGTTTAAGGACCAAATGTAAACTACTGAAGATAGAGGGGGTTAAATGTTTAAATAGACAAACTATCTTTACACTTTTTAAGTAAAAAGTTAGAAGTTTCAGGGACTGAATGTAAACTAATGAAAGATAGAGGGGTTAAATGTTTAAAAACCTTAACTTATAAAAACCCTAAAAGCCTAAAAGACAGATACGCAGCCGCTCTCAGCATCTCTCTTCTTCTTCCCCCTTCTTCCTGGTTTCCGGCTGAAAGCAACTCCGTCGCCGGAATTTGTCGCCGGATTTCACATAGGAAGTCGCTATATCGTCGATATAAGGTCGATATGTACCTTGTAAAGACTGTTGGGCTTAAAAAATGGCCCAAATGTGACCTGATTGGGCTGAAGCGTCGCTTCAAACCATCATCGCTTCGCGCTTAAAGCTCGCTTCACATCGCTTCACGTAATGTAACGCTTCAGACCCAAAAAAGCGTTTTTTCCAGCGCTTCAGCGCTTCACGCTCGCTTTAAGCGCGCTTTTTTAAACACAGGTGAGTACTTTGCACGTGTGCCATATGTAGGAAGAAGTCAACGAAGCATTAACAATGTCTTGTCTACTATCTTGAATGACAGGAAGAGTTGTCTGAAATCTTCACCAAATACGATTGTTTTACCTCCAAATGGCCTTTCGGAATTATTAGAACCATCACATTTCAATATGTCTTTTAAAGTTCTATCCAAAGCTTCAAAACCATGTCAGTGTATCATTGGTGTATAGTCCCATAAAATCAAGGATGTTTTCTTTAATAGATTTGCAACATCACTGTTGGGGATTATAGGACAAATTGAGTCTTCATTCAGATTTATCGGATTGAGAAATCGAGAGTGAGCTGTTCTACCTCCTGTAAGCAGCAAAGATGCAATCCCACTTGAGGCAACATTTAAAACAATTTCCCCTTTCGATCTTAAAGATGCAGATAACGTTTTCCAAAGAAATGTTTTGTCGGTACCTCCATGACCGTAAACAAAAAAAAAACACCACCTTTGTTGTCTTCAACAGCTTTCATGATATCATTATAAATAAAACTTTTACTCACTGCCAGCGACATGCGACATGCGACACCCCCACCCTCGACGGCGACTGCAACATTCCGGCCAATAACAGCTTAATTCCGGCCACGAATAGGTACATGTTTTGTTTTTTTGATGTTTATGTGATTTTGTTCAAGACTCATGATATAATAGAATGGGTTAAATAAGTTTAAACTTTTATGTGTTTTGAGGTAATTTGGGATTGTTCTAGTCTTTATAGAATGGGTTTGTTATCTCTTAATCTCTTATTATTGATAATATGATTCTAGTATAGGGTTTAAAAAGTTGAATTCAAAACTTGAAAATTAAGGAATATTGATGGTTGAACACTCAAAGATCATTGTTTATTTTGTATGTGATAGGCACAATGAGTAAGGAAGTTATGGCGCGATTTCCCAACAAGAGCAAAGCGGTTGAAATTGAATTATCTTTCGATTGTGTAGATGTGAATAATCTTCCCTCGGATCCTCATGATCGCAAGGCGATTGCATCATACAACGTGAATCAACGTGATGATGTTAGAAGGGCATACCTACTAAGAGGACCATGTCAACCACGAGCATTAAATTCCCACAATCCACATTTCAAGGTAAAGAGTTGAGAAAATTAAAAGAAGGATGGTATGACCGAAAGGAATATAAGGGATGGTTAGAGTATAGTCTAAAATCGGATCGTGTGTTTTTCTTATGTTGTTACTTGTTTAGGTCCGAATTTTGTGATCATAGAGATACGTTTGTTTTGAACGGGTATAACAATTGGAAAAAAGTAAATGATGTACTTACAAAACATGTTGGCTTAGTTAACAGCGCCCACAACACATGTTTCCAAAAGTGTGCCGATTTAGGTGCTGTTTGTTTTTGCAGACATAAATTGTCTGCAAGCTGATTTCATTTGTTTTTATGTCTGCAACTGAAGATGTGGTCTGAAGATATGCAAGCTGAAAATATAAGACTGTTTGTTTTTATAAGTTGATACCGGTCTGAAGCGCATCAAACAATGACGAAACATTCACATTCCGCTTCGATCCAGCGGAGGAGAAGAGGGAGGTCGGAGAAGGAGCTGGTCACCGGAGGAGGAGGGAGGTCGCCGGAGAAGGAGGTAGGTGGCCGGAGGAGGAGGGAGGTCGGAGAAGAGATAGGTCGCCAGGGGAGGTAGGTCGCCGGAGGAGCTAGGTCGTCGGACGAGGTAGGTCGCTGGAGGAGAAGAGGGAGGTCGGAGAAAGAGTAGGAGCAGCGGTGGGAGGGGTTGATGTTTGAGGGAGGAGAAGAGGGAGGTGTGAAGATGTTTTAAGAAGGGGGTCGGGGGTCCACAGCTTATTTTTTAAGATAAAAAAAGCTGAGTTCAGATCTATTTAAATAAAAAAAACAAACAGTCTTCAAGGGTAACGTCTGCGCACCTGCAGACATCAGCCCCCTTGAAGATGTTTGAAGAAAAAACAAACACCCCCTTACTTAACGAAAAGCAAGCGGGACACACACAATGAGACAAAAGGACCCCTAAGGAGAAACGTGATTACAAACTTAGATTAAGTGCTTCTACTTTGCTTTGAAAAAGGTTGTTGAATGGCAATTTGGCGTTTCGTGGTCATGATGAATCAAAAGATTGATTAAATAAAGAAAATTTCTTAGAGCTTCTAGAAGTAATCGGTGAAATGAATGAAAAGCTTGATAAGGTTATCTTAGAGAATGCACCGGTAAATAACCAAATGGCTAGTCCTAAAACTCAAGCGGACATTAAATATTGTTATGCTCAAGGGGTACTTAAACAAATTTTTGAAGATCTTGGTGATGATGTTTTTTTCTTTATTAGTTGATGAATCATGTGATGTATCAAAAAAAGAACAAATGGCGGTTGTTATTCGTTATGTTGATAAAGTTGGGATTGTTAAGGAGCGTTTTATTGGGTTTGTTCATGTCAAAGAGACAAGTGCATTAACACTTAAATCGGCTATTGATGATATGTTGGCACGTTATGGGTTGAGTTTGAAAAGGATTAGAGGCCAAGGTTATAACGGGGCAAGTAACATGTCGGGTGAGTTTAACGGCTTAAGAGCTCTTATTTTAAAGGAAAATGTTTCGGCTTTCTATGTTCATTGTTTTGCACACCAACTTCAACTAGTTGTTGTGGCGGTTGCACACAAACACACACCTATTTGGAGAGTATTTGAAACGATAACATGTTTAACAAGTGTCGTTTGTGCATCTTCCAAATGACAAGACATGCTTCGTGAAAGCCAAAGAAGACAATTGGAAAAAATGGAAGACGTGTTTTGTACCGGAAGTGGGTTAAATAAAGAAATGACACTTTCAAGACCCGGAGATACACGTTAGAATTCCCACTACAAAATGCTTTCGCGTCTGATTACTTTATATCCAATCATTATGGCAGTTCTTGGATGGATAGTAGAAACGAGTCAAACTCTTCCTTGTAGTAGACAAGCGGACGGACTTCTAGAGGATATGAAAAAATACGACTTTGTATTTTACATACATTTGATGGAGCATATTCAAAACATCACACACACACTGTCCCAATGTCTACAAAGAAAAGAACAAGATTTGATGAATGCCGTTAAATTGGTTTCTTCCACGAAAACCAACTTGAAAAGTTTAGGTTGTAAGGATTTAATGAGTTCTTGGAGAATGTTAACTCTTTTTTTGTGACATGTATGACCTTGAGGTGAAAATTTTAGATAATGAATATTTTAACCCAAGGTGGCCAAGAAAAAAGACGAACATCTCAAATCGGCATTATTACGAGCGTGATTGCTTCAATTCGGTTCTAGATTTGCAAATTCAAGAATTTGGGAACCGTTTTAACAAGGAACAGCGGAACTACTTCTTTTTATGAGTTGTTTGGGTCTGTGTGATAATTTTAGTGTGTTTGACATTCCAAATATACTAAAACTAGCCGAGAAGTATCCATGTGATTTCGATGAAGCCGAAAAACGAAGGCTTCCGGTTCAACTCGGAAACTACATTGGTTTTGTGAAAAAAGATAAACAATTTGCCAACTTGGATGGTTTGTCAAGTCTTGTAAGGTTAATGGTTTCAACAAATATTCACGTAACTTATACATTGGTATATCGGTTATTGAAGCTTGTTGTCATATTACCCGTCGCAACCGCAACCGTTGAAAGATATTTTTCAGCAATGAAGAATGTGAAGACCGACTTGCGTAATCGGGTTAGCGATAAGAATTTAAGTGATAGTTGTATATGTTATATAGAGAATGATTTGCTTAAGAAAGTAACTCTAGATGATGTTTTGGATATATTTCAAAAAATGAAAACCTTTAGGGCGAAATTTTTAAATATGTTTGTAACAACGTTTGACGTGTTTTTGATAATTATGTAAATTTTAGTTTGATGTTTTTTTTGTTTTACATGACCCGACCTGAACCGACCAGACCCGAACTAAATTATATATATATATATATATATATATATATAGGGAAAGGTTATCATACAAAAACCCTTATCGTACATCATGTACGCGACGGGCGTAACCGTCCGATCAGGCACTAATCACGCATGGGACACAAAATAACGCATGGGATCCTTTTTTTTGACCTAATCACGCATTGGACATTATTACGCATGTTCATTTTGTCAAATAATCACGCATTGGACATTATTACGCATGTTCATTTTGTCAATCTTGCTAATAATAACGCATGGAACATAATTACGCAAGTTCTATAGTTTGTCGCGTACGATAACGTAGGATAAGCCTTTTTGTACATTATACTTATTCTATATATATATATATATATATATATATATAGGGGACCGCTAAAATGAAAACCACCTCGAGTTGTAAGAACCGTGATAACTTTTTGATCCGGGACGAGGTGGACCAATTTTTTTTTCATAAACGTAGATGAGTGTATTGTAAACACATTTGTAAAAAAAATTCAAAAAAAAATGTCGTGTGTGTAGTTTTGAGCACCACAAGTTTGTGTTTACGGGTACCGTTACGGTACCCGTAAACACAAACTTGTGGTACGGTACCCGTAAACACAAACTTGTGGTGCTCAAAACTACACACACGACATTTTTTTTGAATTTTTTTTTACAAATGTGTTTACAATACACTCATCTACGTTTATGAAAAAAAAAATGGTCCACCTCGTCCCGTACGGTGTAGTTCTCACAGTTCTTACAACTCGAGGTGGTTTTCATTTTAGCGGTCCCCTATATATATATGCGGCCTAAAATTTTTAAAAATATTTTGCACCCCCCATTGAAAAAATTCCTGGGTCCGCCACTGGTTCCCAAACTCTTGTATTTGCATATCTAGAACCACACTGAAGCAATTATACTCATAATAGTGCCAATTTTTTATGTTTGTTTTTCTTCTTAACCACTTTGGGTTAATATATTCATCATCCATATGTTTCTTTTCAAGTTCATACTTGTCACAAAAAGAGTTAACTTTATCCAAGAGCTCATTAAAATTTTTCAGTATAAACTTTTCAAGTTGGTTTTAGTGGAAGAAACCAAGGAAACCGCATTCAACAAATCTTAATCTTATCTTTGAAGACATTGGGACAATGTGTCTGTAATGTTTAGATTATGTAACTTCAAGTATGTGTAAAATACAAAGTCGTATTTTTTTATATCCCCTTTAAGTTCGTCCGTTTGTTTGAGACAAGAAAGATTCAACCCCATTTTTTCAACCGAAGAACTTCTACAATGTGTGGATATTAATTCAGGAAATAAGAGCGTTTTGTAATGGGAATTCCAACGTCTATCTTCGGGACTTGAAAGTGATATTTCTTGATTCAACCAACTTCCAGTAAAAAAATATTTTCCAGGTTACTTCTTTGATTTTAACGAAACATATCCTGGCGTTAGGAAGATGCTTAAACGACATTTGTTAAACTTGCTACCGTTTCAAAAGGTATCTGATAGGTGTATGTTTGTGAGCAATTGCCACAACAACTAGTTGAAGTTGGTTTGCAAAACAATGAATGTAAAATGTCAAAAAGTTCCTTTAAATTAGAGCTCTTAAGCCATTAAACTCACCCAACATATTACTTGTATTGCCATAATCTTAGCCTCTAACCCTAGCAAAACTCAACCCATGTTTATGCAAATAAATCATCAATAGCTGATTTGAGCGTTAATGTGTTCGTCTCCTTAATATTAACAAGCCTAATAAAACGCTCCCTAACAATCCCAAATTTATTCGCAAATCGAATAAAAACGATCATTTGTTCTTTTTTGGATACGTCACATGATTTATCAACCAATAAAGAAAAGGGTAAATTACACTTTTCGTCCTTTATGTTTGTAGCGGGTTGCAATGGATGACCTTTAACTTAAATAATTATAGTCACAATCCTTTATTTAGAAAACTCATTACACCTTTCGTCCTTTAACACTAACAACGTTAAAAATTTAAATTAAATCCATTCACTTAAGGGTATCATGGTCATTCCAGCTTTTATTTAATTTTTTTTCACAAATTAATCCAAAAAACGAAAGCTCACAAAACGTGAGGGACGATTTTAGTAAATCCATTCCAAAACTTGCAGTCAACTAGATCTGTCTCGATCTCCACCACTACTGCTTCCATACAACCCTACCCCCAATAATCTCACACAATCAAACCCTTGATCCCCACCTTCACAATCACCACTCTCAATTCCAATCATATTGCTTCAAAAACCTCAATCAAATTGCTTCAGAAACCTCGATCTGATTCCATACCAGCATCCTTCAGTAGCGGCTGTAATTCATCTGTGCCTGAATGTGATTTTAAGGTTTATAAGTCTGCATGTATAACATAATCAGAAGACAACGGCCGAGTTCAGGAAGCCGGTTCGGCGGCGGTTTTCGAATGTGTTTTGGTTGACATTATGCGGATTAGCGGTTTTGATGTTGATTGTTTTGTTGAGTCGAGAAACAACCGAGTTAACTAAAAGGAAAATATAGTTTTGTATGCAACTCAAAAATATAGTTCTTGATTATAAAGGAAGAGAAACAACCGAGTTAACTAAAAGGAAAATATTATACCGAAACAGTGATGTGCGAATCCCGTGATGAACCTTCCGACGAGGTTTCGTGATTCCGGCGACGACTCCGTTCTCCGACGAGTAGGCAGAAGGGTTTTCCGGAATTTCTTTTCGAGGGCAAGCGAGAAGAATCTTGGGGGAGATATGTTAAGCTATTGTTATTTTAATGATATACCCTTGCCGAAAGTATCAAAGATTCTCCCAAAGAAAGTTGCAGAGCAGGTCTGCTGCTTCAGAATTGGGGGAGAAAGAAGATGGGTGAGTAATTAGGGTTAGAAATTGGGGAAGATATGTTATATGTGTAATTTTTTATTTTATTTATTAAGAAAAATTTAAATAAAAGCATGAAATGACCATGATACCCTTAAGTGAATGGATTTAACTTAAATTTTTAACCTTGTTAGTGTTAAAGGATGAAGGTGTAATGAGATTTCTAAATAAAGGATTATGACTGTAATTATTGAAGTTAAAGGTCATATATTGCAACACGCTACAAACATAAAGGACGAAAAGTGTAATTTACCCTAAAGAAAAAATACATCACCATCAAGATCTTCAAAAACTTGTTTAAGTACCTTTTGAGCAATGAGCATAACAATGTTTAATGTCTCTAGTTGAATTGAATTTTAGGACTTGTCATTTGATTATTCCTAGGTGCATTCCATAGGATAAGCTTACCAATGTTTTCTTTATTTCACTCATTAGCTCTAAAAGCTCCTAGTAGTCTCCTTTAGTTAATGAATCTTTTGATTCATTATAACCACAAAACGACGATCCTTGATTCAACAAGCTTTTTCCAAGTCTAGTTAAGCATCTAATCTAAGTCGGTATTCCTGTTTTTTACTTATCGGTCTTTTTGTCTAATTTTGCTCGCACCAATTGATGTTGGTTAATCAAATTGGCATACTTATTGAAACATTAGTTGTGGGAGCTATCAACTAGGCCTATATGTTTTCTGAGTTGCATGTATTTATTCTCGAGCCGTTGTACCCCATGGAAACAAATGTGTCTCAATGATCTCCAAATGTTCCCCTAAACAAGTACCTTACACTATATACTCTAACCATCTCGTTATACTCATATGTATCATACCAACTTTATATAAATCGTCTTAACTCATTACCATAACACATTGATTGTAGGAAGTATGTACCTCTTGATTCACATGCTCCTCTAAGGATGTATGCCCTTCTAATCTCATCGCGTTGACTAACTGATGAAATTGGCTTTCAATCAGCAGGATCCAAAGGAAGAGTATCCATGTCAACGTATTAGAAAGTTTTGGGAGATGATTCTCCACCTTTTATTTTGATATATCGTTCCATAATAGGATGACTCATATTTCCTATTTAGAATCAAGATAAATCATTATAATCTTAACTATAACCAATTTACTATGTACTTCACATAATGACATAATGTCTTTGACCATAAAATCATACTTCATACAATTCTTCAATTTCATTTTTCAATCTTGATTCTAATCCACATAAACAAACAATGTTTCAGTTTCACTTTTCAATCTTGATTCTAACTCACATAATCAATAAATTATTAGAATCTAAATTTCTAACCAACTTAAACAATGTTTCAATTTCAATTTACAAACCCTAGGTTGCAATCTAAACTCTAATCATATAAACAAAAAAGTTTCAAACTATAACATTAACTAATTCTAAATATCTAAATCTCCCTAATCATCAAACCAAACAACAAATAAAACAAGGGGTGAAATAAATCATACCTTAGAAAAGAAGTGGTCGCCGGCGGGATTCTGGTTGGACACGGGATGTCGTTGGGCAGCAGAAAACAACGAGCAGTGGGATGTGGGCAGGAAGTGAAAGGCGTAGTGTTCAATGTTGTAGAAGACGTTAGGCGTTAGGCGCTAGTCGGGCGGTGATGTACCGCCTAGGGATTAATCGGATTGGACTTTTATACATAATTTTACATTTTTTTATAAATATGTAGTTAATTTTATACTTTTATATATAATTTTACAAGTTTAGGGACCATATGTAAACTAGTGAAAGATAGAGGGGGCTAAATATCAAAATACCAAAACTTAATATAACCTAATATCCACCCACGTTCTCCATAAGCCGCCTCTTCCTCATCTCCGTCGTTTTCATCAGACACAACAAGAAAACGCATACTCTATAACCAATTTTGATTTTCTGGTTGATTAATTCTTCAATGTTGTTCGATTTTGCACATTGGAGACAAGTGCAGATCAGATTTAGGTTCTAGTCAAGGTAAGAACTCGTTCTAATTTGACTATACTGTTCCGATTTCAACTCATTTTAATCCAATTTTGACCTCATACTTAACCGACTAAAGCGATTTTTGACCGATTTTTATGAGTTTGACCGATTTGGACCATTACCGCCTAATTTGGCCGATTTGGCTATTTCTAGGCGATGGACCTCCGATTACCGCCTAGGCGCCGATTAATCGACCGCCTAGGCCGATTTCTGCAACAATGGTAGTGTTTCTTATTAAGTTTAAAAGAATTGGGGTTGGGTTAATGGGCTTGGGCAATGGAAGTTGGGTAATTTGTAAATGGACTGGTATTTTGTAAATTGTAATGGGCTTATTAACTATAATTTATACAAATTAATTGTTTATATTATTTTTTAATTTATAATTTTATAATATAATTTTTCTTAAAGGTCGGTTTCAAAAGTTTTAGAGAGTGGTTGAAAAATTTTAGGGGGCGTAGTCGGGATTTCTGCTATTACTATATATAACATTAAAAAAAATAAGGCGGTCACCCGCCACCCCTGCCTATACAAACAGTAAGTTACTAACAGTACGGGCTCACAGCCATTGAGCCAAAATAGAAAAGTAATAAGAAGCTACACCATGTCACTTGTACCCCGTAAGGATTAAAATATAAATACTCTTGGTTTCACATTTTAAAAAAGCACGGACTTGGCAACTGTATTAAAAAGCAAGAAACCATGAACAGAGAATTCAAGAATGCACACTTGTTAACTAGGAAAGGGTGACAGGACATGAAAGTGGTAGCATCAAGAAATTAAGGATTCTGCTGCCGACTGGTGGCGGGTTTCAGCTATGGTTAGTTTTTTGTTTCTACTTATCAATCTTATACGATAATAAAGGTTCTAAGACCATGTGTAGTGGTGAAGAAATATAATGCCCCCACCATGGGGCATTATCCGACACGTGTCATCCCAGTCAGCATGGGGCATTATAGCATAAAGTGGTGTAGTGGGGCATTATTCCAATAACGCCCATATTATTTTTAATGAAAAAAAAAACAAAAGTGATTGTCAGACATGTGGGGAACACTAATTGGCTAGTCAAACTTGATTGGCATTATTCAAAAGTGATTGTCAGACACATGCAAAAGCCATTTAACCATTTCAGCGTTATAATTAAAACGCTTTCATGCAATTTTTCAAAAAATAACGCCCTAAAACGCCTAGTGTAGTGGGGGAGGGGACGTTTTGAGGCGTTTTTTTTCAATTTTTTTTTAAAATAACGCCCCACTACGGGTGGTCTAATACAAGGTGTATATACAACAACGCCTAATTTCTGGACACTAATTCCTATGTCAATTTTATTTAAGAGTAAATTACAAGTTTTGTCCTTTATGTATACATCAAATTGCAAGCGGTGTTTTGCCTTTAAAATTGACGGGTTTTGTACTTAATGTTTCAAAATCTTGAACGGTATGTCCTTTAAGCCTAACCCATTTTTTTTTGTTAAATCTGGTCGTGTGCCATACACATGAGGGCATTCTTGTCATTTGACTATTTCAGGGGTTATTATGTAAATAATATATAGATAGGGACTGTTTTGTAAAAATAAGAAAGATTTTTACCTCAATGACTTCTCCTTCTGCAGATCGAACTCTGATCTTCTCGCCGGCGAATCAAAAAAAATCACCATCTCCGTCAACACTGTAACCGTCCGACGAAATCAGGTACACAATAGCTACATTTTCTCATCGTTTTCACACATAAATTCGCACTAATCAAACGAATTCACTCAGCTAATTAGTACTAACGTACTGTCGTTCCTTTTCACAATCGAAATTTGTGACTTTTATGCAGTGATTAACAGGAATCATGGAAGGAGGTACAACTAATTTCAAAACGTGGAATATACTGTATCCTGTATACATAAATTCAAAGAAGACAATTGCTGAAGGTAGAAGAATCTCCGCTTCAAAAGCATGTGAAAACCCTACCGCTTTGGAAATCGGCGATTGTTGTGGCCACCTCAAAATTCCTTTCGTTATTGAGGTTTTTCATTTTTTGCATAATTAAATTTGATTTAGATCAGATGATAGTTTAATTTACATAATAACCCCTGTAATTGTCATATAACAAGAATGCCCTCATGTGCATGGCACATGACCAGTTTAAAAAAAAATAAACTGGGTTAGGCTCAAAGGACATACCGTGCAAGATTTTGAAACATTAAGTACAAAACCCGTCAATTTTAAAGACAAAAGACACCGCCTGCAATTTGGTGTAAACATAAAGGACAAAACATGTAATTTACTCTTTATTTAAAATCAATATCCTAAAACCAAACAAGACGATCATACCTTCTAATGGTGCGTTTGATTCGTGGAATGTTTTAGAATTGGAATTGGTATAGGAATTGGAATTTGAAGAAACGGGATTTGGAATTTAAACATTCCAATAGGAATTGGAATGGTTGGAATTGAAATCTCAATTCCATTTTTGATGTGTTTGGTAGTCAAAACGGTGCCTCGGTTCGTCGTAACATTTCGGGTCGAAACGCTTGAATCAAATGGTACGGTTCGAAAACGGCTCGGGTCAAACGGTGTGGGTCGAAACGATCAGGGTCAAGAACAGTTTGGGTCGAGACAGTATCAGTCGAATCGGTGCAGTAGAAACGGTTCGGGTCAACGGTCAAAGATTCCAATAAATTTACTTTAATTCCTACACATACAGGAAGGATTTTGAATTCCTTTAGCTAAAGAATTTGAAGAAATTCATGCCCAATTCCAATTCCCTAGTCAACCAAGCACATGAAGATTGGAATTAAGATTCCAATTCCAACATCTTAAGAGATGGAATTCAGATTCCAATTCCCTTGTCAACCAAACATCTTAAGAGATGGAATTCAGATTCTAATTCCCTTAAATTCCATTGAATTTGCGAACCAAACGCCCCCTAATAGAATTGGGAAGTAATCACCGACAGTAATTATAATTATAGAATTATAATATAATCATTTCAGTCTTGATTTTAAAAAGCGAGAGGCGCACAAAAGCAACGAGGTCTAGAAATGAGGCGCGAAGCGCAAAGCGCAAAAGCGGTTGGCTTTCCGTACCCGAGGCGCAAGAAGATTATATAAATTTTTATATATATCCCATAGGTTTTTAGCATCACTTATCCAAAATATAGTTATAACAAAGGTTTATTTATGATTTTACCTATATGTACAAGCCAAAAAACCTATTGTCCAACACTTTCATGCATAAAAACATAAAAACACCCAAAATACATAAGGCGCGCGCCTCATACCTCAAAAAAACCAAAAAATTTGTGCTTTTCTTGCACTTAGTAGAAAAAGCGCGCCTCAGGTACCCTGAGGCGCTGAGACCTGCGCCTTAGTGCGCCTCGCACCTAGGCGCGCTTTTTAAAACCCAGAATTCATTGTAAAAGACAACCAAAACCTAACTACTCACCATAATACCCTAAGAAACCAACAAACCAGAACAATTTTAACACACCTGTCCTGTATTTCTCATGAGATTGGTGCGTTCTTTAAGAAGAGGCTGTTGATGGGACCCACTGCCTTCTAATCCGATCTTGCTCTCTTTTAGCTGTTAAGGCTAGAACGAAGTCGTTGAAATTCCTACAATCAACCAAACTTTAAAAAACAATGGCATGCAATGCAGTAAACATTAAAAGGAATGCTTATGATTTAATTTTAATGCAATAGATAACAGGTGACTATTGTGTTGTACACATGTCTATTAATACAAAAAGATTTAGATTAGCAACTGAGAAAAGTCGCCAACTTTATAGATGGATCTCTACAACCCTTAGGTTGTAAATTCAAGTCTCTTTTAAAGATATCAATTTTTTTAAAAACATAACAGGAAAAGTAATTTTTATATCATATTTTCCAGATTTCATGGTGTCTGGCAACTTTACATAATCATTAAGCAATTTTTACATCATCCTTTCCAGATTTATCAACTTTCGGAACAGTCACTCTGGATTAGAGAAAAAAAAGGTCCCTAGAATGTCTCAAGTGTTGGCACCAATGTAAGTTGAAACGTAAAAATAATTTTAATTTATGTTTTTCAAGGAGATCTAGCGGCAGCAGAGGTGGATGTTGGCTAGAACAGTGTTTGTTTTAGTTGTTGACAAAGAGTTCTGCAGGTGGATGGCTAGTTCCTGAAAAACATTATATGTCATAGCTTTTCATCTTTTGAGCCATTCCCTTATTACATATGCAGATTCTCGACTTATTTCCCTGCCATTCTTTTTCAATCAAATATTTTCATTTTCTCACAAAAAGAAAGCAAGAGCATGTGAATTCATCAAATAGTAGTCCAACCCAATCAGGGCTTACTTAACAATCTGATAACTATATGTTCCATTGTTCCCAGAAAGCTTTATAACAGAAAAGCCTCCTTTTAAGTTTTAAGACCCATCACAACAATGTTCTGGGAGAAAATAAACATGATTATTTTCATCAAAAGAAAGTTAATAATAATTCTATCAGTTTATTCATTTGCCTGGATGTTTAAAAGTAATAAATAAAATAGAAACACAAGTACCTGTGTAAGGTCACGATGATGGCGTGTTAAAAAGATGATATCGAATCCACCCAAGCTTGCATTTGTGAAAGTACTTGCTGTTCTATGATGAATCCAAGATTACTCTCATTTCCATCAACAACTTTTGTAGACAGACACCAATTTATGATACATATGCATTTGTATTATGATGACGTTCTGTTTATTATTGCAATGGAGGCTCTTCATATGATGATGACGAAGGCATTGACCAATGGCGTGTTCAGGGGTGTGAAATTACTGGATGGTGGACCATTAATTTCTCATCTCTTTTATGCAGACGATGTAGCGTTCGTAGGAGAAGGTAGTACGGAGAACGTTCATAATTTACATCGGATCCTTCGTTGTTTCCAACTCGCTTCAGGTTTAAAGGTGAGTTTAGCTAAAAGTAAACTGTTTGGTATTGGATATTCAGAACAGGAGATACAGGAGATGGAGGAAGCAGCTCGTACACTTAGATGCAAAGCGGGGACGTTCCCGTTCCCATATTTGGGTTTACTTGTAGGAGCTAACATGAATAGAATTGAGAATTGGAAGCCGGTAATTGATCGGTTTAATTCAAGGTTATCGAGATGGAAAGCTAGATGTATGCCGTTTGCCGGGAGGCTAACGTTGGTGAAAGCGGTTCTAGGGAGTCTTCCTACATATTTCATGTCCCTTTACAAAGTTCCTGTCAAAGTCATAAAGACTCTTGAAGGGATTAGAAGAAATTTTCTATGGGGCGGAATGGATAATAATAAGAAGATTAGGTGGTGAGTTGGGATAAGATGATGGCTTCGAAGAAAAAAGGAGGATTGGGGATCGGTAGTCTCAAGGAGGCAAACATGGCACTCATGTTGAAATGGTGGTGGAGGTTTAGGAATGACCCGGGTCAATTATGGGCACGTGTTGTAATGGCTATACCTGGTAAAAACTAGAAGAATACTATTGTACCAGTAAATAAAGTGGTTACTGGTGTGTGGAAGAATGTTTAATCTATTGGAAAGGAATTTGCCAAGAGTACCATTAATGTTAAGGCTAAATTGGTTGGAAAAGTAGGAGATGGCAAGAAAATAAGATTTTGGGAGGACAGTTGGTTACATGAAGATCCATTAAGTAGCAGGTATCCAATTTTATTTAATTTGGCAAAGTGTAAAGGTGTGGTGATTGCAAGGAATTATAAAAAATTTGGAGAAAATGTAATTTGGGATTGGGAGTGGAAAGATAAGCCGCGCACAGTAGAGGTTTTGGGGTTTTTTTTGAAGCTCATGCAATCTCTAAGAGAAGTGAAGTTTAGTGTACAAGAGGATACTTGGGGTTGGGGTTCAAATAATGATTCAGTTTTCACAGTTAAAAAGGTGAAGGAAGAATTGAGGCTTACAGGTAATATGGGTAACGACGATGCGGTGTTTAGATGGTGTAAGTGGGCCACTCCAAAAGCTAACGTTTTCGTGTGGCGCGCGGTGGATCGGAAGATACCGACAGTGGATGCGCTAGTAAAGCGGGGCGTTTCAATACCTAATACATTGTGTCCGAGATGTGGATACATGGATGAATCGACTGACCATGTTTTGGTTACGTATTTATTGGCGAGATCCTTATGGTGGATGATTGGTGCGCGGGTGAATGTCCCTAACTTGGCGACTTGCTCTACTGTCAAGGAGATCCTTCAACAAGTGCACGGATTAAAAGTCTCAAAGAAAAGAAAGAAAGCCATATTATGTGTGGTGATGGTCGGATTGTGGAAGATTTGGAAATGCAGGAATGAAAAGGTTTTTCGGGGAGTAAAATAGTAAATATTAAGAACTTGAAGATCATCGAAGACTTACAAAACAGAAATCATTCCCATTTATATACATTCAAAACCCTAAAAAAAATAGTCTTCATTCTGCCTGCCTGCCTCAAATCAATCATCGCCTAAATACTTCACCATTGTAATTTCAAAGTGCAATACGAATTGTTCCAGTCTAATCGTCGTCTATAAAACCCTAAATTACTCCAACAAATTAAATGCAACGGAAACATGAAATGGGATATTTAAAATTCAAGAATCAAAAGGTACAAAAATGAAAAATACAAGGATGAATGAATGAATGAACGATAAACCTCTTTTCGCAAGGATTCCCGATCAATTCGATTGTTTGGAACCGTTTTGAGGCCGCAGATAGGAAT